>JACEFZ010023589.1:212500-340000 GCA_014155875.1 Cepaea nemoralis
GTAGTAGTAGTAGTAGTAGTAGTAGTAGTAGTAGTGGTGATAGTGGTAGTAGTAGTAGTTGTAGCAGTAGTAGTAGTTGTAGCAGCAGCAGCAGCAGTAGTAGTAGTAACATTAGCAGCAGCAGCAGTATTAGTTGTTGTTGTAGTTGTTGCAGTGGTGGTGATGGTGATAGTAGTAATAGCTGCAGCAGTAGCAATAACTAGTAGCAACGGCAGTAGTAGTAGTAACAGCAGTATCAATAACAGCAGCAGTAGCAGTAGTAGTAGTGATAGAAGAAGTAGTAGTGCCTGTAGTAGAAGCAGCAGTAATAGCAGCAGTAATAGCAGCAGTAATAGCAGCAGCAGTTATAGCAGCAGTAGTAATAGCAGTAGTACATCAGCTGCATTACTAGCAGCAGCGGAAATAGCAGCAGTAATGGCAGCGGCAGCAGTAATAGCAGCAGTAATAGTACGAGGGGAAGTCAATAAATAAGCCACAAATTACTGTAGAAAAATAACCAAATATGATAACAACTTGAAACCAGTTTATTTTTATACATACATTGTCCCTTTATTTCTTTAACATAATTTCCACCAACATTGATGCACTTATCCCACCGTTTTATCAGTCCTCCCAAACTGGCTGCATGGAACTGCGTGCTCTGTTTTCTAAACCACAGTTTTCACTTCACATTCAACTTCGGCGTCATTCGCGAAATGTCTCCTGCCAAGGTGGGTTGTCAGTGTTTATGCTGACAAATGTTTGTCCCGAAAAGTGGTGCATAGCTGGGTAGAAAAAGTTACGAGAGCGAGTCAATAAGTAAGTCACACAGTTCTGTGGGATGGCTGGTAAATGAGAACGAAGCACGCAGTTCCATGCAGCCGGTTTTTGAGGACTAATAAAACGATGGGATAAGTGCATCAATGTTGGTGGAAATTATATTGAGAATTAAAGGGACAAAGCATGTATAAAAATAAACTTGTTTCAAGTTGTGATCATATTTAGTTATTTTTTACAGCCATTTGTGGCTTACTTATTAATTTACCTTCGTAAAAGCAGCAGTAGTAGCTGTAGCAGTAGCAGCAGCAGCAGTAGCATTAGCAGCAGCAGTAGCAGCAGCAGCAGTAGCATTAGCAGCAGCAGTAGCAACAGTTCACGAAAAAGGCCTTGTAGAAGAGGAAGAAGAAGAAGTACTAGAAGCAGCAGAAACAGCTTAAGTGGCTGTAGAAAGAGGAGTAGTGGATATATACAAACTGTACAAATCAGCAAACAACTGAAAGAAGAGTTCATGGGCACCTTTGGAATTGATAACAGTCTTGATGGTATCCGGGTGGTAGAGAACCAGTACAGGCAGGAGAGGACCCGCCCAAGCTCTGTGGAAATATTTGTACTTCCGAGAATTGTCACATTCGTAAGCCAGCCCTTCCTCGTTGGTTCCTGGAATCTGAAAGACATGTATGTTTTGGATTATATCAGGGGTTATCGCTCAATGTGACATGCATGTATTGGATTATATCAGGGGTTTTCTCACAATGTGACATGTATGAATTCGTTATATCAGGGGTAAGTGAGCAATTGTGATGTTTATTGGGTTCGTGACGCTAATTTTAGCTAATAAATTGCCTTAGTAAACGCTACGAACTTTCTTCGGGAGTCTTCGTGGCGAAGTGGTCAAGCCGTTTAACTCGAGCTCCGAAGGTTGTGGGTTCGATTCTGGGCCGCGTCATTCGGTTCACGAGTTAAATTTTCCGGAGACCCCTGTGGGTCGTCGCCAGAGCTACGGAGTTCGTGCTTTGTGCGACGCTTTCAGCGCTGCGGAAAGAGACCGAGCCATATGGGATAAAACCCGGTGCAATGAAGTGGTGCAAAATTTTAAGCGACTTTTTTCTTTCTCTTCTACACTAAGAATTTGCGTATTCTTCTTTCTCTTCGTATTGTAGTTATTGTTATTTTTCTTTTTCTTTTTCTTCGTTTCCCCCTCTTCTTCTCCTTCTTCTTCTCCTCTTCTTATAGAAGAGGACGAAGAGGAAGAAGGGTGGAAGAGGAGAAGCGAGTATGATGCCAATGACGATGATAATACGGAGCTCAAGCAAAGTATAATAAAATTTGAATAACGAAGATACAAACAATATATTGCACGATTTGTTGCCTGGCACATTTCGCTGCATTTAGTCAGGTACTTAATGCAGAAATCCCACAACATAAACTAAGATAAATCCTTCAATCTCAAATATACAACACACGTATTGACATATATTAATATGCCAGGCAATCAATTGTGCATTGTTTGTATAATAATATTATTAGTGCCCTAAGTTTAAGACGCTACTTAACTTACACTTACTGACCATTAGCTGCATTCTCATACAAACAAACTCAGTGCAGCGGGGACCGCTCCAAGACACCAAGATAAACTCACGTGGTGCATTGTGCCAGTTAAGTAATTGAAGTCTGTCTCGCCAGGTAATTTGTTGAACAGTGCGCGGTAGGCCAAATACTTTCTCAGCCATCTCACAATGACAATTGTTACCACGGTAAAGATGACGTAGGTCGCAAGCATGGTCAAGACCGAGCCACGGTTTGTCGGTTATTCTGCATGGAATTAAATGATGACCTCAAGGTATAAGTTATTTTTCATGGGAACTCTCTAAGGGTATAAAATCACAAAGAGGAAGACGAAAATGTAGTAGTATTAGCGGCAGCAACAGCAGCAGCAGTAGTAGTTGTAGTAGTAGTAGTAGTAGTAGTAGTAGTAGCTGCAGCAGCAGCAGCAGCAGCAGCAGCAGCAGCAGCAGCGGCGGCGGCGGCGCCGGCGGTGGTGGTGGTGGTGGTAGTAGTAGTAGTAGTAGTAGTAGTAGTAGTAGTAGTAGTAGTAGTAGTAGTAGTAGTAGTAGTAGTAGTATAGTAGTAGTAGTAGTAGTAGTAGTAGTAGTAGTAGTAGTAGTAGTAGTAGTAGTAGTAGTAGTAGTAGTAGTGTTGGTGGTAGCAGCAGTAATCGTATGCAAAAGAGTAGGAAAAAGAACAGCACGTGACATATGGTGGTAGTAGCAGCGACAGCAGTAAACGTAGCAGAGTGGTGCTGGTGGTAGTATTACAGTAGTAATAGCAGCAGTAATAGTAATAGTGGTGGCGTCGGCGTGGTGATATTGTTTTTTTATTGGTGGTTCGCATAGTAATAGTAGTAGTCATAGTAGTCGTAGCAGTAGCAACAGCAACTACAGTATTAGGGACGTTCATTTGAAACCCGTTCCAATGGCTTTATTACAACAGCATGAAAGAAACATTAACAGGATGTGGTAGAATTAAACAAAGCATACATTTTGAATGAATTATGCACCATGGGTTGGTCAGAAGAAGTCGGCGTAGGCATTCAGGCAAGCATCCCATTGCTTAGGTAGGCGGCGAATGCCATCCGCAAAAAAAGGATTGTGGTTGCTCACTGAACCAAGTGTTTACCGCGTTTATTACGTCTGCATCTGTGTGAAATCGTTGCCCCTTGAGAGCTTTTTTTAGAGGTCCGAACAAATGAAAATCACATGGTGACAAATCAGGACTATAGGCTGGATGTTGCAGAATTTCCCACTTCTTCCTTGCTAATGCTTCCTGCACAATCTTTGCGACATGCGGACGAGCATTATCGTGCAACAAAATCACACCGCGAGAAAGCATGCCGGGTCGTTTATTCTTGATGGCTTTTTGCAGCTTGTCTAGTGTTTGCAAGTAGTGGGTAGAGTTGATGTTGACACCAGGTTCTTTAAAGTCGGCCAACAATAGCCCTTCATGGTCAAAAAATGCGCTCAGCATAACCTTACCAGCGGAAACCTGTAACTTGAATTGTTTGGCTTTTGGTGATCCAGCATGCTTCCATTGCATGCTCTCTCTCTTTTGCTGCTCGGCTCAAAGTGGTGACACCATGATTCATCGCCTGCCACTATGCGGAAGAGAAATGCATCACCCTCCACTCTGTAATGCAGCAAGTGGTTCAAACACCATCCCATGCGTTCCTCTTTTTGGTGGTCGGTCAACATCCGTGGTACCCACTGTGAACACACCTTCCGATATTGCAGTTTCTTACGAACGACCTTTTGAATTGTCCCAATTGACACATCAAATTCTTTCGCTAGCGAACGTATGCTTCGACAATGGTTCATCTGTACTGCTGCATCAATTTTGGCGATGGTTTTTTTCTGTTGCAACAATATGCGCTTGACCCGGCCGTCGAAGATCTGTCGTGAACTGACGTCCTTTCCGAAACATTCGTGCCCAGTCTGTCACTGTTGTCTTTGACACACATTTGTTACCGTACGCTGCCTGCATTATTCGATGAATGTCCACTGGTCGACATCCTTCAAATGAAAGAAACTGAATCACAGCTCTTTGAGCTTCTTTGGACAGATTTTGGATCAACCCGGCCATTTTCTCACCGGTCAGAAACAGAACCTATGCATCATGGGACGATAAGCACGTGCTCTTTTATTCATTGGTCGGTACTTATCACATGACTATGACATGATCATGTTCAACGTGCGCAATTACGCGCGGTGCGGCACGAACGGATTTCAAATGAACGCCCCTTATAGTAGTAGTAATAGTAGTAGCAGCAGCAGCAGCAGTAACGATAACAGTAACAACAGCATACAACAACAACGATAGACCCAATAAAAGCACATTTGAATAGGACGGTCGAAGAAAGGAACAACAAATACCAATACAACCGAAGTCTTTACCAACGAAATAAGCCATAAAAAAACAACAAACACAAAAGACAAAAACTAAGAATACTTAGCTGTAGGCGATAGATCTGAAAAATAATCCGCCTTGCAAAAACAGGGGGAGGGGGAAAGGACGATATGAAATGAGAAAAGGGTGCGGGAAATAAAATGCAACAGAAAACGAAACGAAAAATAGATGAATATGTGTCAGTAAAAAACCAATGACTAAGTCCTACAAGGAACAAATGAAAATCGCAAACTGATTAGAGAAGGTAGACGGAGGCAGTCAAAAATTTTGTGGGCATGTTATGAGAAGAAATAAATTGAAGAACTTGATGACAACTAGCAAGATCGAAGGGAAGAGAACAAGAGGACGACAGAGAAGTAAATACCTGAATGGCTTGGCCAAGTGATATGGTCGAGACAAGAACATTGATCTGATCCACGACTCTGGTGATCGAGTGGAATAGCGAATCATGACCGCCTACGCTTATCGGCATGGCACATGATGGATGGATGGTGTCAATAAATGTAAAATATCAATGCCTGTATCAATCATGCCCTGGTTATACACATCCTTGTACCGTAGTACAGGCCCACCACGAGATCTTTTAATCATTTGTAATTCATCAAACATTATGTCATTTGGTATTCTACCATCGTCCATCCTCCTAACGCGCCCTATCAATCTAAGTGTACGAAGACTGAGCATGGAACAAACCGTCACACCACCCGATCTTTACAATACTTCAGTATTTGTGATTTTATCTTATCACTTAATACCAAGTATTCTTTGCAGACACTGCATCATCATCATCATCATGCCTCTCCACAAATTGCTATCTCCGACGGCATGGATCAATTCATGTGTTGACTCCCATCCGTGCCATGACACATGACTGCCAAGAATGTTTTCACGCTGTCTTCCTCTATCTCTCTTTCCACAGATACAACAACGACAACAAAGTGGGATGGAACTGTTACCGTCGCTCACGACACTCGACAAGGATATCAATAACTGCTTAGCCATTCACAGAAAAAGAAGTAAAATATTCCTCCAGAGAAAAATGCCAAACAATAATAAGGTAGAACTAAAACCCCTATTGATAGTGAAGACCTTAGACTTGTTTTTTTTTTTTAAAGGATATATTGGAAACAAGCTGCCATAAAGATTGATAATAAAGTAGATCAACATCAGCCTATTACTAAAGATGCGAGAGAGAGGGGTGTGAAATGTCTCCAGATCATTTTTCGCCTATACGGACATACTGACCAATAAAAAGATGTCGATTGCAACGACAAAAAGAGTGCAACATAGAACCTGTAATTTTGTATGGATGTGAAGCATGGACAATGAGCAGGCTGGGGAGAGGGGGGCGTCTAATGGTTTTAAAGATGTGGTTGCTGAGGAAAATGCCAAGTATACCATGGACATAAATAAAAACCAACGGACAAGTCCTACAAGAAACAAATGAAAACCGTAAACTGATTAGAGAAATTAGACGTAGACAGTCAAAAATGTTTGGCCACGTTATGAGAAGAAATAAATTGTAGAGCTTGGTGACAACTGGCAAGATCGGGGGGAAAAGAACAAGAGAAGGCAGAGAAGTAAATAACTGGGTGGCTTGGTCACTTGGTATGGTCGAAACAAGAACACAGAGCTGATTCACGACTCTGGTGATCGTGTGAGATGGCGAAACATGACCGCCCACGCTTATCGGCATGGCACATGATGAATATATACCGGAAGTGAAATGTGACATTTTGAAGGCTGCGGGTCACAGACTAAAACTGTACTCAATTCATGGAAGATGGTGGTTAGTGTGAACTCTCACCCTTGTTTGAAGCACAATGTAACAAACTATCGTCTGTCAAGTATGCAAAGTGCATTGAATTATTACAACAAAACTACTAAGTACACGAACAAACACTTACCTAATGTGGCTTGAGACACGCCGAGAGAGATAGGATCAGCACGGCTGTGGATATAATGGTTCAATGTGAAGTGAGCTTAATCTCTCGACTACCGTTTATCTAACGTTACAAATACACCCGGGTTTCAGGATCTACAATTAGACCAAACTTAACGGGTATCAAATCTGGATGATCTGACAGACGGCTGAAAACTTTGGCCTCACTTATCTCTCTCGCACATTGAGATAAACTTATCGTGACAACTGTCGCCTGGTGATTTCCTGAACTGTAACTGTAACGTTACATAAACCAGCTCAGAATGAGCCTAATCTTAGTTGCTTGTCCGATACAGAACGCCGCAAATCAGTCTCAGCACTTGTTAGCTATTTGTGATTTACTACGCAATTCTGAGGTCAGCGTGGCCGAATGTATAAGGGCTAGTTAGTTAGTCGCGGTTCCAACTTCACGGCAAAGGGTGGTCCCCATTATGCTCCGTTCCTGTGCCAGTGAATATCACACAAAATGCTCCTCACTGCCTTATGTGAAAAATGGAACAAACAGGAATCTCGATAAAGCAACAGCCCGCTGCCAGAATGCCAACACAAAAAGTCCGCCACGAAAAACACAGCTCATCGTCGATGGAAGCGGCAGTCACAAGAAAACCAGCAGCCACACATTGCTATATAAGGCAACCCGGTTAGTTCAGTGCCAAACAAAAACATTAAATTTGGACCAAACATGGTACACAAATGAACAAGTACATGGTCCAAATTTAATGACTGGACTTTTTTAAATCAATTATTTGCGCACCGTAAGTTGTGAATTATGTAATGGTTAAAGTACCATTTAAACTTTAATTCAGAATATCACTATTACATGCAGATGTGTTAATAATTGATCTCACCTACAATTATGTTAACTATTGAAGAAAGAGTATTTTGGTGGAGCATTTGTTTCTTAATGGTGGCAGGTATTCTTTAACGATACTGTAAATTCTGAAAGATACCGAATTAACATTCTGGAACCATTCGTAGCCCAACTTTCTGAGCGGGAAATTGAACAAGCCTGGTTTCAGCAGGATGGTGCAACGGCTCATACAGGTGTAAAATCACTAGAATCGCATAATCTCTTGCGGAATTTGGCCTGTATATTCTTCGGATCTTACACCCCTGGATTACTTAACTACCTTCTGGTGTACGAAAACAATCCGCACACAATCAATGAACTTTAGGTTTCAATCGTCAACAACATTAATACCATTACACTGCACAAGGTCTTTGACAACATGAAAAACGTGTCCACACTTGCCATCTAAACCATGGTGGGTATTTCCAACACCCTTTTTTAACAGAGCTGTAATGAGGGAAACTTTACCGAAAATATGACACACTCTGCAGTATATGTTGCATGAACTTCACAGACGGTGAATACAAAACTTGGAATGCCAATATTTTCGAAAAATCCAGTCATTAAAAATACACCCTGTATTATATTTTATAATGCAAATTGACATTCAGTGGGCACTGAAACTGCGGAAGACATACCACTGAAACAAAACAAATAAGACGATGATTCTAAGTACGGCGATATATCGTCCAAGTGGCAGGTCACATATGGCGATATATTATCTTTCGCACTGAATCAGTTAAACATCCGGTGTGTTGATGCCGAGGTAGAGTGTTCAACCCCTACACCGGTCATCATCATCATCAAGTGCCGTGCCGGCTGGCGTAGGCGTTCATGGCTCTCCATAGATCTCGGTCTTGGGTTTTCTGGATCAACTCTGCTGCTGATATTCCTCCATGCCACCGTCTCAATCCATCCAGCATCACTTCTCTTGGTCTACCTCTGCCTCTCTTCCCCTCGATCTTTCCAGTTGTTACGATGTTCTCCAATGTCTCTCTTCTCATCACATGACCGAGGAAAGCTGTTTGTCTCTGTCTTATTGTTGTATATAATGTTCTAGTTTCATTAGCCTGTTTCAGGCAGTCGTCGTTAGTTACTCTGGCAGTCCAAGGAATTCGCAACATTCGTCTCAGGAACCACATCTCTGTTGCTTCTAATTTCTTCTTAATTTGTTCATTTACATTCCAAGATTCACTGCCATACAGCAAAACTGGTTCTACATAGCATTTCAGAACTTTCTTTCTTACATTCAGTGACAGTGACTTATTGCATAAGATACTCTTCATTTTCTGAAATGCGGCTTTTGCCTGCCCTATTCTGCTCCTAATCTCTGTTGTACATCTTCCATCTGATGTTATAAATGCCCCTAGGTATCTAAAATTATCAACTTGGTTAAGGATTTTCCCTTCTATTTCTATGTCACATTTTGGTGTCACCATTTTCTTTGATATTACCATTGTTACTGTTTTCTTGATATTCAAGGAGAGTCCTTTCCTTGCACTCTCTGTTACTACAACGTCTAATAATTGTTGTAGGTCTGTTGAATTATCCGCCACCAATACTGTGTCATCTGCATAGCGTATATTATTTATATTATAACCTCCAACTAGTATTCCTGGCATCTCTTTGATCTCTCTCATTATTACTTCGCTATACAGGGAGAAAAGATCTGGTGACAAGACACACCCTTGTCGTACTCCTAGCTTTATCTGTTCGTAACTACCCTCTTTATTTCCCATTTTAATTGCTGCTACTTGGTTCCAGTAAATATTCTTTATTATTCTTAAATCTTTTCCATCCGTGTTGATATCTTCCAACATTTTAATCAGTTCATCATGTTTTACTTTATCAAATGCCTTAGTATAATCTATGAAGCACAAATATATGTCTCTCTGTTTCTCTATTGACCTTTCTATTAGTGTCCGTAATGTATAAATTGCATTGTTTGTGCCCTTTCCTTCCACAAATCCATACTGTTCTTCACTAATTTCCATTTTTATTTTCTTTTTGGTTCTTCTCATTATGATTCTGAGTAGAAGCTTAGTGATATGGTTTATAAGGTTAATTGTACGAAAATCTTCACAATCAATTGCTCCTGGTCTTTTTGGTATAGCTATAAATACAGATTTCAGCATATCACTGGGTAAATATCCACTGCTGTAAATATCATTCAACATTTTGGTTAATATATCTACTCCAAATTCTCCCAATACTTCTAATTCTTCTATTGTGATTTCATCTGGCCCAGCTGTTTTTCCTTTCTTCATACGTTTCATAGCGTCAGCGACTTCTTCTTTCAGAATAGGTGGACCTTCTAAGTTACTATCTTCTGTTAATTCTTCCCTTTCTCCTTCATATAATTCTCTTATATACTCATTCCACCTCTTCATTATAGCATCTTCCTCTAATATTATCTTTCCTGTTTTTGATTTCAAACACCCTGTATTTATTCTTATTTTTCTTCCTGTAAGCTCACTGATTTGTCTGTGCATATTTTTTGTATCTTTAATGGAATTTAATTCAATTTTTTTGCATTGCTCGTTTAACCAACTTTCTTTAGCCTTCCCACATTTATCTTTTATTTCTTTATTTATCTTAGCGTATTCTTGTTGTCATTTTTACTCTGTTTTCTTTTGTCCATCAGTTTTAAGATATCTTCATTCATCCATTTTTTCTTAGCTATTTTGCCTCTCTCCGGTAATACTTCTTTGCTAGTTTGATGAATGGAGTCCCTTAACATTTCCCATTGTTCATCTATACTCTGTATTTTAGTTATTGCATTGTACCTATTTTTCACAGTCACTCTGTATTGTTCTTGCATTTCTTTATCTATTTTCAGAACCTCTTTATTAAGTCTCATGTTCTTAACCATTTTTTCCCTCTCTTTAATCTTACTTTTATTTGTCCACATAGTGGTACATGATCACTATTACAGTCAGCACCAGGCATTGTCTTTACATTAATTAAAGCATTTCTAAATCTTTTATTAATTAGTATGTAGTCAATTTGGTTGCGTATTTTCTTATCAGGGCTTATCCATGTGTACAGTCGTCTTTTATGGTGTTTAAACCATGTGTTTCCAATTATCATATCATTATATTTGCCCATTCTATTAGCTTTTCCCCTCTTTCATTTCTTGTACCTAAACCATAATTCCCCACTACATCCTCCATTTTTCCCTTTCCCTACTTTTGCATTAAAATCACCAAGTATTATCTTTATTTCTTGTGATCCAATTTGAGCCTCGCCATTTCTATTTCGTCGTAAAAGTGTTGTATTTCTTCATCACTACTGCTTGCTGTTGGTGCATATACTTGTATAATATTTATGTCTATTGGTTTGCCTTTGATTTTTACCATAATAACTCTATCTGAAATACACCAGTATCCATTAATTGACTTGGCTGTTTTTTCGTCTAATATTATTCCTACACCTTTTTCATGTGTATCCCCTCCAGAATAAATTATTGTGTGATTGTCAGCTATAATTTTGCCCGATCCCTTCCATCTCATCTCACTAACGCCTAGTATATTCATTTTCATGCTATCCATCTCTCTTAGAACATTGGTCAACTTTCCTAGCTCATTTAATGTCCTAACATTCCATGTTCCTACTCTAAATTTATTTATTTTAGTTAATATTTTGCCATCAGTAGCTGGATGACGGTCTGGTGTCACCTGTGGCTCATGACTGTCCCTACCGGACGAGGATGCCCTAAGACAGCCATTAACGTCCTTCACTAACTTTGATATATGTTTTGCCATGAAGTCTTGGGAAGATAATGTGGTGGTTTCTCCTTGCCTTCCACATTCACATGGTGGTCTTTTTACCTCTGCCTTTGACAGCAATTTCCGACTGTAAGGACAAGTCAGTGCCTTGCTCTGCTCAGCTGCAGTTGTCCATTTATTCCGGTGGATACTCGGTCCCCAGAGCTGTGTTAGCCACACCGTAGTGTGTTTCCATCCTCTACGGCGGGGAGGTGCAGTTGGGATATTCCCTTCATAAAGTTGTGGTTTCTGACCAAAACTCTCCAGTACTTTTAGAGGACCCGGTCAGCTGGACTAAAATGTTGACTTCTCGTCCTTGACTTTGAGACTTCAATTATAAGTACCTCAGAAGTCGAAGTGGGTTCGCCTGATGGCGCGGGACCTAGTAATAGGGAAAGCTAATTCATACACAAAAATCAGTCCAGTGCACTAGAAGCTGAAGCACTACGTAGGAGAACTGCGCTTGATTTCAAAGCGAGCTAACGGAAATAAAAATAGATGCACATGTTATGTTTGGTATTTTGTTGTCTACTAGGCACATTGTAGAGTTCATTAGTTCTCATTGCTTTCTGGACGACCGATGCCTCATACTATCACAATCAACGCAAGGCAGTCTGCTTTCAAATCTGCAGTTCATTTTGAACCTTCGATTTGGTGTCAGGGAATTGTGAAGCGTGTTCACTGCCCCTGAGCCACAACGCCAGAATGTCCACCTCATCAAACTGTGACCAGTCTGGACGATGTGCTGCTCCTAGTGCCAGATTAATCATATTTGGTACATCTACTAGGTACCTGCCGGCTCCATGGCAGTGGGGTTACGAACGTAGTTCTTAATCCCGCATATCCGCGTTCGAAACACAGCTGTGGGTGATTTGGCAGCATACCACCTTACGTTGGTTTTTTATGAATTGGTCATGGGTGCGGTCATTCAGAAAGCAATGGCAAACAACTGAAAGTAAACTTGCCAAGACATCACAAACAGCCAAAAAATGCTGGGGTTGACTGCATCATTCTGTATAGGATATGCAACTAACTTAATTAACTGTGTATCTATAAGTGGAAGAGAGTGTATCACATGGTGGCAGGAGTTTAATTTTCCCATAGTGCATCTGATATAATTTGTCTCCGTCATTTAACAAAGTATGTGGGTGTATCTGCGTAGGTGTGTCTGTCTTGTTTTCTGTCGGGGGCTGAAATAAAACTCTAACCTGCACAGTTCACGGCGACCGTACTGGAAAGGCGGCCTTAGTTCCTAAGGCTCAATACCCACCTACCATACACCGCAAGGTACTATATTAGCAGTAAATGGCAGTCAAACACAAAAGCAAGTTAGGACCACACACGGTACACAATCAAATAAACAAGTATTATAATGTAAATGTCCATTCAATGAGCATTAAAATTGCGAAAGATACTACGAAACGAAACAAATAAGACGAGACGCTAATATGTCGATATATCATCCTTATATCCGGAAGGCCACAACCGGCGATATATTATCCCTCGACATTTTTTTTTTTTTTTTTTTTAATTTTCTTGCTCAAATTTGAGATACTTGCTACTTCGAGTCTGGTGTTTTGGAAAGACAGACCTTCTGCCGGTGTAAAATGCAATTTACCGGGGATTAAAATTACGGAAGATACGCGAAATTAAACAAATACCGAACTATCAATATTTTGCCATTATAGTGGCGCATGGCAGTCAAAGGGTGTTACTTTATGTCATTAAAGTGGCGCACGGCAGTGAATTAGTTAAGTTAAAGGCGGCATGCTCAGCAGGCCGAACTGTTCAAGAAGCCGGGTGTCACGGGATACTGTGAGTTAATGATTCCCTGATAAACGAGTAAGATTAATTACAAGGTATGAGGAGGGTTAACAGTCGAATACGTCAGTTTTGAGCGAGGACAAAGTATGGGTTATTGACCGAAGGATAAAGAGGAAAAATACAGAGTAACAAAGGGTCAATGACTGCCGATCTTATCGGCCGACAAGACGGAGACACGAATACATCGGAACGGGGAAAACGCAGAAGACGGCGATCAAAGGGTTCGGACGCTTGGAGATACTAGCTGATGAACGGAGGACGAGACGAATGAGACATGACACGGGGCGCCAATACCGCATACGTGACTTCACAGACTTTTGATGTGAAGGATACGGCAAAATACGATGGTTGATGTAGTGACATCAAAAGTCAACGGAGACTTGGACACTCGGTATAAATCGGTGGAAAAGTGGTTTTGTATTTAGTGTGCTACCAAACTGGACGGAAAGCTGGATTTATGTGTCCTGTAATAGAAAAGAAATATCATCTCTTGCAATGGGATAGAGTGCTTATGTGCTGATAGATTTCAATTCTGGGATTTACATAAATTCTATATATAAGGTAACCTAACCTTAGGGTAATAGTATAGCATAGTGGACTAGGTGTCTGTGCTTTACGGTTATCAATTCTTTGTTTTTTAGTTAATCGTTTAGACTTTAGTGAACTCATATGGCTTATGTCAGAGTATCCTTTCGGAAGCGTCTTAGTGCCGCCGGGAGAAATGCTCTCACATAAGTATAAATCTGAAGCAGATTTATATCACCTGGTTATCTATCATTTACAGGTTCACTAGAAATATCCTGATACAATCAGAGACGATAAACTCAAGGTACTTCACTTGGGCGGAGATCAAATACCTCACTAGAACAATGAATAACAAAGACAGGTTCGAATTGTGAGACGATATAACCCCATAGCCCTAAATGAACTCTGAAAATAATAAAAGAATAACAAGATAACCAAAGTAAAATGGAAAAGGACGATTAAACGGATGAAAGTAAAAGAAAACTACAACTGCATACTTATGCCTGGTAGAATAATAGAAGAGAGACAATAGATAAGTCAGAACATTCATAGTCAATATAGACACCGTTGTAGACTGTGGTGATGTGGTTTCAGTGTTGGATTATTAACTTCTTGAAGCAGACTCTGGCGAAGTCATAGACTTACTGGATTATTATTATTTCACTGTGACCAGAGTTTGAACAACTTCACGATACGGCCAGACTCAATCGGAAAGGAGCAAACCCGGGTGAGAAATGTCCATATTTGTGTGATGTATTTTTGACTGGCTGAATGCTGACGAGAGAAGGGATACGGAGACATACGAAGTCAAAAGTCCTATCTTGCACTCACATTAGCAGACACTACCAACTACATATACACATTTAATACATACAACTGACAGTTTTCAACAATAAACATGTTATTAATTGTTGGAGGAAACTGTTGTCAGGGTATGTCATGAAGGAGAGAGAGAGAGAAAGAGAGAGATATAGTGTATGGAAGACAGAAGGGAGGAGTGTAGACAAAAGTCATTCAATAGTTCCAATAGTAGAAGGATATTAAAGGTGTGCTTGTCGAGTCCACTTTCCTCCAGGGACGACAAGTGACACCGGGGTACCCACTCTATGACCACGAGCAGCATGACGATTGAGGTGACGGCAGTGACACGGGCGTTCATATAGCCGGAATCACAGTTAGTTAGTTAATTAATTAGTTAGCTAGTTTGTTTATTTGTTTGTTTGGTTGTTTGTTAGTCAGTCAGTCAGTCAGTCAGTCAGTCAGTCAGTTAGTCAGCTCCTCACTACCCTATGTGACAAGTGGAATAGATAGGAGTCTCAACAAGCCAACAGCAAAGGTTCACTGTGCATAATGCCGCCGTCAGAATGCCAGCATAAAAGTCCTCCACGGAAAATACAGTTCATCGTCGATGGAAGCGGCAGTCACTAGAAAACCAGCAGCCACACATTGCTGCATTAAAAGTCGAGAGGATTGACTTCATTGCCCCAGGATTTATCCTATATGACTCGGTCCCCTTAGGCTGGGCAGCTCACTGAAAGCATCGCACAAAGCACGAGCACCTTAGCTCCAGCAACGATCCCCAGGAGTCTACGAGAATATGCACTCGTGAACCGAAAAGGCAATCCAGCCAATTCCAAGTGACAGGCCGACTGCCATCGTTCCGAACATGCAGTTCACGCTACAACAATCGGGGACAGATGTAAAAACATTCCAAACGAAATTCACAACTCACTGTGTCGCGCCACGCACTCAAATTAGTAGCAGGGCGACGGAACCATGCACTACCAGTCCAACATGAGGAAAATGCAACTTAAACCGCAGTCACAAGCATAAACACTACAGAAGCTTAACGGTTCAATGCCTATCCGCAATGTTGGGGACCGGAAGTCGGCTGAAATCACAGCTCTGTACCAATGTTTGTGTACTAAGTGGTTCAGTTAGCAAAATCCGAAAGGTCGGGGCGGGTAGTGTAAGGAGACAGTAGATTGAATAACTGCGGAGGCCTCAGATGTCCGTAGTATCACCTCCATATTCGTCCAGGGACATGCGGGCGTTGAGAGAAATGAACGACCTGATAAAGTAGATGGCTCTGTAGGTCTATTCCCTGCAGATGGCCAGTCCATGGATCGTGCCGATGTTATTAATGTCCTTAGAGAGATGTGGAGAGCGGAGGACATTGGCGCCAGTGAATCCATATCATTGTCCAGAATGAGAGACTCGGGAGTAAGAATTGTCACGGCCAGACACGAGAGGCACATCGGGAGAATGAGGGGGCCTCGTCAACCAACACAGAACTGGCACTATTAGCCGCCGGACGCTGATGTATGTGTTAGGGGAAGGGTCTGAGCACCTATGGATATCTCCGGAGTGCAAGGATGCTACCCCAACAGATAACAAACAAGTCAAAGACAAGAACTGTGTGTGCATATACGTTCCTAATCAGGGAGCGGGGAAAGGGGGGGGGGGGGCGGGGGCGTAGATTAAACACGATTATAGGGTACTTCTTAGTCCCAGGTTAAAGTTGATGAGATGAAACAAGAATGTTAGATACTTCTGTATCAGTTAAGAAGAATATGACGTATTTCATTGAAACAAAAACAGTAACATATATAGGTTATAAAACAGTTGGAACGAAAAGAAATTTGATGAAAGAAATATAAAAGAGGCAAGTTAAACGACATAACATTCTCATAAAAACCATACTGGATGGTAAGGTTGAAGGCAAACGAGCAGGGGATTGACAACGATACAAGTGGGAAGATACCATCAAGAGATGGACGAACAGAAATCTGACAGAATGTACAATCATGGTGAGAGACGGACAGTGTTGAAGATCCAATGCAGCCAACATTCATTGTGGAGACGGCACCTGATTGATTGATATCAATTAAAAGAAGGGAGTCTGTACCAAACTCCAGGATATTTCAGCATCTTAAATTAAAGGATGGGAGATGAAACAAGACTGTAGGATACTCCGTGCAGTTGACAGCCTTAAAATGTCAACACTTGGGGGCGTAAATTACATGTACCTCCGAATTCGGAGTGGGTTCGCCTGATGGCGAGGGACACTGGTAATATGGAAAGCTGGCCCTCACGCAAAAATCAGTCTAGCGTCGCTCGAGTTTAAAGCGAGCGAAAGAACAGAAACAAATGCAATCTTAGTACATATGGTAAATTAATGATATCAACTTTAGATTGAAGAATGTAACATTGAGATTCGTCAAGCAGGTGAGAAACTAAAACCATCTTCTGATTTCATCAGACAAATTTCAGCTGTCCATCACCTTTCCAAAAATAGCTTCCCGTTACGCACCAGGGTCAAAGTTTGCCACACCTTTCTATCTGTAATTATGGAATACCAAGCGCTGTTTCATCCCGATTTACTGTATATTTCCCTGACCATTATTACCATTTGTATTTTGATGTATATGTGAAGTAAATACTGCAACTAATGAACACAAAATCATAACAGAGATGAGATGCCTTAGAAGGGCTGCGGGAGTAACCATGAGAGATAGAAATGATATAATTAGGAATGAGGGCATTAGAAGACGACTAGGTCTGAAACCAGGCATGCACTTCATTAAAGAAGAATTTGGATGGTTTGGCCATCTCACAAGAATGCCCTGGTACCATCAGCATGCCTGAAGTTTAAGAATGAGCGCTCTTATCCATTCGGCCATCCATAACAGAGGGATTGGATCTGGTATCTTCACAGCCTGAAGCGGATACTCTATCGTCGCAGCCATAGTTCTTCATATTCCGTCATGTCATTTGTATTTTACTTACAGATTTGACGAGTATCTGGCAACATCTACAGATATCAACAGCCTTCCCATTTTGACGCTTTTCGCACTAAATTTAGTGCTTTTTCCAAGTCATTTTGTGCCAAAATTTTGCATTTAGCGCGGCCGAGCTAATTTGGTGCTTTTTACGGTGGGTAAAAATTAATTTAAAAAATCATTTTGGGGACACTAAAAAGCCGAATTTCAACTGAAGATAGGGAGTAAAACAGTCTTAGTACATTACCGTGCAATATTCAAGTAATTTAACTCCCTTTAATACGATTTAGTTGAAGTGAGTGACTGTAACACGCAGGCAATATGGAATGTGTTAAAAGATTGTTTAAACAAGAATGGACTTGAGTTGCAGAGACTAGTTGCACTCGCCACTGACAATGCGTCTGTCATGACAGGTGTAAACAATGGAGTATATACAAAATTAAAATATTAGTTCCTCATTTGGTACTAGTTAGGTGTGTATGTCATTCCCTTCAGCTGGCAGTGTCACAGGCTGCAGCTGCTTGTCTGCCCAGTAACATAGAGTTCATGATTAGAGAAACATATAACTGGTTTTCTCACTCAAGTCTTTATCAAGCAAGTACAGGGAGCTTTTTGCTTTATTAAATGATGGACAACATCCGCTGAAGGTTGTTCAATTAAGCCATTCAATCTGCCATTGTCAGAATATTGCAACAGTGGGTCGAGCTCAGAACTCATTTTGATATAGCAAGACTCAACGAGCGCTGTTATACAGCAGACCTTCTACATTCTATGTTTAGCGACATGAAAAACTATGTGTATCTCATATTTCTCAAGCATATTCTTGGAGAAGTTCAAAGTGTGAATAAGAAATTCGAAGCAGATATACAGGATCCAACAAAAATACTCAGCGATCTTGTCCAACTCACTGATTCTATCATGTTCAAAGACTTGCTATTCCTGTGGGGGGGGGGGGGGGAATAACAGAAAGTAATGCTATTCAAGATTATTAGATCCTAATCCCAATCTAGGTTATGAGTTTGGGAAAGAAATAGCAGGCTACCAGTTTCCTGATGAGAAAGAAATTCGTGGAAGGTGCATCCAGTTTTTAATAGAGCTGTTGACACAGCTGCGTTTACTTTTGTCCGATAACGTTCGAGTGTTGCAGTCCATGTCATGTCTTAGTGGAAGTGCATGTCTACAGCCAATGAAGCCCTGTATATTGGATCTTGCTAAAATGTTTGTAGAAGATGCAGCTACTCTCACCCGCATCGATTTCCAGTGGAGAAAACTTCATCATATGCAGTGGACACAGACCTCTGACACACTTGGACTGTGGGCAGAAATAACCTCATACAGGGATGCCACCGGTGAAAATCCTTTCCAAGATCTTACAGATTTAGCTTTAACTGTGCTCATTTTACCTCATTCTAATGCGGACGTGGAGCGTATTTTCAGTCAGATGGGAGTTATAAAATCAAAATTGCGGAACAGACTGAGCATCAAGAGTTTGACAGCTGTTTTGACTATTAGATATGGAATGAAGAGATATGGCAAATGCTGTCATGATTATAAACTACCTAAGGATATTCTACGAAAAATTGGATTACAGGAGGCATATACACGTTTCTTTCAATCATCACCATCATCATCGCAGGAGCAAACACATCAGGAAATAGCTACAGAAACTGAAGAGGAGTTGTCTGACTGGGATTTGGCAGATCTGGAATAAACTTCATTCTAATATTCAGTGATAATAATAAATTATAATGTGCTACTTTATAACATTTTGAATGAATACAGCCAGTGCTTGTTTTGGTGCTTTCCCAAAAATATATTATTATAATTTAGCGCTTTTTTGGCTCGAGAGTAGTTCTGATTGGGATTTGGCGGATCTGGAATAAACTGCATTGTAATATGAAGTGATAATAATAAATTATACTGTGCTACCTTGTTACATTTGTAATAAAAACAGTTGGTGCTTTTCTTTGGTGCTTTTTCATCAAAGGGAGATGGCAACACTGGATATCAATACCCCAGTATTTGCTTTGCTCCATGCTCACGATATTTTGTAAACATTCTTCTCAAAAACCACATCACCATCCAGCCAGCGTCTTCAATATGTCAGTATTCATTGTTCAGAATTCTCAGCCATACGGGGAAACCAGACACACACAACTGTTCGTGAATTTTGAATAAAGTAAAGATGTCTTTCATCATCACATCATGTTCCTCTTGTACCTTACGGTGTCGAGGTGAAGCATAAAGAGCAAGAGAGTGACCGTTTTTTAGTTTCTTCTTCTTCTTTCGTTCACTTGAAATGCGTCTATAACTGCAACGTTGTCTTTTGTGTGAATTTAACAGTCTTTTTTTCTTCAGTCAGTGGTCCACAGAGTTTGGGCTTCATATATCGAGATTCCCATGGATTCAGTTATCCCATCTGTCCATCGTTTACATTGTCGGCCTCTTCTCCTGCTTACATTTGGTCTGTACACCATTGTTTGTTGCGGTATACTGTGAGTTGGCAGCCTATTTATGTGGCCGAACCATTTCACAATTTGTTTTCTAATGAAATCTAGTGTTGTTATTTCTTTTACCCCCATTTTAGTCCTGATTTCATTTCTAATTTTCTCTCTTCTTGATACATTGAGTAATCTTCTCAGAAATCTCATTTCAATAAACATTGAATTTCCACATCGCCCAGTACCATACACAAACTACTACTACTACTACGTCATCTTGAGGAGAGCTGTCAACTTAACTATGAGTAAGAAATGATGACTTGATGTCATCACATAGACAGTGGGATCAACACCTTGTGCCACAAATATTAAAAGACATAAGATCAAATGGTTTTGCCATCCTGTTAGAATGCAGCATCATCAACTACAAACACTGGCGCAACATCAAAGAAGATCTGCTACGAGAGCAAGGGGACACCCGAGAAGAAATAGATTGACGACATCAAAGACATTGTACAATCACACGGAATGACACTATCCAGTGCCGCCCATCAGGCACTGGATGGCCAGTTATTCCTCCCCACGACGCTTGATAGTAAATGTGGAAGATGATGATAATGTTGACTACATCATGGGGTTGGTGTACACGTCTCTCCACAGATCTCGGTCCTTGGAGCTCTGGATCAATGCTATAGCTAAATCCTTCAACACATGTATGTCTCCAGGACTGTCTCTTCTATTGACGACCTCTCCGGGTGTTCTCCAAAGACTCGCTTCTCATTATATAATCAAACAACACCGTTTGTCTCGTTCTTATTATTCGAGGAGACTTTAAATGAAAACTTTAAAAGTGTGATAGAATTTACAATAACCATGCTATTGTCTTGTAACCTATCAATATTGTTGTTAAGGACGCCAAGAGTGTTAAGCGCATGACATCATGGTGCAGATAAACACGGTCACGTTTAAGGACAGTTTAAAGATGGCCACCCCATTTTTGACATTCACCACAGAGGAGGAACCTTCTGTTATCCGTTTTTTTTTAAAAATTAGTGAAGTGGTGAAACCTATACAAATTCATCACGAATTAAGGTCCAGTATGGTGATGCATGCCTGTTAGTCTAGCAAGTGTATAAGTGGAGTGGGAAGTTTCAAAACTTGACAGTCCAATAAAGAGTTACAGCAGGTGGTACATGAGTGGTTACACACACGACCAAGATAAGTTTTTTCTACAGGAATCCAAGCACTTTATCGGCACTGGTGGACTTGCATCCAACACAGTGGTGACTACTTCAAAAAATGATACATTTGTTCTGTACTTTTTCAGAATATATTCACGCACACAAACCAAATACAAAATTAACATTTAAGGTTTTCATATGAAGTTTCCTGGTTTTTATAGTTTCACTTTCATTAGCCTCTTCAAGATAGCCGTTACTGGTAACTCTAGCCGTCCTTGGACGGCCATGGCATGACAAAGACTGTGTACCAAACCAACATAAACTTCAGTATTCTTATATCATAGGCTACTGCAACACATATTGCATTCATTAAGGATTCAAAGAGTATGCTTAATAAGGTGGAGAAAGGAATGTTTCGTGTGGAATGGCTATCGTCGCTTCAGAGGTAACAGATTGTGAGAATTGTATGGATATTTTGCCCTGGCTATGTGGGGTGCAGGGGAATGAACAGGCTGATAGGCTGGCAGGGAATGCACCTCTTAGTGGTAGATTACCTATGGACAAGGGGGAGGTGGTCGTGCGTTTGTGGGACCAGGTGGAGAAGGCGGGAGAACAGATTGAGAACTTGTATGTGGAAAGGATGAGATTGCAGGGGATCGGTAGGGTTCTGGAAGAATTTCAAAACTGAGAGGGAAGACCAGGAGAACTTTAAATCAGATAGTGGTGGGAATGATTAGTAGTATGACTCTTCACTGCTGTTGAATGAGGGGACGGAGCATATATGGGAATATCCTGAGTGCAGTGATGTCGGTTCTTAAGTTAACTCAACTCAACATATCACTGGCACCTTTCCGTCTTGATCGACGATAGTTTGTTACATTTTGCTTCTAAATAACAATAACTACAACCCATGGCGGGGGCAAGGGGTGGAGTTAAACTCTCAATAGCATAAAACCTGGGCTGAATTGTAGAGACCATGTGTTGCTCATGCAGCATGATCCCTCTCTCAGCCTCCCTAGTTTACTCCAGAGGAAAGATAACACCAATACGTCTGGAAAAGAAGCTGCATGATGAGGAAAGCAATACTCTAACTGTCCACCTGTCAGAGCTTCCATCATAAACCGGTTGCTGACCAAGGCTTAGGGCTTTGCCCTACCATGACATTCAGTCTTTAAGTAGATACCGCCACTAAGGCAATGATGTGCTAGGCTTTCAGATATTCTAGACCATGGCATATGAGGTGAGTGGGCCAGTTGCATTCCTCATTGTTTGATGGTTCCTGATGTACTTGATCAATTCTATTGCTGACAATCCCCCAAGCCACTGTCTTAGACCATCCAGTATACAAGCTCTCTCTGCTTGCCTCTGCTATTTTCTACCATGGATCTTTCGGGTCGTCACAGTATTTTCCAGGTCCTCTCTAACTACTTAACATAAACTTGGCAAGAAATTACAAACCGCCATTAAAATGCTGGGGTTGACTACTACATTCTGTAAAGGATAAACAACTAACTCTTCTCATCACCCGACCAAAGAACATTATTCATCTTTATCTTATAGTTGTATAGAATGTTCTAGTTTCTTATAGTTGTATAGAATGTTCTACTTTTATAGTTGTATAAATCTTCCAGTTTCTTATAGTTGTATACAATGTTCGTGTTTCTTATAGTTGTATAGAATGTTCTAGTTTCAAATAGTTGTATAGAATGTTCTAGTTTCATATAGTTGTATAGAATGTTCTAGTTTCATATAGTTGTATAGAATGTTCTAGTTTCTTATAGTTGTATAGAATGTTCGTGTTTCTTATAGTTGTATAGAATGTTCTAGTTTCATATAGTTGTATAGAATGTTCTAGTTTCTTATAGTTGTATACAATGTTCTGGTTTCATATAGTTGTATAGAAAATGTTCTAGTTTCTTATATTGTATAGAATGTTCTAGTTTCATATAGTTGTATAGAATGTTCTAGTTTCATATAGTTGTATAAAATGTTCTAGTTTCATATAGTTGTATAGAATGTTCTAGTTTCTTATAGTTGTATACAATGTTCTGGTTTCATATAGTTGTATAGAAAATGTTCTAGTTTCTTATAGTTGTATACAATGTTCTGGTTTCATATAGTTGTATAGAAAATGTTCTAGTTTCTTATAGTTGCATAGAATGTTCTGCTTACATTAGCCTCTTTCAGGCAATCGTCATTAGTTACTCTGGCAGTCCAAGATATTTGCAACACTCGTTTCAGGAACCACATCTCCGTGCTCTCCAAGCTCTTCTTAATGTGTCCACACTCATTCAAAGATTCCCTGCCATACAGCATAACAGGTTCCTCATAACAGTTCAGCACTCCCTTCCAGATGCTCTCTGGGAAGGGGTTACGAATGCAATTCGTAATCCTGCATACCATGCTTACAACGCATCTACAGGTGATTGGGAAGCAGACCGCCTTGCGCTGTCTTGTATGGATGCCCCCGGGATGCACACTTCCATTCTCTGTGGCCAAATTCTGGCAGTCTGACAGAGTGAGCTCTGGAACTTGCTTTAATGCAACTGAAGTCCCAGCATGACTGTGATGCTTCACTGAGGATAGGCTGAACAATTCTAAGGCACTTCTATAACCTGAATTAAGAGAGGACAGCCTGGTGGGATGGACTGAAAAAGACAGACAGACAAATATGAACATGTACATTGTAGGGTAACAAAAGATGGAATGAACAAATATGAACTTTTACATGAAGGGTTTTAAAACAAGACAGAATTAGCAAGTATGAACTTTTACATTATAAGTTGTAAAGAAGGGGACAGACTAACAAATATGAATTTTTATATTATAAGATTTTTTTAAAGGACAACCTATGGACAAGGGAGAGGTGGTCGTGTGCCTGTGGGACCAGGTGGAGAAGGTGGGGGAACAGACTGAGAACCCGTATGTGGAAAGAATGAGAATGTGGGTGATTGGCAGGGGTTCTGGTAGAATCTCAAAACTGAGAGGGAAAACCAGGAGAACTTTCAACCAGATAGCGGTGGGACGATTAGTAGTGTGACTCTTCGCTGGCTGTTGAATGAGGGGACAGAGTATGTGTGGGAATGTACTGAGTACAGTGATGCCGGTTCTTAGCTCAACTTAAAAAGGACAGGCTTGAAAATATTAACTTTTACATTGTAGAGCAACAACGGATGGACTGAACAAATATGAACTTTTATAGTGTAGGGTAAACAAACATTCAAGCATACTTCTACATATCATCATCATCTAGTGCCATGCTGGCTGGCATGGGCGGTCATGCCTCTCCACAAATTACAATCTTCAACGTCATGGATCATTTCATAGTTTTGACTCCCTTCCGTGCCATGACACAAAACTGTCCATAATTTTCTCATGCTGTCTTCCTCTATCTCTGTGTCAGCAAATTGTTCCGGTTGTCACATGTTCCAGTTTTTGTCTTCTCATAACGTGGCCAAAAAACGATAACTGCCTCTTTCTGATGTTTGTGATAAGTTTTCTGAGCTTCCCTTAACACGTCCTGATTGCTCGTTTTGGCTGTCCATTTAGTTTTTAGCATTCGTCTATAGAACCACTCTCCAAGGCTTTCAGGGATTTTTTTCACCTGCTTACTAATTGTCCAGGATTCGCAGCCATTTGTTTACATGTATTCTATGTAACATGCAAGAACTCTTTTTCTAACTTTCAAGGGCAGTGACTTACTGCACAAAACTTTTATTTTTTTTCATCACACCAGGTAGAAAAACACAATATGATGAATGATCAACTGAACAAATTAATGCCTACTTTTCTGAAACATATCATATCTGTCATCTCTGCCTTCTTGACATCTGACTCACTGATCTTTTATTGTGTTCTACAATGCCTCCTAGTTTAGTAGCTTCCCACTCATCGTGAATGTCCATCATCGGCTGTAGTTTGTATACATGACTTTCAAACCGCCCTGGTTAGTTTTAAAATGTGTGTGATCGTGTCTAGACTGAAACAGACAGAACGCTCCAAAGTCTGGGAAAGATAAAAATAACAAGTTAACAACAATAACATACAATAAAAAACAACAAATAAATATTTGAATAACGAAGACACAAACAATAGATTGCATGATTTATTGCCTGGCATATTTCGCTGCATCTCGTCATGTACATACTGCAGAAATCACATAACATAAACTAAAGTAATTAGATAAATCCTTCAAGCTGAAATATACAGTACACTCATTCACACAGTAATTAAAATTGTCTACCATGGTAATTTCAAATAAATATTTTAAATATTTTCATTTATCAAATTACTTAGTCTTTCCATGGTTCCGTCACCATGCTACTGAATTGAGTGCATGGAGAGACACTGTGAGCTGTGAATTTTGAGTGGAAGTGCTTTCACATCTGTCTGCGGTTGTTTGTAGCATGAATTGCATGTTCAGAAAAATGGCGGCAAGCCGGTCGCTGACCTAACCGGTCGCTGGCCTTATGCATTAATGTGTGGCTGCTGATTTTCTAGTGATTGCCGCTTCCATTGACGATGAACTGTATTTTTTGTGGAGGACTTTTGTGTTGGCAATCTGGCAGCAGCATTATGCACAGTGTACCTGTGCCGGCTGTTGGCTTGTCGAGACTCCTGTCTGTTCCACTTTTTACATGGGGCAGTGAGGAGCATTTCGTGTGATATTCACTAGGCACAGGAACTGAGCATAATGGGAGCGACCTTTTGCAGTGAAGTTGGAACCACGACTAACTAACTCAGTCTTTCTGATTTTGCCTTGTGGTGTCAACATGCTACAGATCCTGTGATGAATACTGGTCTCATCACAATGGACTGAGAAGATTCTGGATCTCTTGCCAGCTCCCCTGCCTCATGCACCTTCATGTCTGCAATGTTCTGTGTCCATGTTCGTGCTAGTTTACCTCTGCCTCTTCTTCCCGGAACCACGCCTTTCATTATTGTTCTCTCCAAGTCACTGTGACGTTTCATTTTCATTCATAATGTGCCACGCCAGCAAGCCTAGGTGGCCATGTTTCACCATCTCACACAATCATCAGACTCGTGGATCAGTTCAATTCTTGTCTCAACACATGCCATGTTTCACCATTTCACACAATAACCAGAGTCGTGGATCAGTTCTGTTCTTGTCTCAACCATGCCATGTTTCGCCAACTCCCACATCTTTCTTTTTAAGACACAATCACCAGAGTTATGGATAAGTTCTCTTCTTGTCTCAACCATGCCATGTTTCACAATCTCACACAATCACCAGAGTCGTGGATCAGTTCTGTTCTTCTCTCGACCATGCCACGTGGCCAAGCTATCTAGATATTACTTCTCTGTCTTCCCCTTGTTCTTTCCTCTCAATCTTGCCAGTTGTCACAAAGTTCTCTAATATATTTCTTCTCATAACGTACCCAAAACATCTTAACTCTCTTCATCTAATTTCTCTAATTAGTTTACTGTTTCCATTTCTTTCTTATAAGACTTGGTAATTAGTTTTTCTGTCTGTCCATGATGATTCTTTGCATTTTCCAAACTAACTGTGATGTAGATGTACCTTATGTTTTTTTGTTTTGTTCGCTCGCTTTGAACTCAAGCGTAGTCCATACACGTGCTTCTACTTCTAGTGCAGATTACTGATTTTTGCGTGTGGATTAGCTTTCCCTATTACCAGTTTCCCTCGCCATCAGAAGAACCCACTCCAACTTCAGAGGTACATTGTAATTTATGTCCCCATGTCAAGGATGAGAATTCAACATTTTAGTCCAACAGACCAGTGTAGGGGTTGAACCAGCTGCCTGATGTACTTTATCATCTTGTGAAGTCTTTTCTCTTCCACCCTTAGTAAAAAGAAAGATACAGTGGAGTTTGGATAAGTAGAAGTCACAGGGACCGAAGGAAATTGGTTCTACTTATCAGAAATTCTACTTATCCAGACTGCACTAATTTACACTAATACCATTGCAGTAGCAATGAGTAAAATGATTGTACCACTTAGGAAATACAGTTAGTGAACAACTAAATAGCAATACAATATCAGACATGTTTAATAATTTTAGGAAAAGGAACATTAAAGTCATATGAACATTTCCAAATTAATTAAAGAAAAAGTCTGTCGATTTTTGAAAACGATCCAACCAGCCAGCACTACAATTACCTCCAAGACGTACAAATTCTTCTGCTAGGGGGGAGGGAGGGGGGGGGGGGGGGGGGGGGGGGGGGGGGGGGGGGGGGGGGGGGGAGAGAGGAGGAGGAGGAGAGAAGGAGAGTAGAGAGATGCGAGAGGAGAGAGGAGAGAGAGAGAGATCGAGACGAGATGGAGAGAGAGCAGGGAGAGAGAGAGAGAGAGAGAGAGAGAGAGGAGATAGAGCAAATGACAGCAGTCGACTTAAAAACGGAACACTTCTATAGTCGGTATTCATTTTTATGTTCGACTTAATCCGAAAATTTGAGTTAACCGAAGTTCGACTTATCAGGACTTTTTATACAATGATAAAGAAGGATAATGGCCAGGACTAAGCCAGTAACGTCGACTTAAGCAAAATTCTACTTATCCGAGTTCGACTTAAGTGGACTCGACTGTAATCCTATAGCAGAAATACCACACTGTAATATACAGGGGCAGGGGAAGACAGGGAAAAGCTAAACCAACTGAGGTAGGCTACAGATGTACAGCAAGAGAAAGACACCTGGGGAGTGCGTACTCAGTAGAACACGCCCCACCCACACCCCCCCCCCCCCCCCCCCCCCCCCCCCCCCCCCCCCCCCCCCCCCCCCCCCCCACCCCCCCCCCCCCCCCCCACCCCCCCCCCCCCCCCCCCCCCCCCCCCCTCCCGTCTTCCAATGAAGGTAAAGAAATAAAAAAGTTTAAATATTTCAGGAGGAGGAGGCAGCGGAGGAGGAGGAGGAGAAGAAGAAGATTAATAAACAGAAGATTAATAAACAGAACAGGAAAACACAAAACAAACAATATGAAAGAGAACAAGAACAATAAGATCATGGAAAAGAAACATTATGAATGAGAACAAGAAGAACACGAACAAAGACAAGAAGATGAACACAAATCAGAAGATGAATAAAGACAAGATGATGAACACAGACAAGAAGATGAACAAAGACAAGAAGATGAACAAAGACAAGAAGATGAACACAAATAAGAAGATGAACACAGACAAGAAGATGAACAAAGACAAGAAGATGAACAAAGACAAGAAGATGAACAAAGACAAGAAGATGAACAAAGACAAGAAGATGAACAAAGACAAGAAGATGAACACAAATAAGAAGATGAACACAGACAAGAAGATGAACAAAGACAAGAAGATGAACAAAGACAAGAAGATGAACAAAGACAAGAAGATGAACAAAGACAAGAAGATGAACAAAGACAAGAAGATGAACACAAATAAGAAGATGAACACAGACAAGAAGATGAACACAAATAAGAAGATGAACACAGACAAGAAGATGAACACAAATAAGAAGATGAACATAGACAAGAAATCGAACAAAGACAAGAAGATGAACATAGACAAGAAGATGAACATGGACAAGAAGATGAACATAGGCAAGAAGATGAACATGGACAAGAAGATGAACATGGACAAGAAGATTAACATAGGCAAGAAGATGAACAAAGACAAGATGGAAAAAAAAACACAGATGAACAAAGACAAGAAGATGAACAATGACACGAAGATGAAGAAAGACAAGAAGATGAAAAAAAGACAAGAAGATGAACAAAGACAAGAAGATTAACACAAATAAGAATATGAACACAGAAAAGAAGATGAACAAATACAAGAAGATGAACAAAACAAGAAGATGAACAAAAACAAGAAGATGAACAAAAAGAAGAAGATGAACAAAAATAAGATGAACAAAGACAAGAAGATGAACAAAGACAAGAAGATGACCAAAGACAAGAAGATTAAAACAAATAAGAATATGAACACAAATAAGAATATGAACAAAATTAAGAAGATGAACAAAGACAAGAAGACAAACAAAAACAAGAAGATGAACAAGAACAAGAAGACAAAGATCAAGTAATGAAGAAATGAACAGGAACATGGAAAAGACAAAAGAGAACATTAAGAACAAGAAGAACAAGAACAAGACGAAAAAGCACAAGGAAAACAAGATGATGAAGGAGAACAAGAACAAGCAGAACAAGAACACTGAAAACAAGAAGATGAAGAGGATCAAAAACAAGGAAAACAAGAATAACAAGAGCAAGGAAAACAAGAAGAACAAGGAAAACAAGAAGAACAAGAACAAGGAAAACAAGAACAAGAGAATGGAAAACAAGAAGAACAAGAGCAAGGAAAACAAGAACAAGATCAAGGAAAACAAGAAGAACAAGAGCAAGAAAAACAAGAACAAGGAAGACAACAGACCTACTTTAAGCTCTAATTTCAACTAAAGAAAAAGTAAAGATTGGAACCTCGGACACAGTCTCGTCCAGCATAAACTGACGCAGCAACTGTCCATTCCAGTTGTCATAGAAACCAATGACCAAGCGACTGTCAAGATCACAGGTGTTGTTCTGATCTCTGGTCGAGACGACCAACATCATATCCAGGTCGTCACAGTAGACCATGGTGAGCACAACCTGGTGACAGCAAAAATAAGTCACAGTAGAGGATACAAGTTCTGACCGTCACACAACAATCAACTGCTACAACTCAATGATCACACAATCTTCACACACATCCACCAACTGCTACAATTCAATAATGACACAACCTTCATATAGACTACCAGCTGTTATAATTCAACTACTACACAACCTTCACTGACACCCACCTACTACAACTCAACCACCTCACAAACCTTAACCTTTTCATCAAAATCACTTTGTCCACCAACTACTACAACTCAACCACCTCACAAACCTTAACCTTTTAATCAAAATCACTTTGCCCACCAACTTGCTACAACTACCACATAACCTTCACCCATCATGTCCACCAACTTGCTACAACTACCACACAACAATCACTCTACCCCACAACTTGCTAAAACTACCACACCATCCTCACCCTATCCCACAACTTGCGAAAGCTACCATGCAACCCTCACCCTATCCCACAACTTGCTACAACTAATTACCATGCAATTCTCACCCCCTCACACAACTGCTACAACTACACATAACCCTCACCCCATCCCACAACTTTCTACTACTACCACACAACCCTAATCCATCCTGTCCACCAACTTGCTACAACTGCCATACAATCCTCACCCTATCTCACAACTAGCTACAACTACCATACAATCCTCACAACTTGCTACAAACAACTACCACACAAACCTCACTGTATCCCATAACTAACTACCACACAAACCTCACCCTATCCTACAACTTTCTACAACTACCACATAACTCTCACCTAACCTCACAACTTGCTACAACTACTATACAACCCTCACTCACCCTGTCCACCAAGTTGCTGCAGTTCTCCATCACTCTTGGTTTGATGACCCTCCCAGAGTGTGACACCCTCACAACAGGAGCCTGAAATAATTCATCTAGAAATAACATTTCACAATACATCATCATCATGTGTCATGCTGGTCGGAGTAAGCAAATTATTTTCCCTAACAACCACGTGTTACCTGAGTTGATTAGCTTCGAACCATTTAACCTTCTGCCTTTCACAATATGTGGCACAAGGTGTTGATCCCACATTGTATGCCATGAAGCGAATGCTGTATAGGCTCATTGATGTATCTAGGGCTTAACATAATATGAATAATACTTGAATACCTTGTTTTATAGAAGACCAACACAGGTACTGGAATATAATTTCACGAAGACTTTCTTCTTGACAGTTACTTTTAATCCATCTGTGCTTTCGGATACACAACAGTTCGACAGGGAATATAATATACGTAACATCTGACATTCATACAGCTGCACACACAACGAGCGGCCTAACTAACAGTTAGCCATTGCTCACCAGACATGCTGCGTCCGAACAGGACGGCAGCCCAAGTCTAACTCCCTTAGTGACGTTTTTCCTGACGCTCCCCTAGTTTCCCTGTGCACACTATAATTGTACATTTCGGTGCATGTTTTAGGGAAGCTCCCTTCAGCCTTTCTCAGTCTGCTATATGTCAGTGACTGATATGTGGCATTATGCCCCCCGCCCTACAAATTAAATGATATTATCATTTAATTCATATACATTCATTATGCATGACCAATATCATCACTGACAACCTAAGTATCTAATTGCTGAACATGACATTATGGTTGCCCGTTAATAACCCTCAAAAAAAAAAAAAAAAATTATTGATGGGCATGCCCTCCTGCTCACACCCACGGTGAGCGTCATGTGGCCGGCCTATGGGAGGGCCGGTCCAACTAATGATACCATTAGTCCCTAATGTCCTCACTCTAGGTCAAAACCCGGAGTTGTGGACGAGAGTATCAATCGGTATCATGCCGTCTGTATCAGTTGCCGATCCTCGTTGTCGCTGGTTCTGTATATATCTTGCATTCTCATTTAATAGTTGTAGGTGAGGTAGAGGCTGTCGCTGATCACATTCTAATTTAAGGGATATTTATTAAGTGCTGTACCAATAATACAACAATATAATTCATTCAACCAGCAATGTCATAATAGCACCTAACCAATCCTATTTCCGTAAATATTCTAATAAACTAATACTCTTCACTCCAACATGATAAATCTTCTTCTTCAATCAACCGTTGTAATGTGGTATCATTGCCCAACGCTCATACCTGTATGTAGAGAAGCTAACTCATCATGCTTTAACCTACCCATTGGTGCCTATAAAATTGCTGAAATAACCATATAAGTTAGTATCCATAACTCATCTTCTAGTACCATGATGATATGTCGGTATGATATTGACTGCCTTCACCTATCTTGGTACAATACTAGTGTACTGTTACATCCGCTCAGGGGAGTTGTTTCTACCCCAGTACACCTCACTGCACCCTCACATCACGTGTGTTTTCCTCTGTATCTTTATTATAACCACAATTGACAAACCTTCGCGTATGATCAAGCAGTAAATCAAAACTAATTTGTAAGACCACATTCATAGTCTAAAAACAATATGTAAGGATCTGTATACTAACATTTAGCACAAATACAACAGATCAAATGACCATCACCAACAAATACAACAAATAAACACCATTCACTTAGTTTCCTATCATTGAAGTCATGAACAACCTTAATCACGTGCTGGATTCACGTGAGAATAACATGAAATTCTTTTATTTATGACGATGTAAATTAACTTAAATTATCTCTTAACTTTCAGGTGTATTAGCCGTTTTTAAATGTCATTCTGATCACACAGTTCCTCGACCATATCCGTGTATGTTTTCATTCAATTCAACAACGTCGTGTATTTCTAATTTGTGATTGGTAAAATAAATTGTTGTCCATGGTTAACACAGAAGTTTGTTAGATTGTCCTCTAGTATCCGATATTCCAATACAGAAAATAACTGAGGTGGAGTTAATGATGGAATAATTGCACATCCATATAAAGGAGGTCTCAAACATTGTATCCACTCATCGATTCGGGCGACTGTTCGAAAAGTTATCGCCTATCCTGAACACGTTGAACGGAATTTTTTTTCTGGTCTCGACATATTTGAGTACGGTTGAGATAATAGACGTGGATGAATAAGCATCTGCGGGTTTGGTGATTTTATTTCCTTGAGCAATTCCTCAAAAGCAGTAAGATGCGATAAAATACCTTTAAATATGAAGCATATATGGATTTCGTGACTTGAGTACCTCGGCCTGGGCCAATAAGCAAAATCTGGTCATGATTTTAGCTTAATAATATCATTTGGGTAGACTGGCCACTGTTGGCTGTAGCATGGCCTAAGAAAGTTTCATGTATGCAAATCATGCTTTAATTGACGTATGTGTTTTAAGATTCCAGCAGCTCTGAAATTATATTGATTATTGATCGGTATAAAATATAATTCCGTTGTAGACCGATTCTTTCAAAGTCAAAATTTCGATTCTATATGTGTGTCGTACTGATTCTATACACAATTAGTTCTCGGTATGTAGCGTTTATAAAAATGTCAATGAACGCGCTCCTCCGATTTGACACAAATGGAACCGCAAAAGTTTATTTGTCAATTAATTTCCCGTTGAAACTTGTATTTGCTGTATCTGTGAAGACGAATGGAAATTGAAGACGTGCACGATCAAATGGCACACAGCACAATGATCTGAGTTTCGCTTTCAAATTTTGAATACATATATTGTAGCTCTTCAGAATAAGTCTTGACGACATGCTAGCTAATGTTCTGATATATGATGTTCGTGTCGTTGAAAACCTGAAATATTTATGTAGATGTTGATTTATAACAGAAAAGCTGTGTCCCCCAACAGATTGTTGCTCCTTGGCTTGATACGATAGTACAATTACTGTTCAAGAGTTGTGCACTGTAATGTGTAGACTACGTCTAATTTCAAAACATGTCCCTATGTAATCAATTGGTATTTCATGTGTAATATGTCTCCTGATAGCGGACATCAAAACTGATAATGTGTTCCCTTGTCATTTAGATATGTGGAATAGTACAGGTTTAATCTCTTAAGTTGTGTGTGGCGAATGCCATCCACTTAATATCGACAAATATTAAATACTTGCAGTCTGTAACTGCAATTTCGGCTTCCGCTGAGTTTAGGATGGGTGCGCGTCGTTTTGCACTTTAACTTGACGTGCAATTATTTATCTTTTTAAAAGACCATAATAGATGTAGATGCGGGGTTGTCCTTTGAACCATTCCTCTCAAGCAGTAAAATGTGAGCAGATATCCTTAAAGTTGAAACATGCACTGATATTTCTCAAATTTGATAATGTAGCCAAATAAGTTCGTAATTTGATAACGAATAATTGCGTATCTTGATTTTTGACTAACCAGTAACATCTGGTTATGATTTCAGCTTCATAATTGAATGTAAACTTTTTCTCAAGGTTGATGTAAGAATTGTTCATCACTGTTATGAAACTCGAATTTCGATGTAATCGTCTTCTTTCAAGAAATTTCTCCTAATTTGAATATTTGAATGTCTGAGAATTTGGTTCATAATTTTAAAATAAGATTCACTTGCTTTCTTCCAAGTGTTTACTTCTCAATGTTCTCAATGATATGTTCACGTATCAATTTGAATTTCATACAACCCATCGTTTCCAGGAATTCAATTTTTGATTACTGAAACTTTCAACGTTCAGTGTATTTCGGACTGTTTACAAATGATAATCTTGTGTCGTTGTAATTCAAGAAATTTCTTGCGAATGTTCTTGTAAACCGCGTAAATATGTATATAATTCCTCTGTTCACTGACTGTTTAACTTCTTTCTTGACTTATACAAGGTCAAGTATTTGAGGTAAAAATGTGAACTGGAGCATACGGAATCTGTCTTGTGAACAAACAGTTCAATACCATGTTATTAGCATGTATCTTTTTACAAGTTACGATCAGGTGATCGGTAGTTGCCTCTTTTCGGAGTGCCTGTTAAGACCAGGTCAGCATCCGAAATAAATGAGGACAATCAATACGGGACACAAATGATGAACCAGTAATACGGTGATCACAGTCGAGACTTTCGCATACTGTCGAACAACATTTAAACTCAATTTGAAATGAGTAACAGCATAGTTCATGTACGCTCTCCTTTCTCTTAACACAATTATGCTTACCACAGTATATATGTCGATTGAATTTTTTGTTAATTAAATCTTCCTGTATCTGTGCAAACTAATAGTATCTGCATATGATCAAATAATTGCATGTGAGAACTTGCGTGTGTCAATTTGAACAGTTCTTTGAACCAAATCGTAAGATACTTTCAGGATGTTTTGTGTATGACCAAAATGATGATGTCATCACCACTGCTCCAAAAATTTTGGTTACTTGGTTTGAGATTATTCCACATATAGTAAATTATATATGATGGCGTCATGATAAAAATCTGCATGTGACCTTGGCCTTCTCAAGTATATGGCTCGATTCGTTAGATTACTTTACAATGTCAGAAACTGATAATAAATCTCGAGTTTAGTTCATAATTAATTACTACCGGTACAAGTCCCCATTTGCCATGAAGCGAATGCTGTATAGGCTCATTGATGTATCTAGGGCTTAACATAATATGAATAATACTTGAATACCTTGTTTTATAGAAGACCAACACAGGTACTGGAATATAATTTCACGAAGACTTTCTTCTTGACAGTTACTTTTAATCCATCTGTGCTTCGGATACACAACAGTTCGACAGGGAATATAATATACGTAACATCTGACATTCATACAGCTGCACACACAACGAGCGGCCTAACTAACAGTTAGCCATTGCTCACCAGACATGCTGCGTCCGAACAGGACGGCAGCCCAAGTCTAACTCCCTTAGTGACGTTTTTCCTGACGCTCCCCTAGTTTCCCTGTGCACACTATAATTGTACATTTCGGTGCATGTTTTAGGGAAGCTCCCTTCAGCCTTTCTCAGTCTGCTATATGTCAGTGACTGATATGTGGCATTGTAGCAGATATATTGCATGATATATCATATTAAAGGAGATTGCATAGGGAACATGAGAGTGTTAATAATTATGTGAGATGTTTTAAAAAAGATAACAATATTGATATGTTTTGTACCAGCAACTGAAATAAAAGGAGTGAAAATTATTAAAAATTTCTTCTTACCAAAGCGTTATTTCTAATCCTTTGAATATAATCCTGTTAAATTTACTAAATTATGATAAACACGCCACTTTTGTTCACAAATATCATAAGAATTGTTCCTTAAAACCATCCAATAATTATAACTGCATAGTTTGAAGCATGTCAATTTCACACAAAATTGAGAAAATCAGGAAAGCACTTGGCAGGGCAGATTCGTTCTCAATAGATTGACAATATATACACATTTCTGTTTATTATTATTTACAATACTGTTAAGCTTATTTGTGATAGGCTGCAAAGCAAAATTTGGGGTACAAATGTGATCCATCAGTGCAGCCGGAGATTAGTAGTAATTCTGACATCCTGATATTCATTGTCAGACACCTCAGTTGATGACAAACTTCCACTGTCATTGTTGTTTTCCCTATCACCATGTGCTGAAAAACTAGACTCACTATCAGAATCTTCCTCACAATCGTTCAAATCGGAATCACTATCGTCTAAAACCATTTCAAACAACAATCTTGCTTGATCTGATGTAAATCTATGAGGTCACAAACTAGAAGGCGTTGCCACTTCTAAAATAATCACAACAAACTACTTAAACACTCGTTTTCTCCTAAAAAACAATGAGTCCACGTGCCTTGTCTGACACTGATTGAAGGGCAATCTTTTGTGTGTGTAAAACGTCATTTCCAAGCACTAAAAATTGTGGAAAATAAGAGAAATGAAACAAATAACGCACTGTCTATACCAAGCCGATGGATTGATTTCTGGCAGACCAGCACCGTTCCATTGCACCGACTTATCGGCTCGCGGCAGGCAATCTGTTAAGCATCTCATCTCATAGGCACTGATTTTGCGTAAGTGTGATTTGGATAATGTCCAAATGTGACATTGGCGGGAAAGGCTTATCGGTTATAAAAGACAAGCTAAGGCACCTCCTTCACTCTGTTGGTCTTCGGGAAACGCTTGGGAAAGTTTAATTAATTGCATGTCCTTTACAGGACGTCACAGTCAACCCCAGCAATTTTGGGGCTGTTTGTGATCTATTGGCAAGTTTAGGTTCAGTCATTTGCCATTGCTTTCTGAATGACCGGGATTGATACCAATGAATGAAAACCAATGCAAGGGGGTCTGCTTCCAAATCTCCCACAGCTGTGTTTCGAATGTGGTATGCAGGATTATGAATTGCATTCAAAACCCCTTCCCCAAGAAGCCAACTTTACAATGAAGGTATTACAAATACCATTCATAATTCTGCATACCACATTCGAAACACAGCTGAGGGCGATTTGGAAGCAGACCACCTTGTGTTGGTTTTCATTCAATGGTATGAGTGCCAGTCATTCAGAAAGCAATGGCAAACTACTGAATGTAAACTTGCCAAGAAATCACATACCAAAACATGCTGGGGTTGACCTGTAAAGGATAAGCAACTGACTTTGTGGGCAAGGTGGAGCAACCTTTTAGGCCAACAACCAGGGTAACATGAAACTGTGAGAGCAGGTGACGGATTCAACTTGACAGCAGCCAGCAGGCAGTAGATATTGTCTCCTGTTGTTTACCGTTGGCAGGGAATCTCTTTATGAAGATAATGACTATGGTCCAGAAAAGCCAAGAAGAACAGAAGTTGAGTTGTGTTGAAATGAGCTAATAACCAACATTACTGCATCAGGACATTCCCATATGTGCTCCCCTCGTTCAACAGCCAGCGAAGAGTCACACTACTAATCATTCCCACCGCTATCTGATTGAAAGTTCTCCTGGACATCCCTTACAGTTTTGAGATTCTACCAGAATCCCTGCCAATACCCTGCAATCTCATCCTTTGTACGAGGGGAAGTCAATGAGTAAGTCAAAAATGGCTATCGAAAAATAACTAAATATGATAACAACTTTAAACCAGTTTATGTTTATACATACATTGTCCCTTTATTTCTCAACATAATTTCCACCAACACTGATGCACTTATCCCATCGTTTTATCAGTGCTCCCAAACCGGCTGCATAGAACTGCATGCTCTATTTTCTAAACCACGTTTTCACTTCACATCATCGACACTTCGGCATCATCCGCGAAATGTCTCCCGCCAAGGTGGGTTTTCAGTGGACCAAAGAGGTGGAAATCGTTAGGGGCTAAGTCAGGGCTGTAAGGTGGATGTTCCAGATCTTCCCACCTTAGTTGGTTAATTTTCTCCTGAGTTAATCGAGCCGTATGTGGTCTGGCATTGTCATGAAGAAGTAACACTCCTGTAGTCAGTAGTCCTGGACGTTTTCTTCGAAATACATCATGAAGCATCGATAGAACTTCAGAGTACGATTCAGAACTCACATTGTCACCTTTCTTCTTGAAATTGGTTAAAAGCATCCTTGACAATCCCAGAACACTGTCAGCTTAACCTTCCCTGCTGATGGCGTAACCTTGAATTTTTGGACACAAGGTGAAGGAGGATGTTTCCATTGCATTGAAGCACGCTTTGATTTGGGCTGGTAGTCAGCATAAACAGGAAGCATTGCCTTATGAATGTCCTTTGCAGGCAGTCCTTTTGCCCACAAAAAACGCACAACAGCATGTTGCTCTTTGGTTGTACACTCCATAAGTACAGTCACCATTTTGTTTATGTGCTGCGCATGGGACACCTAGCGCCACCTAACAAACGGGAATATAAAGTTTGATGTTGCTGTCACCTAATGACACCTGTAGAAAACACCAACTACATTTACCTGCCATCCCACAGAACTTTGTGACTTACTTATTGATTCGTCCTCGTACACACGGGTTCTCAATCTGTTCCTCCGCCTTCTCCACCTGATCCCACAGGCACATGACCACCTCTCCCTTGTCCATAGGCAATCTATCACCAAGAGGTGCATTCCCTGCCAGCCTATCAGCCTGTTCATTTCCCAGCATGCCTGCATGGCCAGAGTAAAAAAATCAACACAATTCTCACAATCTGTGACCTCTGAAGCGAGGTGAGCCATTCTACATGAAACATTCCTTTCTCCACCTTACTAAGCATGCTCCTTGAGTCCATGATGAAGACAATGTGTGTTGCAGTGGTCTCCTCTAACCTACAGAATACACACTACCTTCTTTATAGTTGCTGGTGCGATCGGAAACAAGCAGGCAGACAAACTGGCTGGGTGTTGGGCGTGGTATTGCTGCATGATAAGGCAGAAGTGGTCAGAGCTCTTTGGGATAGTGTGTATAGTGTGGAAGAACAGATAGATCATCACGGCTTGGAGAGAATGGTGCTATAGGCAGTGACCAAAGGATCTGCTGACACTCAGTTCTCTGAGGAAAGGTCAGACACATTATCAGACTGCCACTAGTACCAGTAGTATAGGGACACTTCACTTGCTGTTAAGATGAGGACAAAGCACGTTTGGGATGTTCCGTCGCCCTGCTACTGAGTGAGTGCATGGTGCGACACTGAGAGCTGTGAATTTTGTGTGAAATGCTGTTACATCTGTCCGCGCTTGTGTGTAGCATGAACTGCATGTTTGGAATGATGGCAGCCGGCTGTTGCTGAATTGACTGGTTTGCCTTTTCAGTTCACGGGTGCATTTTTCAGGAGACTCCTGGGAGTCATCGCTGGAGCTACAAAGTCTGTGCTTTGTGCTGCGCTTTTGGCTGGTCACCCTGCGGAAAGAGACCAAGCCATATGGGATAAAACCTGGGTCAATGAAGTCTTTCTGATGACCGCCGATTCCATCGATGATGAACTGTATTTTTCGTGGAGGGCATTCAGGCGGCGGCATTATGCAGTGTACCTGTGTGGGTAGTTGGCTTGCTGAGATTCCTGTCTGTTCCACTTTTCACATTTGGGCAGTGTGAAGCATTTTGTTTGGTATTCACTGGCATGGGAAAGGAGCATAATGGGGATGACCCGTTGCTGAGAAGTTGGAACCACGACTAACTAACTAAGAGCATGTTTGGGAATGTTTCGAGTGCTGTGATGTCGGTTCTTGACTCAAATCAACTCAACTCAAGATGACTAGTAAATTATGATGTGACAACTCAACAAGAACCATCATGGCAAAAGAAATTAGAAACAAAACTGTAAATTTTAGGGAGGAAATAGTGTTAAAGTGCTGTGTAGAACCCATACCACTGTACGCATGTGAAGCATTAACAATATGCAGACAAGCTAAAAAACATGTAATTGCAATGGAAATGTTTCTCAGGGAACACAAAGAATACCAGGGGCGGACAGAAAAAAACCAAGGAGACAGTTCTACTAGAAAGAAAATAAAACCTCCAGTTTCATGCTAGAAGTCATGATATCATACACCAGACTCTCCTTTTCACACAGCATCTTTTAACCTTTGCAATGAAGTACCACCCATTCCGCTTACCCCATACCATACGCCCATCCATGTTACCATGTCGCTTGAGCATGGGTTTTCAGTTATGAGCAGTTGCAAAGAGGCTGTATATACTGTAATGACATGTAAACAGGCTCGCTTACCTCCGGCATCTGGTTGAAATCAATCACAAAGTCTTCCACCAGGCGATGTTCATTGCTGCAACCTCCTGATGTCAGCTTCAGCACCCTAGATATTGAGACATACCATAAATAACATGATTAATGGGTTGGTTTAACACACTGTCAAAGTCTCACATGGAGTTGATATGGACATAAAGATAGAAGGGATTTATAGAAGGGATATAACCCCAATATAAAGGAACTAAATAGACCCACTCGAATGCTCGAACAATCTAGAGCCTTCGAGAAGGATGGGTCAGTTTGCCTACAGCTCCGTGGACACAGGTGGAACCCGCCTACTGCATGCCAGGACCTGTTCCATGAGAAGCTCAAAGAGAGTTACAGCCTGTGTCCGACCGAGACACGTTAGAGGGCAGACGGCGACTGGACACCGAAGGAGAAACAGGGCTTAGCTTAAAGGGGACTTGATAGATAGAAATCAAGTGTATTTAAGGATTGTTAATCATAAGATAGATAGAGTTTGCTGTGATGATTATGTGTATGATTGCTTTGTTATGAACTCCTGTGATATTGTAATTAGTGTAACTGGCTGCGAAACCCATTCTTCGCCAGCTTACTGTGAATAAATTATATCAGATAGTATCAGAATGGAGTTTGTTGCCTGTCTGAACCCGAGTTTCATTTCCCTAGGTCTCTAGGACGTTGACACACACCTGGCCATCTTGACAGACGACAGCTTCTAACAAGACATAACAACTACAACTCAAGGCATCAGGGAATATTATACCTCTCCATAGCTCAAAGCCTGGGCTGAATTGTAGAGACCGTGTGTTGCCCTTGCAGCACGACACTCTCTCAGCCTGCCTTGAAGAAGAAAAGAGCAGAGGAAAGGTAACACTAATACATCTGGAACAAGACAAGCTGCAGAAGCTGCCGGATCAGGAAAAAAATGCTCTAACTGTCCCTTTGTCGGAACTTTGTTCCTAGACCAGTTGTCAATCAAAGCTTAGAGCCTGGTCTGCCCTGCCATGACATTTAATCTGTAGGTTGCATTTCCTCACACTAGGATAAGGCTGGTACCCTCATCATAAACAGCCAGCTGACATGTTTTGGCCAAATTATAAAATATAAAACAACTCAAGCATATCCTCCTCTTTCTTCTTCATACACATTCAGAAGTCAACCTTAATACTGTTCTGTCTGTTATGTCCTGTGTGAAGTCTGTACATTGCTACTTGTTCACATCTTTGCAACCTACTGTAACAACTGGAAATATTCAAGGAAAACGTTGAGCTGAGTGGAGTCAAGAACATACATCACAGCATTCTGGACATTTCCATGGGTTCTCTGTCCCATCTGCAACAGCCAGCGAAGAGCCCCAATATTAATGGTACCAGATGTAATCTTATTATATGTCCGTCTCGCCTTTCTTATGAGTCCTGAGTTTTGGCCAGATCTTATAGTCACTCTATGCAGCATTATTGGACAGGCTGACAGACTGGCAGGGAATGCACCTCTTGGAAGTCAATTGCCTATGGCAAGGGAGAGGTGGTCGCGCACCCGTGGGAACCAGGTCGAGAAGGTGGAGGAACAGATTGAGAACCCATATGTGGAAAGGATGAGATTGCAGGGGATTGGCAGGAGTTCTGGTAGAATCTCACAACTGAGAGGGAAGACCAGGAGAACTTTCAATCAGATAGCGGTGGGAATGATTAGTAATGTGACTCTTCGCTGGCTGTTGAACAAGGGGATAGAGTGCATATGGGAATGTCCTGAGTGCAGGGATGTCAGTTCTTAGCTCATCTCAACTCAACTCTATTCTCTCCAAGCCGTGATGATCTGCGCTATACACACGATTCTAAAGGGCCCCGACCACATATGCCTTATCAAACACTGATACCCCACCAAGTGGAGCAGACCCACCAATCTGTCCGCCTGCTCATTTCCCACCACACCGGCATGTCCTGGGGGAAACAATCCAACAGATTCTCTCTATTTTTGATTTCATGGAAAAAGAGACAGAGGAAGACAATAAGAGAAGATTCTTGATGGGCTTACATATGACATGGAAAAATGTCAGCAAAATAAATGTCCTACATTCTGTTTGAAGACTGGGAAATATAGACAAGCATGATAGTCTATGACAGCTGGCAAGTCACTACGTGGTGACGTACAAGAATGATAATGAAATGGGATGCAGATAGACAAGAGTGGCATTAGGGAGCCAAAGAAGAATAGTCCACCAACACAGAACAGGTGTGGTTAGTCACTACACGGTGAGGGAGATACTGAGGAGGGGTTCTGAGCTCTTATGGACTAATAATTTGATGTGCAATAAGGATGATCTATTGACTAACTAATTAGATTGATGATAATGATCTTGACAATGAAGATGATGACAAGTAAGATGAAGATGATGATGATGATGATAAAATAGTTGTGATGACAAAAGGGATTAAGATGATTTTATGGGGAGGAAGGAGGAATTACAATTTTTTTTTTACAAATGCTTGCGCAGTCCATCCACATGCTACTACTACTAGTGCACTGGATTGATTTTTTGGGTGTGGATGAGCTTTCCCTATTGCCAGTGCCTCTTGCCATCAGGTGAACCCACTCCGACTTCAGAGGTACTTGTAATTTAAGTCCCCAAGTCAAGGACGAGAAGTCAACATTTAAGTCCAACTGACCGGTGATATTAATGATGATAATAATGATAATGAAGATGATGATGATGAAGATGAAGATTACAATGATAGTTATCAAGATGATAAAGATAATGACAGTAAACAAGGGATCCGTCTTACCTAAGCTGTGAATTCTTCATGTGAATAATTCTGCCGGAGTCATCGGCATGCAGCGAAACTCTCTCCTCAAATTCACAATCTTCAGCATCCAGAAGGCCTCCTTCAACCTGGAAGAAGTAGCAGCATTCCGCTTGTTAAGAGGACTGACAGATGAGTACTTTACACACAACCAAGTACTTCATCTTCTTCTATAGATGTCCTCCTGTAGATGTCCTTCTGTAGATGTCCTCCTATAGATGTCTGTGTAGATGTCCTTATGTAGATGTCCTTCTGTAGATGTCCTTCTATAGATGTCCTCTAGATGTCATTCTGTAGATCTCCTGTAGATGTCCCTGTGCATATGTTCTCCTGTAGATGTCCTTGTGTATATGTTCTCCTGTAGATGTCCTTGTGTATATGTACTCCTGTAGATGTCCCTCTGTAGACGTTCTGCTGTAGATGTCCCTCTGTAGATGTTTTCCTGTAGACGTCCTTCTGTAGATTTCCTTCCATATATGTCCATCTGTAGATGTCCTTCTATACATGTCCTTCAGTAGATGTCCTTCTGTAGATATCCTCCCATAGATGTACTCCTGTACATGTACTCCTGTAGATGTCCATCTGTAGAAGTTCTCCTGTAGATGTCCCTCTGTAGATGTTCTCCTGTAGATGTCCTTCTGTATGTCCTTCTATACATGTCCATCTGTAGATATCCTCCCATAGATGTCCTCCTGTACATGTACTCCTGTAGATGTCCTTCCATATTTGTCATTCTATAGATGTTCTCCTGTACATGTCCTTCTATAGATCTCCTTGTATAGATGTCTTTCACCATTTTCCAATGTTACACATCCAGTAATGTTTAACTGTCCATATCACTGCAACCTTGCCATCTTGACAGAAGATAGCTGTTACACTCTGCTTTACAACAAAGGCACAATAAATGCAACCCAGAAAGCATGCAGTACCATCTACGTCATACAGTAGCTCAGTCATATCTAACTAAGACCTGACATCCCAACATTCAATGCTGACAGAAAACAGGCAGTATCATCTACTATCATACGGTAGCTCAGTCATATCTAAGACCTGACATCCCAACATTCGGCACTAACAGAAAACAGGTAGTACCGTCTACTGTCATACGGTAGCTTAGTCATATCTAACTAAGACCTGACATCCCAACATTCAATGCTGACAGAAAACAGGCAGTATCATCTACTATCATACGGTAGCTCAGTCATATCTAAACTGACATCCCAATTTCGCTGACAGAAAACAGGAGTATGTCTACTTCAGTAGGTAGTCTCTATCTAAGGTCCCTGACATCCCAACATTGACACTCCAAAAACAGCAGTATTCAGTCATACGGTAGCTCTCTCATATCTAAGACCTGACATCCCAACATTGCACTAACAGAAAACAGGTATTACTTCATACTGTCATACGGTATTTAGTCATATCATAAGATTTGTCATCCCAACATTCAATGCTGACCCAACAGTCGTATCTACTATCATACGGTAGCTCAGTCATATCTCCTGAACATACGGCACTAACAGAAAAAGCTAGACCGTCTACTGTCATACGGTAGATTAGTCATATCTGACTAAGACCTGACTTCCCAACATTCGGCATTAACAGAAAGCAGGTAGTACCAGGAGGAGTACACACAAATCTGACTCACTATCTGGCGTGTCTGGAAGGAGTAGCAGCAGTAGCCATTGACTCTCCCACCTCCACATCATCTAGTAGCAAGGCAGCATTGGTATGACATCTTTCGACACCGCACTTCAAATCTCGACACACTGCTCTGTGCAACAGTGGAGAAAGATCATTTCTCGATAACATATTGTGTTCATGTATGTGGGTATGCGTATGTGGGTGTGTATTGTATGTAGGGTGTGTGTCAGCGTGGGTGCATAGGTATGTATTGTGTTGTGTCAGTGTATTTGTGCCTAGGGTCTCTGTCTGTGTCATGGTGTGTGTGTTTGGGGGGTGTGTCTGTTTATGCCTGTCACATCTATTCTGTGTGTTGTGTGGTGGTGTGTGGGGGGGGGGGGGTATATATTTGTGTGTATTCAGTGTGGTATGTTGAGTGTATTTGTGTGTCAGCCAGTGCGCGTCTGTTTATGCCAGTGTGGGTGTGCCACACCTTTTCTTTCGCTCGTTGTCCAAAAAGCATAGCAGACTCACAGAAGCAACAAAGGAACACGAGCAACCACAGGCGTCCTTGACAATTGTACTTTTAATACATATGATTGTGACAGCCGACAATATCACCAGTTCCCATATTGCTGGGAGGGCAGGTGATTCATAATAAATAATGTCAATAATAATATCTTGCCGCTGACTACAATTCAATAATGTTCGGATTACCAATCGGTTCCGTAGACTGTTATTCCACGGCACTCAGGAATACTGCCTAGCTAAAGAACACTACTTACTTATCTTCTCAGTGGCTGGCGAGCAGTGACTTTGAGTTGACATTCGATGTAGGACTGCGAACACTTTTCATGCAGTTCGGGTAACTGGTTTGACACAACTGTCCCTCGCAGGTTCTGGCTGTTATATCTTTATATAGAACTCTGCGCTCTTACAAACCATTATCTCAATTCGCCATTGTAACAATCACACAAGTCTTTCATGACTTTTAATAAGAAACACTTCCTCACAGTAGAATATCTTTCGAACACTTCCTCTCTCTGTCAACCCGCAGACCTGACTAACTCTAGGTTGTTTCTTTTCTCGTGAACAAGGCTGTTCCGGTCACGTGATACGCAACTTTCAAGGTAGTTTCCCTTAGTGCTATTCATCATCATCATGTGCTCCGATCTGCCTTTACACGCTTTATCAGAGCGTGTCAGTTAATTGTTATTGCGTGAATTGTTCTCACTTTTCCCTTTGTTGGTCTTTTACCGTAGACCTTCTGTTAATCTGTAAGCTTAATGCTGTAAGCCCTATATTGCTATATGGCAGGGTGCATAGGTATGTATTGTGTGTGTGTTGTGTGTGTGTGTGTGTCTGTTTATGCCAGTGGGTGGGTTGGTGGGTGTGTGTGTGTGTGTGTGTGTCAATGTGAGTGCACAGGTACATATTGTGTTTGTGTGTGTTTGGGTTAGTGTGGGTGCATGGCGTGTGTATTTCAATGTGAGGTGGCCGTGTGTGAATGCCAGCATTAGTATGTCTGTTGGTGTGTATTTATGTCAGTGAATGTGTGGGTGTAAGATGACAGCAGTGAGACTGCAAACAAAGTTAAAATTTATGTCTAACAACTCTTTCCCCATTGTTTTTACTTTAAACAAAATAAGAGGTTTGGTGAAAGAGTTATCTGACCTTTGGCTGAGAAGAACAGGCAGGTAGTTGTCATTGTTAAGTTTTTGCATTCGCCCGTTTTCAACTCAAGAATAGCCCATACATGTGCTATTACTTCTAGCACACTGGACTGATTTTTGTGTGTGGATTAGCTTTTCCTTTTACCAGTGCCCCTCGGCATCAGGTGAACCCACTCCGACTTCTGAGGCACTTGTAATTTACATCCCCAAGTCAAGACTGAGAAGTCAAGATAGTAGTCCAACTGACCGGTGTAAGGGTTAAACTCCATACCTCGGCATCAACACACCAGAAATTTAAAAGTGAGTGATCTTATCCATTCGGCCATGCTAACCCCCTGGAGCCATCAAGTTTCCGTCCATTTCATCCACCTTCTTGGCACCTGATCCAGAGTGTCTTGGCCAAACACAACATTTCTCTCAGAACATGGCTCCTTGTGACCTCTGACGTAGACAGTCAAGATTTTTTGGGCACATTATGAGAATAAATTTAACTGAAGAACTTGGTTATAACTGGCAAGATTGCAGGGAAAAGAACAAGGGGAAGGCAGAGAGGTAAATATCTAGATATGGCATGGCTGAGACAAGAACACTGAGCTGATCCATGACTCTGGTGATCGAGTGAGATGGCAAAACATGACCGTCCACGTATCGGCATAGCACATGATGATGATGAGTCCGTACTCCATTCCCAAAGAGGCCTTTCTTAAATGCTTCCAACAATGATGTCACCACTGGGAGACGTGTGTACAATCCGATGGATAGGACTTTGAAGGGGATTAAGGCCTCAGCCCTCCAGGTGAATAATTGTATTTTTCCTGGCCAAAGGTCAACCACTTTTCGAACAAGCCTTGTACATCAATAAGAGAACTGAGTATTATGAATGTGGTTATGTAGTCTACCTTCCAGCTTGATGTTATGTTTCAAAGGACAAGGGTAGACTCCGTGCCTGCTCCCATCCTCACACTTCTCGTACAACCTGTAGCTGGGAATCCTGCTCTGGAATCAGTAAACAGCAAAAAACAAAAAAATAAAAGTTCATTATGCAAGATTTAAAGCATACACACATCACAGACTATACAATTAGTTTTAGTCTATACATACATCACAGACTATACAATTAGTTCTAAACTATACATACATCACAGACTATACAATTAGTTCTAGACTATACATACATCACAGACTATACAATTAGTTCTAGACCAGTGGTTCTCAACTGGTGGGGAATTCCCCCCTAGGGGGGAATTTTAGGGTTTCCAGGGAGGGAATGAAGATTATTTCAAGATCGTGTTAATACAAGAACCGATTACTTGATATTGTTTTTCTTCCATACTTTACGGTTCTGTACTCCTCGCCCTTCTGATATTCGTCTTATAACGTAAGTAGACCCACAAATCACGTTTTATGTAGACGTCTAAATTTATTCTAGTATGCGTTATTAAACTTAGCTTCCATTTTTACGTATACTATGTAGGGGCAGGGTGGGGGAGGGGGGAATTTGTAGGGAGGAAATACGAAAGGGGAGGAAAGACATTCTCAACATATAGTGAAGACGGGGGCATGGGCCAAAAAAAGTTGAGAACCACTGTTCTAGACTATACACATATCACAGACTATACAATAAGTTCTAGACTATACATACATCACAGACTATACAATTAGTTCTAGACTATACATATTTCACAGACTATACAATTAGTTCTAGACTATACACTTCACAGACTATACACACATCACAGACTATACAATTAGTTCTAGACTATATATACATCACAGATTATACAATTAATTCTAGACTATACACATATCACAGATGATACAATTAGTTCTAGACTACACACATATCACAGACTATACAATTAGTTCTAGAATATACATACATCACAGACTATACAATTACTTTTAGACTATACATACATCACAGACTATACAATTAATTTTAGGCTATACATACATCACAGACTATACAATTAGTTCTAGACTATATATTCATTATGGACTATACAATTAGTTCTAGACTATACATATACCACGACCATTATAACTAATTCTGAACTACAGTTTTACACTATATAGACAACATGGACTATACATACATCACAAATATACAACAAACTCTGAACTATACATACATGACAGATATACAACAAACTCTGGACTATACACAAGTCACAGATATACAACAAACTCTGGACTATACATAAATCAGAGATATACAAAAAAACTCTGGGCTATACATACGTCACAGATATACAACAAACTTTGGACTATACATATGTCACAGATATACAACAAACTCTGGGCTATACATACATCACAGATATACAACAAACTCTGGACTATACATATGTCACAGATATACAACAAGCTCTGAACTATACATACAGCACAGATATACAACAAACTCTGGACTATACAACGTCACAGATATACAACAAACTCTGGACTATACATACATCACAGATATACAACAAACTCTGGACTATACATACGTCACAGATATACAAAAAACTCTGGACTATACATATGTCACAGATATACAACAAACTCTGGACTATACATACGTCACAGATATACAAAAAACTCTGAACTATACATATGTCACAGATATACAACAAACTCTGGACTATACATATGTCACAGATATACAACAAACTCTGGACTATACATACATCAGAGATATACAAAAAACTCTGGACTATACATGCATCACAGATATACAACAAACTCTGGACTATACATACATCACAGATATACAACAAACTCTGGACTATATATACATCACAGATAAACAACAAACTCTGGGCTATACAAACATCTTAGATATACAACAAACTCTGGACTATACTTACATCATGGACTGTACAACTAGATCTAGACTACATACGTATCATGGACTATAAATACATCATGGACTATGCATACATCATAGATATACAAAAAACTCTGGAATACACATACATCATAGATATACAACAAACTACCAACAAACACAGTATATACAATCATCTTTTACCGTCTCCAGTATCCTCTCCAGGCTGTACATGCGGACATAGTTTGTGGAATGCATTACCATCAGGATGTTCAGGAAAACCGCTGCCTCAACTGCATCTCTGCCAAATATCTATTAACAATATTTACTGTATGCGCTGTCTACTGCTGATGCTGTACCTTAGACGCAGTGAACACGTTTCACAATTCCTCATCATACGAAGCTGGCGGTTTAAAACATCAGCTGGAGAACATTTTGAATCATACTGCTTTGCGTTGATTTCAACGGTATCAGGCATTGGTTGTCCAGAAAGCCATGGCAAACTACTGAACGTAAAGACTGCCTAGTAAATCACAAACAGCAAAACAATGCTGGTGCTGACTGCGATGTCCTGTAAAGGACATGCTTCTAACTTTAACCATACACAAAAATAAGTTCTAAATTAGCAGAACCAACAAGAAAGTATACACTGATCTTGCCATTACTCCCTATGGACGACAATCCCTTTCAAATTAATATCCAGAATGTGGCTGATTTGGTCATAGGATTATTAATCTGGGATGGGCCCTAATTATAACTTCTCTTCTGAGGTTGAATGGGGCAGGGTCAGGGTTGCCAGATCACTGTGATAAAATATAGCCAAGTCATAAAATAAAAGCCAAAAAAAGCCAAAACATTTCCCAATAAAAATATCTATAAAAAATATATTTACATCACATGAAATCTCTTCTTCAAATAAGTATTCCTCTTCATTGTTGAGAAATTCAGTACAGGATTCCTTAGAATATAAAATTTCAGCTTTGAAATCATTCAAAATTTTGGATATTTCTTGTTGAAGGAAGCCGCTTTCTAACTTGATCAAGTGCTTCTTCTAGCATGGATAAGCATCTTTCTTTGAGATCTAAGACCTCTTGTTGGCAATTAATTTTCATATCAGAACTTTTCTGAATGTAGTTATCACACTCTTATTTTTCTGAAAAAGGCTATTTAACCTTTCAAATTCCTGCACAATAGGGGTTGCAAAATGAAAATAAAGGTAGTTTCTTTGATCTTTATGAGTCGTGGCTTAAATTTAGTGTTATAATTTGCTAATTCAGCAAAAATAAAATAAGCCTTGAGTTCTTCCCATTTCATTAGAATGTTGAACATTACTTTTCCCCAGACAAGCCAGCGAGTAGAAGAAATTTTCTCAAAAGGAAGCGGTACAGTTCTAGCTTGCTGAAATTCTGTCGATGAGTTCATAATTTTGAATAAATCTTTAAATGCTTCTCGACTTAGATTGCTATGTCTAAACCAATTTGGTATTTCTGTCAGCAAAAATCCAATGTTTGAAGGTAGTTTTAACACTGCATAATTGATGCACAATGCTAATGAATGGCAAACACACTTATACTGAACACATGAAGGTGATACATCTGTCATTCTGGACCAAACTGAATTGCTGCATCCAACCATATTGGAAGCACCATCTGATGCAAAACCAATGCAATTTTTTAATGATTGATTACATTTCTCAATTTCATTGTTAATCAAATTAAATATATTCTCTCCTGTAGCCTCCTGAACTGGAATCAAACCTAGAAAACTAGTAGTAATTTCATGTCTTTTTTTGCTGAGGGTTCTAACTAAAATGCACAAATATTTTTGGGTTGAGACATCAGTGGGCTCATCAATGATGAGTGTATATTTCTTATTTTGCAGATATAGAATTAGATCAGATTTTAAAGATGGTGAAATAACATTTTTTATTAGTGATATGCACTTCCTTTGGTGCAATTTTATCTGACCAAGAGTGCTGCCACATCCATTGGCTACCATTATTTCACCTAAGTGATCGATGGTGCGTATGGAACTATGGCAGGCCATGCTAACAGCAATTTATAACTCTGCTCATTTGACTTTATCATCAATTTTCTTAGTTATTTTCATCACTGAAAATGTCTTTTGTGAAGAAGATGGCACGCTACGCTTGTGATTTTATGTTGTTTTATGATTTGTGAGATTTGAAAGTCTTGGAACAATATTACACCAGCACAATTTGCAAAATGCCGATTCAGAACCATCAGTGGATTTCTTGAGCCACACACGTCTTTTCCCATTGATCATTATATTTCCGATTAGTATCATAAGATAGTTTTCACTTTGGCATGATAAAGGGCTCAATAATAAGAAATACATGCCATGAAGGTATAATGAATTTGAAAACTTAACTGAACAATAAGGTGAGTGCGCATAGAACAGTACAAATAGAACAAACACCATACATGTTTAATACTTGTTAGTTGTTATGTTCGTTCTCGAGAATGAACCAAAAGCAGTATAAGCTAAGCTTATTGTTTTGCATTTGTTTTAGCTAAAAAGTGTTAAAACAAGATAAACATTAACTTCTTCTTCTTCTTCAGCGTTCCGAGCCATTGAGGTTCTTAGCTGCAGACACAATCCGTCTCCATTCGTCTCTCTGGTGGACCTTCTCTTGCCAGTCATTGATTCCAAGTGCTTGTAGGTCTGTATATGTATTATCTCTCCACCGCCTTCTTGGTCTACCTCGGGGTCTACGGTCATTTATTTCCTGAGTGTGAGTTTTGTTTCCCTATTATCTTCCATTCTTTCTATATGCCCCAGCCATTGTAGTCTATTAGCCTTCATGATACCAGTGATTAGCGGGGACTTAGATCATAAATGTCTTTGTTACTTCTTCTTTTCCACTCTCCACTTTGTGTATCCCTAATGGGTCCAAAGATGCGTCTTAAAATTTTGTTCTCAAAGGTTTGTAACAAGGCTTCATCTCCTTTCGTTGTACTCCAGGTTTCAGAGCCATACAGCACAGCTGGTCTGATCAGTGTTTTGTATATTGTGATTTTGGTGTTACGAGATAGCGCATTTGATCTTAGTAGATGTTGTAGTGCATAGTATAACTTATTTCCAGAGTTGATTCTAGTTTGTATTTCTTCCCTTATGATGTTGGAGCAGTTGAAGATTGTACCCAGGTATTTGTATGTTTCCGTTCTTTTAATGGTCATATTATCTATTTGTATGTGGCCAGAGTTTTTAGCCATTCCGTCTCTTGAAATTACCATATATTCTGTCTTATCTTGGTTGATAACCAGCCCCATCTGTTGGGCTTTTTCCTTTAAGTGAGTCAATAATTCCAATGTCTTTTGTTCACTTTGCCCTATAATATCTATATCATCTGCATAACCAAGCAGCTTGGATGTTCCTCCAATATCACATTCCTCCTTTATCTTCCTTACAACTTTCTCCAGAGCCAGATTGAAGAGTAGTGGCGATAGTGCATCACCCTGTTTCAAGCCAGATGTTATTTGGAAAGGGTCTGATTTCCTGCCTTTATTTGTTACTATATTATAAGTATCTTCCATGCATAGTCTGGTCATGTTGATTAACTTCCTTGGTATTCCAAATTCCTGCATAGCATTCCATAGACTATTCCTATTAAATTAACTTAACCAATTCAAAACATAGGCATTTATAGCTAATTATTATGCCATTACAAATTTGGTAAAGCCAAGAAAAAAGCCAAAACGCCAAACTGTTATTTTGACGCCAAGCTGTTATTTTGACGCCAAGCTGTTATTTTGACGCCCAACTGTTATTTTGACACCAAACCTGTTTTTAAAAAGCCAGATTTATCTGATTTGGCATTTAAAAAGCCAATCTGGCAACCCTGGGCAGTGGTAATCAAAATATGACAACATGCATGCTAGTTTACTATTACTATTATTTGTTTCCCTTGTGGGCTTCAGTAATACACATGCGGTATTTACATTGAGCTTCTTCAACACACAAAAAGTTCCGGTCCAACATGGGGGATAGGCGGTTGAGCTGTTTAGGCCTCTAGAATGTTTATGCTTGTGGCTATGTTTCGCTTACGCATTTTGCTCATGTTGGACTGGTAGTGCATGGTTCCATCACCCAGCTACTGAGTTAAGTGCGTTGAGCGACACTGTGAGCTGTGGATTTCATATGGAGTGCTTTCATATATGTCCGCAGTTGTTTTTATCATGAACTGCATGTTCAGACAAATGGCAGGCCAGCCGATTGCTGAACTAACTGGGTTTGTCTTTTTCAGTAATATGTGGCTGCTGGTTTTCTAGTGACTGCCGCTTCCATTGACAATGAACTATATTTTCATGGCGAACTTTTGTGTTGGCATTCTGGCAGCAGCCTTATGCATGTATACATGTGCGGGTTGTTGGCTTGTCGAGACTTCCATCTGGTCTTTTCATATGGGGCAGTGAGGAGCATTTTGTGTGACATTCACCAGTACAGGAATAGAGCATCATGGGGAGACCTTTGCCGTGAAGGTGGAACCGCATCTAACTAACACACACAGAAAAAGAGAATGTGAATCTTAGTTATGAGTCTTATTTTCACCGTACCTGGCGGGTGATGGCAAACTGGCATATAAACTCCAGCGGCATGCAGGACATGATGGTTAAATGCATAACTTCCTGGCCAGCCACCTCAGTCTGTACCTGCAAATTGTAAACTGTTACTGGAGAATCAGCATCTAGAACTTGTGACATTTGCTAAGAGACACAGAGTATCTAATAGTTTACCCATAGTGCTATGACTTCAACTATTGAATAACCTTTTAGTGGAATACGTTGACTCATCATCATCATCATCAAGTACCCTGCCAGCTGGTGTTGGTGTTCATGCTTAACCACAGATCTTGGTCTTTGGTGTTCTATTCCTCTGTGCCACTCTAGCTGTCCATCCAGTATTGTATCTCTCAGTCTGCCACCGCCTCTTCTTCCACTAATCTTTCCAGATGTCACATTTTCCAAAGCGTCGCTTTTCATCCCATGAACAAAGATCATCATAAAGTTGATTGCATCGCACTATTTCATCAAGCACAAGGCTTTGTACATCTGACCTTGACTGTTTCATCAAGCACATGGCTTAGTATATCATACCTTGACTGTTTCATCAAGCACATGGCTTGGTATATATGACCTTGACTGTTTCATCAAGCACATAGCTAAGTACATCCAAAAATATGTATATGAATGTAACATGCAAAATTGATGAACGAAAGATGAGTGATTGGAAGGGCTGAGACGGGCCTGTGTGCCCAATTTATGAGCCTTTGAAAATAAAGTTTTTTCATTCGTTTGACTTGGACTGTTTCGTCAAGCTCATGGTTTCATACATCCACTTACTTTCCCTAGCCTTAGATTGTCCCCAATCTAATAAACAGCATGTATTACACACAAATATCAACTGCGGAACCCTTTAAGACCACTAAGACAGTTCATGAGTAAACACACAAGTATTGTTAGGTGCTCATAGAAGTGAGAAGAAAGAAGTAGTGACTAGAGGACGCACTAGACAACCAAATTTAAAGCTATAGTTTCCAACTGTGATTCGAACCTGTCACCTCCAAATTACGATGGCTCCTCACTTCAAGAACATACTCACTTCAATGCATGATCAACTAGACACCCACTTCTCATGTCTGCGAGCGCCAATCAATTGATGTGTATTCATTTACTTAAAAGGCAGCAGGTTTGTCTATCGCTTTATCTGGTCATTATTCCTTGACCTCTCCAATATGAGACACCATACCAGTAGCTGCGCTACCGTTGGCATAGCTCTTGGGGTCACTGGATCATGCATGTCTTTCTACCACTTGAAGGCAAATACACAACTTCTGGTCTAATATGGGGGATAGACTGTTGAGCTGTTAAGACCTCTGGGGTGTTTTTGCTTCTGGCTATGGTATGCTTACGCATTTTCTGAGTTTGGACTGGTAGTACATGATTCCATCACCCAGCTACTGAGTTAAGTGCCTGGAGCAACACTGTGAGCTGCGGATATAATGTGAAATGCTTTTACATTTACATCTGTCTGTGTTGGTTTGTATTGTTCAGAAAAATGGCTGCCAACCGGTGCTGAACTAGCTGATTTTGCCTTATGCAATAATGTGTGTGTAACTGCTGGTCCTCTAGTGATTGCCGCTTCCATCGACAATGAACTGCAATTTCCTTGGTGGACCGCTGTGTTGAAATTCTGGCAGCTGTTGGTTTGTCAGAAATGCTGTCTGTTTCACTTTTCATATGAGACAGGGAGGAGCATTTTGTGTGATATTCACAGGCACATTGTGGGGTGACCCCTTTCCGTGAAATTGGAATCGTGACTAACACAACAGAAGCACTATACTTATATATGAGGTGGCTACAAATGACAAATTTAACTGGTTTTTTTTTTTGGTGAGTATATTCTGAAAAAGTAAAGAACAAATGTATCATTTTTCGATGTAGTCACCACTGTGTTCAATGCAAGTCCTCTAGCACCGATAAAGTGCTTGGATTCCTGTAGAAAAATACACTCTGAGGTCACCACTCGGTGTGCCTGACCTGGTCATGAACAGTCTGTCACAGATGTCACGCCGTTATGAAACTTCCTACTCTACTTATACACTTGCTGGACAGACAGGTATGCAACACTATACAGGACCTTCATTCGCCGATGAATTTCTATAGGTTTCACCCCTTCACTGATTAAAATAAAAAGATAACAGAACGCTGCTCCCCTTTGGTGCATGTCAAAAGTTGGGTAGCCACTTTTAGACTGTCCTTATGACATCACCATGTTCATCTGCACCATGATGTCACATCCTTAACAACAATATTGACAGGTTACAAGACAATGGCATGGTTATTGTAATTTCCATCAAACTTTTAAGGTTTTTATTTGAAGTACCCTCGTATAATGTTCTACTTTCTTTAGCCATTGTAGCATGATGTCTTCAGACGTTCGCATCCCCAGTCCATTTACATTTCTCAATACTTAGTAGTTAACCACAGTAAGCCGTCTTGATACCCTAACTAAAAATAGAATCGAAGATTCTAGTTTAGGGGAAGGAAGATGAATGGTGGGGACTCAATTTGATTGGGTAACCCTTGGGCTGGTAACGCTCCTTAATACATAATTAGCCCGCCAGTCGAAGCATTGATTCCATCCCGTAAGAACGTGTTCAAGATGCAGTGGTAAAACTTGCCCAAAAGCATTCTTTAAGATGTGGTCATCTGCACTTCAGGTACCTAAATCATTTAATATGTTATGTGTAAACCTGATGAAGTGAGAGAGAGATGAATGGCCGAGTATTTTCTTGAGAAAATGTGAAAAGAAGACAGGACTTCGTTGTACAGTGACTCTAAAACTGCCGCTCAAAACCTGTCATGTCTACCGCAGTGAAACATTCTTACCATGTCTATTGTCTGTCTGATTTGATGATTTGCATATGCTTATGACTGTAAACTACGCTCAATGCATATTGCAAAACCTTTGTGCGCTCTGAACATTCGTTGAGTGCCTATCATGACCATTCTTAACCAAACTGTACCTTGCTCTTGAGAGTTACCTTTGGCAGTTCTGTTTCAGAATGTGTGATGCTATATACTGCATGTAATTTCTCCCTTATAATGGCTGAGAATGTTTGAGTGAATGAGATGGTAATTATATAATTAACTTCTCATATTTGTAAAAGTAAAGACGCTTATTAAATCCATGTTTGCAGGACTGCATTGCACTTTAGAAATTACAAAGTCCATGTAATGTCTGGTGACTGTATTACGATCAAGAAAATTGTCAAAAGCATTCATAAAGAGTTGCCTGGGATGCAATTTCTCTTAGACGTTATGCACTGGTCCTTTGCAACAATAGTTTAGGTTTATATGAGCTACATTCCAATGAGGAGCAATATGTGGCATAACCTACAGTGTCTAGTCAGCTGAATACATGGGAAGGCTCATGCTATTTGTCAGGGAAAATTCATGTTTTCTTTCATTATGTGTATTCCACATGTGAAAGCATTTCTAGTGCATGATTTCTGCCATACAATGCCTACTTCTTGGTGCTTAATCACACTGTCTGTTCTCATGGTACACCGGTCCCTGTGATCCACTCATTGTGAGAATTTACAAGATAATTGTGTGAAGCTGCCTCTGATTAGGAGTATGTGCCTATGACTTCACGGTTTTGGGGATGAACCTGGAGAAAAGATATCACCCCAAACCCCCAAATAAAATTGCACTTCATCATCAGTGAGAGGCGGGTGTTCGAATATCACACTCCTTTTCCCCTCCCATTCCTCTCTGAATCTGTGATAGTACTGTATAACTATGACCATGTTAAACAGATGTAAAACACATGTTGCGCCTTTGTTTATTAACAGAGAATGAGGAAGATGGGGGAGGCCTTTCAATTACCAGGACAACTCCGGGGAAGTCCTGAGCTCTAGTCTTCAACTCCAGCTGAAAAGTCAAACTCCAAAAAGTACTACATGAACAACAGGTTGCAAATGTTCAGCCTGAATCCACTAATTCTGGCCTATACAGTTGGCACTGAAGAAATAGTCTTTGATGAGAAGCCTAAAACAGGGATACTCTCCAATTTTGTAAAAGCCCCAGGCTATATCTTCAAGATAAATTCAAGAAGAAACCTTAAGAGGAGAGATTACCTGGTTTTCAGCATGTCACTACTGGCTAAGAGTGGACATTAAAGGTGGACTTGGAGCAGACTATATCACAGCTTATTATTAATATTGGCTGAAAGCTAAAGGAGCAGAAGTTAATAAATAGAGCAAATTCTCAAAATGGATTAGTGATAATTAGGTGTGGTGATTTAGTTACATCAGAACCTTTTGTGGGAGATAGACTGGCAGGGAAGAATAATGGGACATAATAGTTTTTAGATCTTCATCTACTGAAAAGTAAAACTAAATCCCAAATTATCAACTTTGCGAACAGTCTACTCACCCTTCGGAAGGACATGTTTGTCACTTGCTTCGGACTAGTCAAAGTAGGGAATAGCCTGAACTGGAAAAACATTATGGGGAAAGCTGAAACCTGAGACATTCCCAACACCTTCATAGGTGCTAAAAGACGGTACACGGATCAGTATAGCAGTGTCTCCCTATACTTGTGCCCGGCTATAGGTTTATCATGTGTTTTCCTCATTTGACGGTTGGAAAAGTGATAGCATGATTAAAGTGTTGTGGTGTAGGATAACCTATGGTGTAGAGATGTGAAGGAGGAGGGTTTATTTAGATTAATGTTTCTGTGGGGATTGGGTGTTGTATTTAGGCTCATAATTATGTCAATGAGATTACATATAAACTAATATTTTGAAATGTGAATGTTGACAATATGAAGCCTGAGTCTTCACTTGACACATGGGTCATTAATAAAAGATTAGTTGTAAGAGAACAGTTTTGAGATATATGTCCCTGTGGTTGTCTTGTCCAACTGGTGTCAAGCATCTTCATGGTGACTGCTACTCTACTGTTGTGGTTGGTTACAGAGATGGTGGAAGTTCTGTGTGGTTGTTGTCAAGTATCTTCCATGATGTATGACTTGTCTAATCTGTTGGTGTGATCATTCCTTTGTGAATGTTTGTCCAACTGTTGTCAAGATCTTCTCATGTTGATGTCTTGTTCAACCAGTGTAAAATACAGTTGTTGTTGTTTATGTTCACTACAATGGTACAATTGTCAATGTGATCATTTGTCCAAGTGTCTTGTGTCACTTGAAATAAGTAATGAGATCAAAAATGAGGTTGGCGATCAGAGCACAGTCAGCTGGAAGATGAGAGAACTGCTTTCATTGGTTACTGTGGCTAACTGCCAAGATCTCTATATATATATATATATGGCCTAGAAGAGAAATCATCTATAAATAATTCTGTGTAGAACTTAACTTAGGTCTAATTTCTCACAGTGGGGGTACTCGATGAGCCAAAATTCTGAATGGTTTCTCTACAAGGGTTATGAGAGAATAAATATCAATACCTCTAGACAATACTTGCTGTTACTAACCTGTATCTTTTATAGAGAGATATACTTTATAGAACTTCACTCATTGGAACTTCTGTAATTCTCTATAAACCCACAAAAAAACCTCACAGCCATTTCCACTCTTTAGATACTCTGGTAGTCCAAAGTATTCACACCATGTTTCAGAAACCACATTTCTATTGCTTCTATCTATGACTGTCCCAAGGTGAATGTATTACATGGTTCCCATTGTTGTATCGCATTTTGGTGTTCTCAAAACATGACCAAAGAAGAGCAGTGGCATAGAGTTCCTGCTACATGTGGTACTCATGGCAAGTGGCTAACCATATTGCAGTGAGAGCCAGAGCCAGATGGGGTAATACTCGGTGCAATTAAGTCGACCCTCTGGACTTTAGTACTTTAACCCTTTACAAGGCAGAACGTCCATTTCCGTCCGATGCCTTTAACGAGCAAATCAGCCGATTGCGTCCGATACTATTATGCACTGTAAAAACGCGATCTCTCGGCTTTCCGATACTTCCGATGGCTACTTTTGCTTTCGCCGATAGCTTGACAACGTGGCCACCATTTGTAAAGCGACTACTATGAATTTGAACGGACTTTTCCTGACTTTTTTTGATAGTTTTCGGGGTTTTTACGCTGTTTTTCAAAACAGATTTTGGCGATTCTTCAAGTGATAGCCGAGATTTCGCTCTGTTCAATTTAAGTGACATTAAAGGGCATGAAGTTGACTATTAATCGGGGCTAGATATCAGTGCAAAGCGTTACTTTGCATTAGCAGTCGGAGTCGGACTTTAAAGAAAGTGATCATGATTCTGAAAATGTGTTTGTAAATTGCCGTATAGGTAAATTGCCGTATAAAAGATGCCGTATTTCGTAAATATTTGTGTTCATATATGGATTACCGACAACAATCACGTGAGTAACATATTCTGCATGCTTTTCCCTTCATTGTGTTGTTTATTTAACTAAAATCGGTTGACTAACACCTTATTTGTGATGTTTTTATCAACGCGACACAAAATTTTAGCAAACATGAAAAAATCTTGCCCATTCAGGGCTAAAAAACGGACAAGCGTCTGTCCTGTAAAGGGTTAAAAAGCATCATCATCATGTGCCATGCTGATAAGCATGGGAGGTCATGTTTTGCCATCTTGCACAATCACCAGAGTCATGGACCAGCACAGTGTTCCTGTCTCGACCATACCACGTGGCCATGCCATCCAGGTATTTACTTCTCTGCCTTACCCTTGTTCTTTTCCCCTCTATCTTGCCAACTGTCACCAAGTTCTCCAATTTATTACTTTAGCAATGGCCAACTCAAAATTTGACACACTGGTTAAAAGGTGCAACAAAACAGTTAAACTGTATACATTGGCGTTGCAACAAACATTTTTTAATAGTGATGAGCAAGGAAAAAGAAAGAAGAGGATGAACATTTTATTTTTTTTTTTGCATTCGCTCGCTTTGAACGCAAGTTTAGTCCATACTCGTTACTTCTAGTAGAACTAGATGAAGTCTGAATTTTGCGTGTAGATTAGCTTTCCTTATTAGCAGTGTCCCTCGCCATCTGGCGAACCTACTCCAACTTCTGAGACACTTGTAATTTACGTCCCCAAATCAAGGACAAAAAGTCATCATTTTAGTCCAACTGACCGGTGTAAGGGCTAAACCTCCTACCTCAGCATCAGCAGACCAGAAGTTTAAGAATGAGCTTTCATCCATTGGGCCATGCTGACCCCATGATAAAGATAAAATGACTATGAGAATCGTGGCCATGGGAGTTGGAATCAGTTCATGAGAATGTAGCAAGTCCCCGGCTGCAACAGCCAGTCCTGAAATTGGATGCTGGAGAAATGGACTTAACTAGGCTGTCTCAGCAATCGGTCACTTGTGAAAACAAAGCCCAGATGAGGAGGAGGGCCTTTGAGGTGTGCGAAGAAGGGTGATCCTTGGTAGAGCCACTCCAGGTTTAAATCTTAGTGGTAGCGGCAAATATTCAAACGAGAACTTTAAAGACTGAAGGACAGAATGATTCCATGCAAGCAGCAGTTGATCATGGTCAACCAGGGAATGCTAACCGGGTTAGCAATTGCCAGGAACAAGTTGGATGTGTCTGCCAAAAAAGTGCAAATATTATAGCTCTGTTGTAAAACAGTCATAATGCAATTTAAACAAGTATCAGAGAAACAAAGAAGACATGGCTACAACACAAACCTGTCTCATGCGATGAGCCGGCAGCATCTGGGTTATCGTGGAGTACAAGGTAAAACTTTCTTCAGCGACGTTCCACTGAATCCTTCTGAATGTTTAAAAAACATAATTTTACAATGGATGTTACTAGTAATAGGGGAGTGGGGAATGTGCGCTAAACAGTTACTCCACCTTGCTCAAGGGTGCCCTGTAAGCCAGTAAGGAGAAGAGAGGTGAAAAGTCAGATAGATGGACACAAAGATAGAGACATATTGAGAGAGAGACTGATAGACTAGATGGACACAAACACAGAGATAGAGCAGAGACAGAATGAGAGACAGGCAGACAGAGATACACACAAAACAGAAAGACAGACACAGAGAGAGAGAGAGAGAGAGAGAGAGAGAGAGAGAGAGAGAGAGAGAGAGAGAGAGAGAGAGAGAGAGAGAGAGAGAGAGAGGAGAGGGAGGGAGAGAGAGAGAGAGAGAGAGAGAGAGAGAGAGAGAGAGAGAGAGAGAAGAGAGAGAGAGAGAGAGAGAGGGGGGGGGAGACAGACAGAGACAGAGAGACAGACAGAGACAGAGAAAGTGATAACAATGTGTTTCTATCTGAGAACCAACTGAAACCTTCATAGCCCTGTCATTGTGAATGTGAGAGAAGAGAGAGAGAGAGAGAGAGAGAGAGAGAGAGAGAGAGAGAGAGAGAGAGAGAGAGAGAGAGAGAGAGAGAGAGAGAGAGAGAGAGAGAGAGAGAGAGAGAGAGAGAGAGAGAGAGAGAGAGAGAGAGACCTCACTGTGAAAGAGAAAGAGAATGAGTGAGAGATCAGTGGAGAGAGACAAGATACTGAAAAGAGAAAGAAAGAGCAAGAGGAAGAAGAGAAGGGGAAAAGATTAGGGAAGAGAAAGAAGGATAGACAAAGACCAGGGAGATCTCATAACTACTTACTTGTATCTGAGCGGTGAAAGAGCAATGTACACCTCATCCAGTGTCCGGCCATCCTGCATGTCCACTCTCAGAAGTCTATTTCCCTTTACCAGTGCAAACATGCCACTTTTGTAGCCTTCATTTGGTAGGTTCAGGGTTTCCTGAACAATCATTACATCAATCCTTTATGTTTTCAACAATACGAACAATATATCAACATCTGTTCAATCATGCAATCATTGAATCAGTTATTAGTTAAACAAAACAATCATTCTAGCAATCATTTGTTCAATAATGTAATCATCCAATCAATCTTGTATTTGACAATACAATCATTATTCCTATCATCAATCATTCATCTGTTCAAACATACAGTCTTTATATCAATCATTTGGTCTACAATACAATAACACTAGCAATCATTTGTTCAGCAATACAATCATTATATCGATCATTTGTTCAATAATGCAATCATTCCTTTGTTTAACAATACAGTCATTATATCAATCATTGCCTACAGTATGCAGGATTACGAATTGCACTCGTCAACTCCTTCACCACACAGCCGGCCCAATAGACAGAACAAGGACAAACTACTTCAGTCAGACAAACCCCAACTGACTGGATATCCCTCCTTTAGACACTAACTAGGATAAACTATTACACTGTGACAAACTCCAACTTACTGGATATCCCTCCATAATAAGAGCATCCTCAATTTTGCCTGGCTGATTTCTCTGCACAGAAAACTTCAAACGTGGACCCCGACAGGGGCTGCTACTGCAAAAACAGAAAAAATACATTATTAAGACTTCACAAAACAACCCACAGTTTAAAGTATAAGCAAAAACGAATTCAGGCGGAGAAGCGCAAAAGGGAGGGTACAAGCCTTACACTAGTGTGCGGAAATGCATCCTAAAGATTAAATGTCATGCCAGAGCAGACCAGGCCCTAAAATTGGTCAACAACTGATCTAGGCAGGCAGATAGAGTATTGCTTTGCTGATCTGACAGCTTTTACAGTTTGTTTTGTGCCAGATATAATGGAGGTACCTTTCCTCTGGAGTAAACTAGGCATGCCTAGAGAGGGATCATGCTGCGTGGGCAACACACTGTCTCTAAATTCAGCCCAGGCTGTGTGCTATGGAGAGGTATAACTCCATTTTACACACTATAGTCTATCAAGAAGGCAAGATGCCAGTTGGTCAAACATGGCAAAGCTTATGTTGTGTGTTTATCTTTCTCTTATGCCCTCTGGTCAGTCTAAGTAAGGTTCTTTGGAAATCCTCAAGCTAAAAAGAAATAAAGGGGGACCCGAAGAAAGAAAAAACAATGAGAATCAAATAGGGAAACCAACAGTATGAAAAACACACGGAAGGAACTACAACGAAAGGCAAAATTTGTCAAGGAATAGTTGAAGCTCTTCTCCACTAGGATCTACAAGGCAGAGGGATGCATAGGAGGCATACATTTGCCAAGTGTAGGAGTGGAATTGGTTATCTAAAGTCATTAATAATTGATATATGAATATAAATGAGCAAAAATTTACCAGCTAATGCAATTTTTATAGTTTTCAAAGAATTGATATAAAAATTTGAATGAACAAAACTTACTAAGCTATGCAATATTTGCAGTTATAAAAGAACTGATATAAGAATGTGTTTGAGTGAAACTTACCAGTCTATGCAGTTTTCATAGTTGTCAAAGAATGCAAACCGTCTGAAAACAGAATATAATTATATAATTAGGTTATTAAAAAGTCAATGAACAAATGAATATTATGAAAGAAATTTATTGTGTTGTCTGATAACAAACCTTTAAAAGTATTTAAAGAAGGCCATCTGAAAAACTCAAGAATACATATACGGTCCTTGTTTTTGCAAGATTACGACTTTGACATATGCCACATCCCAGGCAAAGATAACAATCTGGCAGACTTACTAAGCAGACTATAACTAGACAGTAAGGACATAATGACATAACAACAGGTTACAAAACAATCATCTGAAAAGTTGTAAATCAAAAAGGGTGCTTGAGGATCTGACAGCACTCTGGATTACTGACCAAGACACATGCAGGTCAGAAACAAACACATTAACAAAATAATATTGTTGTTACTATTTGTAGTTTACTTGTATATTTGTGGATATATATAGATATATATATACATCAAAGGTTGTTATTAATTCCAGATAGTAATAGTATGACAGATACAGAGCGAGAAGAAAGAATGCAGCACTTACAAATGGTAAACTAGCATCACTGGAAGAGAGAAAGCAACTGCAAATGAGAAGAATCAATGCAGTACGAACAAAAGGTAAACTAACGCCACTTGAAGAAAGAAAGCAATGGCAGACAGAAAAAGATACCCAAGTAGAAACATCAAAGGAGTGGCAGATCATATAATTATCACTATCACTGAGCATCACAAATAAAATTGCCTCATGATTCCAAATGTATAACCATCATTATTATATCATCATATATCACAAGGTACATAATAGATACGGTTCACATTTTACATTATATTCTACCATTACAGGGTGGGATCAAACTGAGAACACCTATTATGGTAACAGCGGGTCTAGGAACCACATACCCAACAAAAACAAAATGACACAAAGGAAGGTGTCACAAAACGAAGAAGAAGAAAAATAATAAAGGGACGAATGATGATAGATAATACACATGAGACCATTAAGACAAAGAAGTATGAAAGGTCACAAGACTTGAGTACATTTGTGGATACTGGTTACATATCAATGTGATTCTTTAAATCACACAGATTATGAGTTACTGACAATATACATATTGACTTGCTTTGAGTGTACATGTAATTGCAAATTGTATAGACCCATTATTTCGCCAGGACTATATTGTATTGACAGAACTGTGTCAACACTATAAGGCACATATAAATAAAGAAAACAGAGAGAGTACTAAGCCCAAGTATAAGAGGAACACAAGAAAGGATCAGGTACATGAGAGGTGTAATAGGAATCAATGTATTATCTATCGGAAATATAAGTGTATAAATGGAGATGGATGAATGAAGAAAAAAGAATATTAAGCTAAGGAGAGAGAAATTATATTTATAAAATAAATGGCACATAAGAACACAAATAATAAAACAAGAGATATGACAACCATAAGAATAAAGGAAAAGAACGATGGAAAATAAAGAGAAACAAACAAAGCAGTAACTACGTTAATCATAAATAGAAAGGAATGAAAAGATACACCAAAGTAGCAGACCCCACAAATGAACCTTGAGAAAGATTCAAAAGTCACAAGGTAATAATCAATGAGTCGAAACTGAGTCAAAACCAATAATGGTCAAACCACAAGACAAGTGATTCCCAAGCTTAAACGAAAGTGAAAGCTAGATTTCTTAAACATACACGTACCTTTACCCAGAGCGTAATGGCTTGGAGAATGGTGCAAGATGCTCATGCACATGCATGATTGAGGAAATGTGTGAGGATGACCGAGGGGTATTGCATCACAAAACAAATTGGATCTCAGCTCTCTGAAGAGAAAGAAGGCTGGGGCACACGAAGTCTAGATGAGGTGAGACGGGAATATCGTGTTCGATATATCATATAATTTATATATTTTTTTACTTGTGATGTGGATTAGAATATCTATTTTATCACATGTCAGTATAAAATAGATATGTGTGAGCAAACTTGAGGACAAGACCAAATAGGGACAGATATGTGTGACCATTTCCCGATTCATGTCAATGTGAGGCAAACCAAAAAGACATAAAATATGTTTACATTTTTAAAATGGGAAAGGGGGGGGGGGGGGGGGGGGCATAATGCCATGAGCCAAAAGAGTAATGGCGATAGAATGCCTTGATGAGGAGAACTCATAGGGTTAGAAAGTAGAAATGAGAAGTAATCACGAACAAAGAGAGGGCAAGCGATAGAACAGTGAACAAAGAATCAACTGGCATGCAGATAGCCAACCTGGTCACATGACGAGGCAAAACATGTGACCTGAAGCAGCGGACATTTTAGTCAGTCAGTCAAAGGGCTTCGGAGCGACAACAACAGGACTCCTGCACACACACTGAAGTTAAACAAGATGGACAAGAGTTTCCAACAGTAAAGCAAGATTATTCCGACCACAGGTCGATTGTAGAGTGTTAACCAGCCACGGTCAACTACGGAAAGCTGGTTAGAAGGTCGCCATCACTTGTCGACAACTACCAAGATGGCTCAATGCTTGATGGGGCAATTGTGAAAGGTGTTGCACGGTTGATGTGCCGATCAAGGTCAAGTTGTGGCATAAGTAGTGACTAACCTTTAACTGATAGAAAACACACGACAGAGTGAATGAGTAGCGCATCCATGACGATAACTGTTCTGCAAATGTATATCTGAGCAGTTTGCAAGTGGCTACATGTGGTAAAGTGAGAACGGCACAGAAGCCGGCAGCATGCTAGAACTTGCACAGGAAGGCTGTTCTTCAATAAAGCAATTGTTTGAGTGTTAGGACACAGGTGTTGTTCACTTATTTGCACTGTGGTTGTTGTAGTCTGCCAGTTTCTTAAAACGAGCCAAGAAAGTATATGGCAACAATGGACAAGAGAGGTGATATGAAGGCGATCTATGAACGACTTCCAGTTTAGATACACAATAACAGATGAAACAACATATTTAAGGATGCTTGAATTTGGATTTAGGTGTGGTGTTTATGACTGGCATCTGGTCGTCTTGATAGACGATAGTTTGTAAAATGAAGTGATAGCTCTCCATAGCACAAAGCCTGGGCTGAATTTAAAGACCACGTATTGCCCATGCAGCATGATCCCTCTCTTTGCCTGCCTAGTTTACTCTAGGAGAAAGGTAACACCAATATCTTTGCAACAAGACATGCTGCAGAAGCTACCAGAACAGCAAAGCAATGCTCTAACTGTCCACATGTCGGAGCTTCCATCCTAGACCAGTTGCTGACCAAGGCATAGAGTCTGGTCTACCCTGTCATTATATTTAGTCTTTAGGTTGCATTTCCTCACACTAGGGTAAGGCTTATACTCTCTTTCCCAACTGAGCTCCTCCGCCAGAAGCACAATGTGGGATACTGAGTTTGGTGAGCGCCACACAATATTCGGCGAGAACATAAATCAGCTGGTACTGTGTACTATCATACAGTAGCTGTAATATCTGACTAAGAACTGACTAACTGTTACACAGAAGCTGTCATATCTGACTAAGACCTAATTAACTGTCATACAGTAGCCGTCATGTCTGACTAAGACCTGACTAACTGTCATACAGTAGCATCAAATCTGACTAAGACCTGACTTTGCTAAGGTACACGAAATACCTATAAGTTTGCCTGGAGTGGTATGGTGTCATTTCTTTAAAAAAAGAGCAATAATGGTGGGCATTTGTTCCTTCTGCCCAACATTATTGTCAGGTTCAAATTCTGATGTGGTTTTATATTGCCTAGTGTGTCCTCTTATCTCTACTTCTTTGAATGTGAATCAATAACTGTGAATTTATTTCTCATGCAAATTTAATGGCCTCAAATTCCCTAGAGACTGATAATAACAAAGATGTTTGTTTTATTTTTGTTCACTCGCTATGAACTCAAGGGTAGTCCATATAGGTGCTCCTACTTCTAGTGCACTGGACTGACTTTTGCGTGTGGATTAAATAACATCCAACAAAGATGTTAAAACACACTTCTATAAAACAAGACAATTATCTGCAATTATTATCAACTAAAAATGTACCCATCACGACCAGGATTTTGTGGAATTTGTTGAATACAGTTTTGAACTCAAGCATATTCCATACATGAGCTACTAATTTTAATACACTGGACTGATTTTTGTGTGTGGATTAGCTTTCCTAATTACCAGTGTCCTTCGTCATCAGTCGAATCAACTTTGACTTCAGAGGTACTTGTAATTTTCGTCCTTATGTCTAGAAAGAGAAGTCAACATACCAGCATAGAACCTGCAAGCTGAAAATATAATGAGAAATGTCAGAGATGATATAGCTAAGGAGCAATATGATGCCCTAAATATCGGTGGTCATGACATACCAGAGATTCAATATGCTAATGATACAGTATTACTATCCATATCACAGAATGGTATAGAAACACTAATGACTTCAGCCCAACAGAATAGTGAAAATCACAACTAATATCTTAACATAGCAAAAACAAAGATAATGCATACAGATAAAACTATGGTGAAAGAAATATATGTTAATGAGGAAATATTGGAGGAGGTGGTGGAAAATTTTGAATTTCTTGGGTCATTAATTACCAACAATAGTGACACAAATAAAGAAATTAAAAGACGAGTATATACTGCTCTTCAAAAACTAAAATAACTGAATAAATTGTGGAGTGGAACAGATAGACCTACAAAAATTAGATTTTTAAGAGCATGCATCTTTCCCATTGCAACATACGCCTGTGAGAAATGGACACTTACTAAAGAAGTTGAAATGTGCATAAATGCCTTTGAATATAAATGGTATAGATGGGTTCTAGCCGGTCTCCATTGTCTAGAGGTTACACGACTTTCTCCGTACTCTCATATACTCTTGTAAGTAACGTGACGTTGCGCAAGAATTGGTAGCAGTTCTCTCAGCGTCTGTAACTTACGGGGTATGTGAGCCGGTCACTCAGAAAGCAGTGGCAAACTACTGAGCATAATCTAGCCAAGAAATCAACGATTAGCTGAAAGATGCTGATGTTGACAGCGATGTCCTGTAAAGGATATGCGAACAAAACATAAAAAAGACAGGTTCTAAGAATATCTTGGATACAGAAAAGAACATATGCATCCATATGACAACATCTGAATATTTAAGAAGGTTGGCTACTAAAGACAATAAAACAAGGAACACTGAAATATTTTGGTGACTTGAAACGTCATGATAGTTTGGAGAGAACAATAATGGAGGGGTATATGCCCAGGAAGAGAGGAAGAGGAAGGCCAAAGAGAAGATGGGTGCAGGATGTGGCAGATGATCTACACAGGGCATCTTGCTCATGATCGAGAAGTTTTCTGTAGGTTGTTATGGGAGTGAGGTTCTGCAAAGGTCATGCTAATGAATGAATGACCAGTGAATGGGTTGAACTGGCTACTACACTCTTATCCATTCAGCCATGCTAACTTCCAACAGAGATATTAAAAGCACACTTCTATAAAACTAGACAATTAACTTCAATTATTATCAACGGAAGATTTACTTACCCATCACAGGCTATGTTCTTCTTCGATATCTGCGACCAGGATTTTTGGAATTTGTATCTGCCCTGTGGGAAGCCAAAAACAAATTATAAAATTGAATTGTAAATAACAAAATAATATACCAATTCTGAAGAGCAGAAGGGACCTAATGTTTAATACTAAATTTAAGAACTGACATTAAGTACTCGGAACATTCACACAAATACTCCGTCACCTTCTTCAAAAGCTATCGAAGAGTTTCCTTTTTGATTATTCTGGTAGTAGTTTGATTAAAAGTCTGCCTGGCTTTTCCTGAACTTCTGTGCCTCCTTCCTAACAACGAAGGATGTGTGTTTTAATACTATTAAATTGTCTAATTTCATGTTTTTCTTTAAATTTGTTTGTGTTGTTCAGTTCCTGATGCAGATTAATATAATTACAACATCGTTCATTGTGTCATAGTATACTTATTTTTATTTTATAATTTTAGGGGGATATTTTCAAACAGAGGAAGAGGCCACCCACTTAAACATTAAGACGGAGGGAATAGCAGATTCCATGGGAATAGGAGCCCATACTTGGGTACTCTCACAATGTTTATACTTCACCTCGACACCGCAAGGTACAAGAGGAACATGATGAGATGAGATGTTCTTATTGTTTTGGATTTTACACCTGTGTTTTATGTTTAACATTGTGTTATATATAAATGTCCTTTGCCTATTCTTAGGGGCACCACTCCAGAAATTGTGTCTAATACTCATCATTGGTTCTTCCAATCTGGAGAACTACATGCATTTATTCTCACTGATATTCTTCCTTCAGGTCACTGAAGTCTGTTGACAAAGTCTGTCTGCTTATAAAGTCTGTCTGCTGACAAAGTCTGTCTGTTGATAAAGTTTGTTGAGTAGTATGTTGACAAAGTCTACAAAGTCTGTTGACAATGTATGTTGACAAAGTATACATAGTCTGTTGACAATGTACGTTGACAAAGTCTGATGACAATGTCTGTTAACAAATTCTATAAAGTCTGTTGACAATGTCTGTTGGCAAAGTCTACAAAGTCTGTTAACAAAGTCTGTTGACAAAGCCTGTTGACAATGCCTGTTCACAAAGTCTACAAAGTCTGTTGACAAAGTCTGTTGACAATGTCTGTTGACACAGTCTTTAACAAAATATGTTGACAATGTCTGTTGACAAAGTCTACAAAGTCTGTTGACAAAGTCTGTTGACAATGTCTGTTGATAAGTCTACAAAGTCTGTTGACAAAGTCTGTTGACAATGTCTGTTGATAAGTCTACAAAGTCTATTGACAAAGTCTGTTGACAATGTCTGTTGACAAAGTCTATTAACAAAGTCTGTTGACAATGATGTACATTAACCTCATGACAGAAACAGACCAACCCAGCCCTAACCTCAGCCTGTCTGTAGTGCTGTGTTGTATCATGCCCTGGTTACATTCTACCATACCTTTCCACAGATGGAAAGTTACAGTACCGGCCGTGCACACACCACCGCCAGTTTCTGAGTTTGAGGAGGGGATGGGGAGAGCTCCACAACACAGTCCCTGACAGATGGTACCATCTTTCCAGATCGGGAAAATAGTATCTACACTTTGATAAACTGTTGACAATGTCTGTTGACAAAGTCTACAAAGTCTGTTGACAATGTCTGTTGACAAAGTCTGTTGACAATTATGTTGACAAATTCTACAAAGACTGTTGACAATGTCTGTTGACAAAGTCTACAAAGTCAGTTGACAGTCTACAAAGTCTGTTAACAAAGTCTGTTAACAAATTCTACAAAGTCTGTTGACAATGTCTGTTGACAAAGTCTAAAATGTCTGTTGACAATGTCTGTTAATAAAGTCTGTTGACAATGTATGTTGACAAAGTCAACAAAGTCTGTTGACAATGTCTGTTGACAAAGTCTGTTGACAATGTCTGTTGACAAAGTCTAAAATGTCTGTTGACAATGTCTGTTGACAAAGTCTATTAACAAAGTATGTTGACAAAGTCTACAAAGTCTGTTGACAAAGTCTACTCTACTTTGTGTTGTTTTATATTGTTTATATTTCCACAGCTTTTACAGCAGTTCCACTCATTTTATTCATATGTAAATTAAAAAATTATAAGAATATACAGAAGAGAATATTACAAAGATACATACATTAATAATCAGATTTCCAAGGATGTGATGAACGCGTCTATGACTTGACTTCTCACAGTATTCCCTCGCTAGCAGATGGCAGTAGACATTGCTCCTTTTATTGTCAAGCGATGACGTTTTACCAAGTTTCAACAAAACCATAATGGATGAGAATTTTGCTGTTCTATAATTTTGTATTGTACTTTACCAGCAATATCCTGTTCAACCCTTCTGGGCCATAGCTGAGATATATAGTGTCTCTATTGTTATTTCAGATAATGCAGCCTATATTTAACTTCTACTTTTGCTATGACAGATTAGTTGACAGATTATCCTCACTGCACATCGAACCATTCAGCCCATAAATGCTCAAATCCCATGCTCAGTATCTCCCTCAGAGTGTAGCGGCTGATGAAACCAGTTCTTTTCTATACTATCTCATCTTATGTATTCCTGTCTTAACCTTCATCCAATAATTGTTGACTTATTCATTTAGTATATTATTAGTACGCAACTGGAGGTAGTGTGTAATTAAACATTTATTAATTAAATTCTGCCATTCAGTCAGATTTGCATACATTGATTGGGCCATCGTGATTGTAGTTCCAGGGAAACTGTTCTTATGTGAACTGAGTACACATTAGGTAAAGAGGTCAAAACATTTGTGAAAGGAGCACCTTTCTCAGTCAGAAGCCTCCTGCTGTGCTTGTTTCTCAAACTGTGGATGAGGTTTATAATTTGATGGTTGTTTTAATGAGTTAGTATAACAGATACTGCAAAATTTAACATAAAATATATGTTTCCCATGTGGAGATACGCATCATCATCATGTGCCATGCCGATAAGTGTGGGCGGTCATGTTTTGCCATTTCACACGATCACCAGAGTCATGGATCAGCTTAGTGTTCTTGTCTCGACCATACCATGTGGCCAAGCCATCCAGATATTCACTTCTCTGCCTTCCCCTTCTTCTCTTCCCCTCGATCTTGCCAGTTATCAAGTTCTCCAATTTATTTCTTCTAATAACGTGACCAAAAAATGTTGACTGTCTACGTCTAATTTCTCTAATCAGTGTACGATTTTCATTTGTTTTGTATAGGACTTCGTCTTTGGTTCTTCTGTCTGTCCATCGTATTCTTTGGATTTTCCTCAGAAACCACATATCCACAGCCATCAGATGGTTTTTCAGCTTGTCTGCTCATTGTCTACGCTTCACATCTATACAAGATACACAGATACTAGGTCTAGGAATATTATTCTTGTTCTAGTATGACAATCTATACTTTATACAACAGTTCCAGTAGCAACTTACAAATACTGTATAGAACCTGTACTTTTGAATGCATATGAGACATGAACAACAAGTAGACAAGCTAAAAAAAACACATCTAATGGCAGTCAAAATGTCGTCTCAGAGGAAACTGCAAAGAATACCATGAACGGAATGAAAAATACATGAGGCAGTCCTTCAAGAAACAAATGAAAACCTTAAACTTGTAAACTGATTAGGGAAATTAGGTGTAGACAATCAAGATTTTCAGGGCAATTTATTAGGAGAGATATCTTGAAAACTTTGTGACAACTGGCAAAACTGATGGGGAAATAGCAAGGGGAAGGAAAGAGATCAATCAGTATTGCCATTTTAGTGCTTTTCGCACTAAATTTAGTGCTTTTTCAAGTCATTTAGTGCGAAAATATTGCTTTTAGCGCAGCCGCGTGAATTTGGTGCTTCACAAAATATTCTTGATGCTTTTTTTGAGAGGGGGGGGGGGGGGGAAATTACTTTAAAAATAAGCATTTTGGGAATACTAAAAAGCCGAATTTGAACTGAAGCGAGGGAGTAAAACAGTCCTAGTACGTTACCGCGCAATATTCAACTAACTTAACTCCCTTTAATACGATTTAGCTGAAAGCGAACGCCATCTTGCAGACAAGTCCAAACGTCAATACATTAGCTTGTAATCGAGTTCATAATTTTGTGGTGTCTACATTATCCTTTCATTTAAGCTTATTTGTGTTTCACCATGAGCTAGAAATATTGTCAATATTGAGGACAGTGGCTCAGTGACACGAGATTTCAAAAATGGTTGTTAAAAGTAGAAGGGGATAATACTAAGTGTTTTTATGCAAATATTGCAAATGTTCAATTGCAGCCAGGTTAAATTATATTGAGAGGCACAAGAATACAACGAAACATCAGAAAGTCGAACAACCATTCAGTACACAAAGGCAAACAACAATTGCATTTGACAAACTGAAAGATGTCAAAGAAACAGAAGGATGCATGTCTTTGTTCATAGCTGGCCCCCTCTGCTGTGTGTCCACCGTGACGAGGTAGAGGGGCTTGTGCGTCCCAATGACCCCAAGAGCTATGCCGACGGTAGCACAGCTACTGGTAGGGCCACCCATGTCGGACAGGTCAAGGGAGAGGGACCAGACGAAGAGACACACAAACCTGCTGCCTTGTAGGTAGACTGGGGACAGTCAAAGGCTAGGGAAAGCACCCCAAATACATGCTTGTCGAAATCGGATGTACTGAGCCACAGGCTTGACAAAGCAGTGCAACGTGAAACCTGCTGCCTTGTAGGTAGACTGGGGACAGTCAAAGGCTAGGGAAAGCATCCCGAATAAATGCTTGTCGAAATCGGATGTACTGAGCCACAGGCTTGACAAAGCAGTGCAACGTAACTTAATTCATGATGTCACAAATCAAAATTAATCGATATGGTGCTAATCCCGTGAAGTCCCATCAGGCGGTGATAGTGCCGGGCCCCCTGCCTCGAGGGGGTCCACCCATGACTACTGGTGGTCACCTTCCCCTGTGCTGTGGAGTCAAGGCACAGAGGAGTAGGTTAAGAGCTATTGACCAAATACCCCGGACACTCAACATACTACAGTGGAATGCCGAAGGAGTTTACAAGAAGAAAGACTCCCTAACACAGCGTCTTCATAAAGATAGAATAGATGTGGCATGCATTCAAGAGACACACCTCAACGCCAATCACAAATTCTCAGTCAGAGGATATCAGGCCACACGTTTCGACCGCGAAGGACACAAAGGAGGAGTTCTAATACTTACACGAAATACAATACCTTGCAGCGAAGTATCTGTGATCTCTAACAACCAAACGGAAATTATAGGTGTTGATATAATGATAAAGGACGTGAAAATAAGAATCTACAATCTGTATAGCCCAGCAGATAAGGACCTTACACTCTCAAACATGAAAATAACTGACACAAACTGCATTATTGTCGGAGACTTTAATAGCCGTTCAGAAAGATGGGGATACCCAGATACTGACAAAAGAGGAGATGAATTGGAGGACTGGGAAATAGACTCAAATCTCCATCTACTCAACAAAGCGGATGACACACCGAGCTTCTACTCCAGAAGATGGCTTACCACTTCTACTCCAGACTTAGCTTTCTGCACAGGAGACATCCTCCACAAAATCGATCGCCATGTGCTGGACCAATTAGCAGGTAGTGACCACAGACCAATCAAGCTTGAAATGAATATGGAGTATGTTCCACAGGAGCAAAAGCCCTTGCCCCGCTGGAATTACAAACGAGCAGATTGGGACAGATTTGCCATACTAACAGACAAATATTGTGAAAACATAAATACACGATATGGCAACATAAAGCAAATGGTGGAAAGTCTAAACAGAGCGATAATACAGGCAGCCACTGAGTCCATTCCAAGAGGAGCGAGGAAAAATTACAAACCATACTGGACTGAAGAACTACAAAGTTTGGAGGACAAAGTTGAAGATGCCAGGAAGACAGCAGAGAGAGAACAAACAATTGAAGCAAACATCTCTCTCAAAGCCATCTCAGCAAAATATAAAAGAACAGTAAATCAAACAACAAGAGATTGTTGGAGGGAAAAAACAGAAAACCTGAATTTTGACAGGGATGGAAACAAACTATGGAAACTAGTGAAAGCCATGAACAATGAAGGACCTAGAAACAAACAAATAACAATTAAACAAGGAAATGCCTTGCTTACAGGCAAAAAGGCTGCAAATGCACTAATGGAACACTATGCAAATGCAAACCACATTGATATTACAACCGAACAGAAGAAAGCAATCAAAGACAAACAGATACATCATAGAAATAAAGAGACAGCAGCAGAATATATGATGGCAAATCTAACAATGGAAGAAATGGAACAGGCAATGAATACCCTAAAAAAGAAGAAATCACCAGGAAAGGATGGAATCACAAATGAAATGCTAATAGGACTAGGCACCAAGGCAAAGAAGAAACTACTAGCAGTCCTAAATAACAGCTGGAAGAGAGGAATAGTCCCACAGGCATGGAAGGAAGCTATACTAATACCAGTCCCAAAGAAAGGAAAAGACCTGGAAGAACCAAATGGCTATCGACCTATCAGTCTACTTAGCTGTGTAGGAAAATTAATGGAACGCATTATCAATGGCAGGCTAACATGGCATCTGGAAGAAAACAAACTCTTAACACCACACCAAGCAGGATTCAGAAAATACAGATCCACTGAAGATCAAATAACCTATATAGCTCAGGAAATAGAGGATGCCTTCCAAGAGAAAAAGCACACACTAGCAGTCTGGATAGATTTAGAAAAAGCATTTGATAAAGTATGGAAGGAAGGACTGAAAGTAAAACTGCAAAACATGCATGTTTGTGGAAAAATGTATAAATGGATCAGCCACTACCTTGAGAACAGAACTGCCAGGACAAAAGTACAAGGACAAACAAGCAAAATGATGCTGCTGGAGCAAGGTGTCCCCCAAGGAGGAGTTCTTTCACCAACATTATTCCTAGCATATATAAATGACATCACAGAAAATTTTCCAGCCAGAGTACACACATCCTCCTTTGCAGATGACCTAGCCATATGGACATCTGAAGAATATATTAGTACAGCTAACAGCAGAATACAGCAAGCCTTATTAGCGCTAGAGGACTGGTCAAAATCATGGCTAGTGAAGATAAGTGAGGAGAAAACAACATGCACAGTGTTCTCCCTCTCAAATAAAACTCAGCAACCTAAGCTGGTATTGAATGGAAAAATATTGCGCCATGAAGAAAATCCAAACTATCTAGGAGTCACCTTTGATCGTCGCCTGACATGGAAGACACAGGTTGAGAAAAATCGAACAAGAGCAAGGCAGAGAATGGCAATCATGAAAAAGCTTGCTGGTACAACGTGGGGAGCAGATGAGAAAGTTCTCAAGAAGTTATATACTGGACGGGTGAGGCCAGTACTGGAATATGGCATTGCAGCTTGGGCAACAGCAGCTAAGTCAAACTTTAACAAAATAAGTAGAGTCCAAAACCAAGGAATGCGAATCATAACTGGAAGCCTGAAGACAACGCCTATTAATGAACTAGAAAAGATCACTTGTTTACAACCAATGCAGGATAGAAGAGATAGCAGAGCCCAGCAACAAGCAGAAAAATTTAGAAGATTGACAGACCACCCTATGTACAACAGATTTAATGGTTTTGGAAAGGGAAGACTGAAGCGTAGCAACTTTGTAGAAACTGCAAAACGAAGGATTAGGGCAGATCCTATACTTAACATATCAACAGTCAAGCCCATACACAATGCACACAAGTTCCCAGCTTGGAGACAGCAGCAACTGCCTGAGATGATAGAAAACATTCCTGGTATTGAGAAAAAGAACACTCAGCATGAAACCGAAAGAAGAGAAATAACCCTAAACTACATAAAAGAACATTACCCAAGCAGGAATTGGACCCATGCATATACAGATGGATCAGCCAAAAATTCAATAGAGAATGGAGGAGGAGGAATTCTCCTAAATTTAAAAAATGGAGTGAAAAAAACACATTCAATGGCAACTGGAAAATTTTCAAGTAACTTCAAAGCGGAGGTAGAGGCTTTGAAAACTGCAGCAGAAATGCTCCTGATGGAGGAAAATAAAGAGAAGCAAATAGCTATCTTCACAGATGCAAAGTCAGTTGTCTCAATACTGAAGAGCAATAACAGCACAGAACTAACTGACCTAAGAGCAGCACTCCATGGTCTATGCCAGAAATCCAAAAAAGTTGTAATACAGTGGATCCCATCACATTGCAGTATACCTGGAAACGAAGAGGCTGACAGACTGGCAAAAGAGGGCGGACGACTACCACAGCCTGACATAGACATAACCTATAATGAGGCAAAGAGGTTGATAAAAAGCACTTATAGAACCAAATGGGAATCAGAGCATCCAGGCCATCAGAAGGATGATGCATATTACAAACTCGACCGAAGAGAACAAGTAGCAATCTTCAGACTCCGCACAGGACATAACAGGCTGAAATACCACTTGTTCAATAAACTAAAGATAGGAGATACCGATGAATGTAATTGTAGAACTGGAAAAATGACAGCAAAACATTTGCTGCAGGATTGCCCAACGTATGCAGAACAGAGAAAGATATTTTGGCCCACACCTGCTTCATTTGAGGACAAGCTCTATGGAGATATCAACAAGCTCAAGTTGACCGCAGCTTACTTTAACTACATACAGGTTGACATTTAAAGGTGCATGAAGACCCAGAGGCATGAAATGGAATATTGCTTGGATAGCAAATCCATTATGTGGAAAGTCCAAATCGAAAGCTCGCTGTGTGGGCTTCATAAAAGGTGGAAAAGTGTCCTAGTGGCACGAAATGGAATATTGCTTGGATAGCAAATCCATTACGTGGAAAGTCCGAATCAAAAGCCCATTGTGTGGGCTTCATAAAAGGTGGAAAAGTGTCCTAGTGGCATGAAATGGAATATTGCTTGGATAGCAAATCCATTACGTGGAAAGTCCGCATCTAAAGCCCACTGTGTGGACTTCATAAAAGGTGGAAAAGTGTCCTAGTGGCACGAAATGGAATATTGCTTGGATAGCAAATCCATTACATGGAAAGTCCGAATCGAAAGCTCACTGTGTGGATGTCATCTGCAGACTGCATACTTCTGGTTTCCGGAAGAACAGCCTATGGTGAACGGAAGGCCCAATATACGGAAGTGAGGCTAAGCAGCCATGTGCAGGACGTGACGATTCCTTGGGTGAGCCCAGTACCAGAGCGCTATGTATCGGCTCTGCAATTATGGAAGCCTCCTTGGATGGCGGGGAATGCCCATGGTCTGCCCCTGCCTTCCCTTGAGGGCTGACCAGGATCTTTGGCTGTTCTATATGGACCAGCTGGGATGGGGGATAACACCACAACAGTGAGAGTCAAACGTCCTAAGAAACCCCCGGGAAGGTTAACCCGGTCAACAAATGCCCGCAGAAGTCGGATGTGTCGGCCTAACGGCGCAAGAACGCAGCTCTGCTGTAAACAGGCACAACGCAATCACATCCAAAAAAAAAACTCCGGATGAACGAAGAAGAAGAAGAAGTTCATAGCTGGCCATTGTTCACTTCGCGTTGTTGACCATTTAAGTGAACTCTGCAAGGTACACTTTGGTGACAGCAAAGGTTGCAAGAACTTTAAGCTTAGGAGAACTAAGTGCAGAGCAGTTATTTCAAATGTACTTGCACCATATTTCACAACAGACTTGACAGCTGATATTGGCAAAAGTAAATACAGCTTATTGATTGATGACATTTATGAAACTAAGCTACTTGGAGTAGCTATTAGGTACTATTCAGAGACAAGAAAGCAGTTTGTGGTTACTTACTTAGATTTAGTTGAACTGAGTGATTGCAACGCACAGGCAATATGCAATGCATTAAAAGATTGTTTAAACAAGAATGGACTTGAGTTGCAAAGACTAGTTGCACTCGGCACTGACAATGCGTCTGTCATGACAGGTGTAAACAATGGAGTATATACAAAATTAAAATCCGAAGTTCCTCATCTGGTACTAATTAGGTGTGTATGTCATTCCCTTCAGCTGGCAGTGTCACAGGCTACAGCTGCTTGTCTGCCCAGGAACATAGAGTTCATGATTAAAGAAACATATAACTGGTTTTCTCACTCAAGTCTTCGTCAAGCAAAGTACAGGGAGCATTTTGCTTCAATAAATGATGGACGACATCCGCTGAAGATTGTTCAATTAAGCCAGACACGATGGATGTCCATTCAATCTGCCAGTGTCAGATTATTGCAGCAGTGGGTCGAGCTCAGAACTCATTTTTATGTATCAAGACTCAACGAGCGTTGTTATACAGCAGTACTTCTACATTCTAAGTTTCTTCTTCTTCTTCAGTGTTCCGAGCCATTGAGGTTCTTTGCTGCAGATACAATCCGTCTCCATTCGTCTCTCTGGTTGACCTTCTCTTGCCAGTTGTTGATTCCAAGTGCTTGTAGGTCTGTATATATATTATCTCTCCACCGTCTTCTTGGTCTACCTCGAGGTCTACGGTCATTTATTTCCTGAGTGTAAGCAAGTTTTGTTTCCCTGTTATCTTCCATTCTTTCTATATGCCCCAGCCATTGTAGTCTATTAGCCTTCATGATACCAGTGATCAGCGGGGACTTAAACAGATCATAGATGTCTTTGCTACTTCTTCTTTTCCACTCTCCACTTTGTGTATCCCTAATGGGTCCAAAGATGCGTCTTAAAACTTTGTTCTCAAAGGTTTTTAACAAGGCTTCGTCTCCTTTCGTTGTACTCCAGGTTTCAGAGCCATACAGCACAACTGGTCTGATCAGTGTTTTTTATATTGTGATTTTGGTGTTACGAGATAGCGCATTTGATTTTAGTAGATGTTGTAGTGCATAGTATATCTTATTTTCAGAATTTATTCTAGTTTGTTTAGCAACATGAAAAACAATGTGTATCTCATATTTCTCAAGCATATTCTCGGAGAAGTTCAAAGTGTGAATAAGAAATTTGAAGCAGATATACAGGATCCAACAAAACTACTCAGCGATCTTGTCCAGCTCATTGATTCTATCAGTTCAAAGATTGCTATTCCTGGGAAAAAAATAACAGAAAGTGATGCTATTCAAGATTATTTAGATCCTAATCCCAATCTAGGTTATGAGTTTGAGAAAGAAATAGCAGACTACAAGTTTCCCGATGAGAAAGAAATTCGTGGAAGGTGCATCCAGTTTTTAATAGAGCTATTGACACAGCTGCGTTTACGTACACCCGATAACGTTCGAGTGTTGCAGTCCATGTCATGTCTTAGTGGAAGTGAATGTCTACAGCCAATTAAGCCCCGTATATTGGATCTTGTTAAAATGTTTGTAGAAGATGCAGCTACTCTCACCCGCATCGATTTCCAGTGAAGAAAACTTCATCATATGCAGTGGACACAGACCTCTGACACACTTGGACTGTGAGCAGAAATAGCCTCATACAGGGATGCCACCGGTGAAAATCCTTTCCAAGATCTTAAAGATTTAGCTTTAACTGTGCTCATTTTACCTCATTCTAATGCGGACGTGGAGCATATTTTCAGTCAGATGGGAGTTATAAAATCAAAATTGCGGAACAGACTGAGCATCAAGAGTTTGACAGCTGTTTTGACTATTAGATATGGAATGAAAAGATATGGCAAATGCTGTCATGATTATAAACTACCTAATGATATTCTGCAAAAAATTGGATCACAGGAGGCATATACATGTTTCTTTCAATCATCCTCCTCATCGCAGGAGCAAACACAGCAGGAAATAGCTACAAAAACTGAAGAGGAGTTGTTTGACTGGGATTTGGCAGATCTGGAATAAACGTCATTCTAATATTCAGTGATAATAATAAATTATAATGTGCTACTTTATAACATTTTGAATGAATACCACCAATGCTTGTTTTAGTGATTTCCCAAAAAATAGTATTGCAATTTGGTGCTTTTTTGGCTCGAAAGTAGTTCTGATTGGGATTTGGCGGATCTGGAATAAACTTCATTGTAATATGAAGTGATAATAATAAATTATACTGTGCTACCTTGTTACATTTGAAATGAAAACAGTTGGTGCTTTTTTTTTTTGGTGCTTCCTAAACATTTTTGGTGCTTTTTCATCAAAGGGAGATGGCAACACTGAGATCAATACGTAGTAGTAGTAGGCTTAGCATCATGCTATAATCGGGACAAGAATATAGGTCCAAGGCTGGTAATAGTGAGCGTGAGAAGCTAACCTTCACCGCTATAGTCTATCGCAAAGTACATGATGATGTTTGCTTACGAGACCACTACATTGACTACACTACAGCAGCTGACTGGCAGTCAGCTAGATAGATAAGATAGGCTGGGCGATCCAATTAAAATGTGAAGCAAGTATTTACTAAATAATTTAGTGTCCAGTACTGAAATATGTGTGTTAGATTTAATTATAATAACCCCAGCAAATAAAGATAAGCTTGTCAAACAATTCCTTCTTATTCAGTTGCAGTGTTCCCTCACTCAGTGCCAATCACAACCCACGTCTAACTTTAGATACAAATCTCGCCCGTTTGGACAGTAGTAGGGGACACGACTCTCATCTTTCGTTGCCAGGACCAACAACATCAGCCAAACGTAACAACACAACTTACACGATTTATAAATTCATTTCAAATTAAATATTGTCTGACTACGTCAGTAAAAAAACAGTTAAAATAAATATTTGAATAGGGCTGATAATAAATAAGTGAATATATGTTAGAATGTAAGTTAAAAATAACATATTTCTTTCTTATTTTTATCAATACCCTGTTCAACCCTACGTTATAATTGGGATATTCTATATGATATGTTATATACAACTAAGTATTATGTTTTGTCTATAATATTATAAAGATGTCGTTTTTGCTATACTTTTCCATATTATATGTGTAAGGAAACTATTTCTTTCTTATAGCTGTGAACAATATCAAACAGCGACTAGAGTGTTCTACATTCATAACAATGATAACATCGGGATACAAGGTCGACACACGAAGAATTAGCTATATGAAGTAAAAGAAACATTGAAGAAATCAAATATGACATTAATATAAGCAACAAGACCACAAGAACAAGAACGCAAAATTACATCCTCTCTGCGACGCCTCACGTCAAAAGCAGTATGACAAAAGAAGAGGATATAGTTTAAAGTTGTGAATTAAAATAATAATAGCATGAAATTGCACTCAGGCAACACAATAGTGCTTATCAACCGCCGAGATAGATACAAACAAGAAGCGGATCCTTGAATGTGTTTGTTTTACAAGTAGTAGAGAGAGAGAGGCGACGAGATATGGATCGTTTGTGGTCCTGTATGTATTGCAGCTTGCAACCAGGATGTTAAATTACAGAATCGCGGGGAAAACACGTCCGTCCTAGCGCTGCTCTCTGCAACTACAACTGCCAGACTAAGAAGTATAGTAATTTAAATTAAGTGTCATTCAGACATTCATTTAATAATTAAATTAATATTATTAATAATATTATAATATTAATAATATAATTTTTAATAGTCGGTTTAGTTAGATTTTTACTGGCTTTCTTGACGTTTATAAATAATGTAACTTAGTAGCAAATGTGTTAGCCATAATTAACTGTTAATGCTAATGCAGATGTACTTATAATATTAATAATAATTAATATAATGGTATTGCTTGCGTTATTGTGCATTATCACAGGATGTGCGTTATTGTGCATTATCACAGGATGTGCGTGCACTGCTTAACAGCTTCAGCTAACTGGCTTTGGCGTTCATGATCAACTTCATGCAGCATCACCTCATGTCTCGTTATTTATTATGAATGAATCACTAAAAGATGAAAAGTGGAATCGTTAAACTTTACTAGAACGTGATCACAAGCAACAAAATGAATGTTGCGGCTAAAGCCTGCCTCAGCACACAAACAACAAACACACAGACACACCAATAGTCCAATAGACCTTTATGAACATCTACATGTAAATATTTAACTATAAAAGTTACTCGTCTGTCTCCTTGTTATGGACTATGTTATGAAACATCTGTTTCCTTGTTATGGTTTAATTGTCTCTATTATTTATAGTGCATAAATAGTAATAATAATATTACTGCATTAGTACTACAAGTAATGTTTGTTATACATTTGATTCATTTACTCCATGAATATACTAAGGAAGATCAAGCTGGGCTGGACCAGAAGGCAATCAATAAGAGGTCAAGATTGACCAATGTCTGTTTCATTTTTGTTGTGGCTGCTGTAGGGCGTGGACAAACAATGGATCAGGCTGACATCCTGAATGTCCTAAAGGAGAGTAAATGACTCAAATGATGGATGTGATTCTGCAACTTTGATCAGCCTGCAAGAACATCACATCAAACTAGGCCAAGGTGAAGTAGAGAGCCATGTGGGAAGCTAAAGAAGAAAGGTCAACCAACACAGAACTGTGTCGTCACTCACTAAGCACCGAGGGAGACTTGGGGGAGGATCTTAGCACTTATGGACTAATAATTGGATGATCTGTTGAGTAACTAACTAACCAACATTCATTCATCATCATCATCACAGGCCTTGATGAACAACTGGAGGAAGTTCATACTTCTACACATCCCACTATCTCAAACAGTAGTTAGTCAACAGATCATCCTCATTGCACATCAAACCATTCAGTCCATAAGTGCTCGGATCCCCTCCTTAGTAAATCCTGCAGCGTGTAGCAACTCATGACACCAGTTCTGTGTTGGTTTATTAATCTTCTTTGGCTTCTTGCATAATGCTCTTGTCTGGTCACACCTTTTTTGACTTGCTGTTCTCGCAGTCTGACCATAGTTGTAGATTCACAGTCATCATTTGGTTCTCACAAACCTCTTACTTCTTGTAGAGCATTCAGTATATCAGCCTGGTCCATGGCTCGTCCGCCCTCCACAATAGCCTTACCTGCAAGCCTATCAGCCTGCTCATTTTCTTGTAAACCCGCATGCCCTGCCATGAAAATGAAACTAATATTTGCCAGCCGTGACCGCCCAAGAGACACCAACAACTGTCTTCGGACACACCCCATTTCTATCTTCCTGAGCATACTCATTGAGTCACTAAGGAAGGATGCCCGAATGAAGATTCTCAAACAGAATGTATCACATTTTTTAACTCATGATCCATGCTTTTATCCTTCTTCTTAATATTCAGTTCTAACCCTAGTTGTTCACTGTGTGCAACAACCGCATCTACTAAATTTTGCAGGTCTTGTTCATTGTCTGCAATCAAGAATGTATCATCTGCATATCTAATGTTTTTGATGTCCCCCAATGTTGATTCTTTCCATATCTATTACTGAACTACAAACTAACAATCCATAAGTGCTCATCCCCCATGTAATCATAGTACACAACCAGTGGTGCTATTGATAGATGCAAAATCAGTACTTGAGGCGCTCCAGTCTGGGAAATTGCCAGTAGTAAGGACACTACTTTCTGAACTAGGCAGCCAATGTAAGGTTACCATAAGTGGATACCTTTTCACTGTGAGTGCCTAGAAATGAGAGAGCCAATCGACTAGCTAAGGAAAGTGCAAAAGAATAGCAACATGATGTAAAAGTCACATACCATCGAAAGAAAAGAATGATCAAATCAATCAGAAAGCCACCAACACCACCACAAGACAATTATCATTTTATGGACAGACCAGAACAAATCAATATCCAGCACCTTAGAGCAGGACACAATCAATTATACAACCACTTATATGCACAATTTAAGACTGGTAAATCGGTCATGTGTACATGTGGATTGGCATCACAGACAGCAGATCACATACTCCAAGACAGTCCCGATTACAACTTATCTAGACAAACCTTCTAGTCTAGAGAAACAACAGTGGAAGACAAACTCTATGGATCACTGAGTGAACTAAAAAAAGACAGTGAAGTTTATATAAAAGACAACATTGCAGATAAAGACAATTTCAAGTGAGTGAAATAACATGGGAAAAAATGACATGTGTCTACTGTACCAGAAAGGGTTATGGCAAAACAATTCAAGAATCTTTGTCACTGGGAAGAAGGAAATACCCAGTGTGATATACTAGGCAATGGGCATATTCTTAAGCAAGTGAATCGATACAGTTATCTCGGCACAATCATTACATCTGATGGGAGATGCCTTGAAGAGATTAGAACAAAAATTGCCATTGCGAAGATAGCCTTTTGCAAGATGAAAAACATACTGACCAATAAAATGATATCAATTGAAACGAGAAAAAGAGTGTTGAAGTGCTGCATAGAGCCTATACTTTTGTATGAATGTGAAGCGTGGACAATGAGCAGTCAAGCTGAAAAACAGCTGTTGTCTGTGGAAATGTGGTTTCTGAGGAAAATGCAAAGAATACCATGGACAGACAGAAAAACCAATGAACAAGTCCTTCAAGAAACAAATGATAATCGTAAACTGATTAGAGTCATTAGACATAGACACTCAAAATTTTTTGGGCATGTTATGGGAAGGAATGATTGGAGAACTTGGTGATGACTGGCAAGATCAAGGGTAGAGACCAAGAGGAAGACCGAGAGGAAAATACCTGGATGGCTTGGCCACATGGCATGGTTGAGACAGTAACACGGAGCTGATCCACGACTCTGGTGATTGAGTGAAATGGCAGAACATGACCACCTACGCTTATCGTCACGGCACGTGATGGATGGATGGAGTCAATAAGGATGATCTTTTGACTAACCATGAGGGATGGTAGAAAATTTTTGCACATTTGTATGAAGGAGTCGATGCATGTGCCTGAAAATTGGTGTGAACTTTAGACCTCCATGTATTCGCCTCTCGAGGTGATGCACTTCTTCTGTCCCTTCTTCACCAATCTGATGCCCTGATTGTAGAACTTCCCTGACTGAAACCACATCTCCAGTTCAGTGATCATGTTATAGCGCTCATGTCCTAGTGATCATGTCCTATCAATCATGTCCGAGCATCCTAGTCATCATGTCCTATATGTCCTAGTGATCATTTCCCAGGGATCATGTCCTTCATGTCCTAGTGATCATGTCCTACATGTCCTAGCGATCATGTCCTAGATATGTCCTAGCAATCACGTCCTAGTTATCTTGTCCTAGTGAACATGTCCTAGCAATCTTGTCCTAGTCGTTGGAAAACAACATCATCTATGAAGCACATTCTACATGTTTGAAAGTCGGAAGAAGCCACTCGGTGCTAAGTCTGGTAAAAATATTGCTAGATGGGTCATGATGTGTAGCTTCGATGGTGCCACAAGCTGCATGAGCCAGCACATTGTTCTGAAGCAGACAAATGTCTCTGGAGAGCATCCCATGTCTTTTGTGCTTGATTTCTTCTTAACTTCTGAAGAAGGTTGTGGTAGTACATTGATAGTCCAGCGAAGAGGAAGGGAGTTAGTGTATATTACCCAGGGGCAGTCCCATAAGATGGTGAGCACAGTCTTTCTAAAGAACCTACCAAAATGAGCATACATTTTGTCCACGTCACCACTTCATACACACCCGCATCGGATTTCCATCAATGTCTCATTCACACAACACACCTCACGTGATATGTAAACACATAAAATTTTAACCAACAGTGTGTCTTTTCAGTAACACGCAGCACTCTTGCCTTCTTAACAGTTTCTGAGTAGAGTAACATCCCCTTGTAAGTTAATACTTGTATTAGAAAGATGGTGTTCATGAAATGTATTTTTCATGTTTGAAAACTGGAAGCAAGTAGTTTGGAAGATTTGTAAGCATATAGTGTAAGCTTCTTGATATTGTTTATATGCTGATAAACATTTGACTGTAAAAAAATGTATCATCTCCATTTTACATTCACAGTGTTAATTCTTAGGATGTGGGCATGACGAAAAATAAAAACAAGAAACGAATCAAAGCCCATAAGGCTGTAAAATATGAGACTGAAGAACAACTAAAGGATGACAGCTTCTCAATAATGGAAACATCTGTCTGTTCAAAAACGAATTCCTCAATCGTTTCGTCAATTTACCTGTTCAGCTTGACGTTCATAATTCTTGCACTGTCTGTGATCATTGGACTTATGTCTTATATTCAGACGTATAACTTTGCTGAAAAATCGGCAGAGAGGTTTCATGTGAGAACTGTCGACTCCGAAGACCATGTGTCTTTCGAAAAAGATATTGGGTTACAAGAAAATGAGGATGTTGCATTTGATGAGATTGTTAAGCCAGAACTTGATGACATCAGCGAACCTCATGACATCAGCGAACTTGACGAACCTCCAGAAAACATTTATGTTTCATCAGAAAAGGACAAACCAGATTGTGAATCGGCACCCAAGAAGTATCCAGCACACAGAGCACTGTTGACGTCATATAAGTTTGATTTTGAAAATGTCATGAAGCTTAGACAAGAGGCAATGAAGAAATATTCATTTCCTTACTCCACTGATGGTGTTGATAAAAGGAGTAATTTGTCATTGGAGGAATTCTATGACATTTATGACGGAAAATGGTAATATGATTTATTTTTAAGATATTTGAAATTGTGTAACTTAGTACAGAGGTTAGTTAAGTTAGTTTCATATCCTTTACAGGACATTACAGTCAACCCCAGTATTTTTTGGTTTGTGATTTCTTGGCTAGTTTTCCATTGGTTTCTGAACAACCGGCACTCATACCATTGTATGAAAACCAACGCAAGGCTGTTTGCTTCCAAATTGCCTGCAGCTGTGTTTCGAACGTTGTATGTGGGATTATGAATGCACACAGAGCCGGCATTGCAGAAGTAGGTAAATATAAATCTACGTTTGATGGTTGGTTGTCTTCTTTGTGCTGTATGCACATGGTGCGCTGTGTGCACATGATGTGCTGAATGTGCTGTGTGCATCAGAAACGGGTGCAGGTGCTGAAGAAGCAGGGTCATGGACAAAGTTGAGGATCGTTGCGTAATCAAATCGCTGCATCTGCGGGGCAAACCTGTGATGAGATGTTTGCTTTTATAAGGATGTCTGTCCTTCATATGACACTGAAGAAACTGCAAAATCCGCTTTATAGACATCATTTTGTTTTCAGCAATGACCGCAGTTATTGTCCCTATACAGAGATCTTCTTTCTACCGTTGAGACCATAACCAACAGCTACATGTTGGTTGCTCTCCAGCTCCATCCACACTGGCTCCCATTATTCTACCACCCCATTATTCTTCCATAGACTCTCATCCAACCCACCCCAACCCTCCTATTCTTAGCTATTCCATGCAGCTCCATCCATGTCCTCCCAACATTATTCATTTCTGTCTCTTCTTCACGTGTTTTAGCTCTTCCTCTATTTCATTTGCCTTCTGGATTCCAGACAAAACTGACTTCTGTGTTTCATGTTATCTTGTCTGTGGGATAAACGGGTTTCATGACCATGTATATAAAAAGAACGCTTCTGAATGGATTAAAAATAGGGAGATGTAGTCTTTTGGCAACATCAAACATCATATCCATAACACACTAACACGCATATACTTATACACACACATATAAATGTACATAGATGCATATAAATTTACACTCACACACATATAATATACATTGACATATATACACATCTAAACAAATATACATATGTATGGGTGGTTAGGGAGATGTGTGTGTGTGGGGGGGGGGGGGGGGGGGGGGGGGGGGGACATGTCAGTTGGTGGGGATGTGTGTGTATGGTTTGGGGATGTGTGAGTGGATGTGTGGGTTGGTGGGGGATTGTGTGCATGGGTGGGGAATATGTTGTCGATAGAGATGTGGCTGGGGATGGGTGGTTTGAGGTGTGGGTGGGGAGAGGATGTGTGGGTTAGGATGTGTATGTGGATGGGCGTGGGACGTGTGGGTTGGTGGGGGAATGTTTGTGGGTGGCGAGTGTGTTTTGGTTGGGGGATCAGGTGAGGGCAGTGTGTGCGAGTGGGGGATGTGCGGGAGGGGGATGGGTCGGTTGGTGGGGTATGTATGTGTCCCTTGGTGTGCATGTTTGTGGGTAGGTGGGGTGTGTATGTGTCCCTTGGTGCGCGTGTGTGTGGGTAGGTGGGCGTGTTGTGTGGGTGGGGTGATGTATGGATAGGTGGGAGATGGGCCTCATAACATGGTAATTAGCCTTGTTTATGTTTACAACATTCATTTCACAATGTTTATTTTTCTTCCTATGTAAATGTATAATGCTCTTGATGAACGAAAGACGAGTGATTGGAAGGGCCGAATGTAAGACGGGCCTGCGCGCCCAATTTGTGACCCTAATAAAGTTGATTTGATTTGATTTACATATACACATACAGAGAGACATACAAAATCTACAAAACCAAATTTTGTTTCTTTTAATTTGCATGTGGGTGTCTGTGACAAAGGGGTTACAAATGCATTTTGCAATCCCACATACCACATTCGAAACACTGCTGGGGACAATTTGGAAGCAGACCTTGTGCTGGTTTTTATACAATGGTGTGAGTTCTGGTTGTGAAGAAAGCAATGGCAAACTACTGAACGTAGGCTTGCCAAGAAAGACCAGAACTTGATAACTGGAGACGTGGTTCTGGGCCCAGACATGGGGGTAGCGTAATCAGGGCATGAGACTGGTAAAGAAGATATGGGGTAAATGCATCAGGACTAAAGTTGACACCAATTTCCAGGAAGGTGCCTTGACACTTTCATATTAAAGTGCAAAACTTGTCAACCACCTCTCGAACATATTAAAGTCAAAATGCTAATTGATCTGTTTTTGCCTAGGCCTCTCGAACATATTAAAATCAAAATGCTGATTGATCTGTTTTTGCCTAGGCCTCTCGAACATATTAAAGTCAACATGTTAATTGATCTGTTTTTGCCTAGGCCTCTCGAACATATTAAAGTCAACATGTTAATTGATCTGTTTTTGCCTAGGCCTCTCGAACATATTAAAGTCAACATGTTAATTGATCTGTTTTTGCCTAGGCCTCTCGAACATATTAAAGTCAAAATGCTAATTGATCTGTTTTTGCCTAGGCCTGTCATCATCACTGATGTAATCCCGATGTGGCCAGCGGCTAAATGGTCGGCCAAGACATTGAAGGTCAAATATGGAGATGCCAGGGTGGCAATGATGACATACAACATTGTAGGTCGCAAATTTATGATATGTGTTGCTTTTCTTTGTCTTTCACCATCTATTTCAGGTTATCTGTGTTCCTCCTCTTCTGTTCTCTTCATCTTCTTCTTTTTCTTCTTGTTCTACTCCTCCTACTTCTCTTCTTCTTCCTTTTCTTCTTCTCCTCTGTTTCCTCCTCCTGTTATGTTTTCTTCTTCTTCTTCTTCTTCTTCTTCTTCTTCTTCTTCTTCTTCTTCTTCTTCTTCTTCTTCTTCTTCTTCTTCTTCTTCTACTTCTTCTTCTTTTCTTTTCCTCCTCTCCTCCTCCTTCTTTTCTCTTCCTCCTCTCCTTCTTCTTCTTTTCTTTTCCTCTTCTTCTTCTTCTTTCTTCTTCTTCTTCTTCTTCTTCTTCTTCTTCTTCTTCTTCTTCTTCTTCTTCTTCTTCTTCTTCTTCTTCTTCTAATTCTTCTCCTTTTCTTCTCCTCCTCTCCTTCTCTTCTTTTTCTTTTTTCTTCTTCCTCCTACTTCTTTTCCTCCTACTTCTTCTTCTGTTTATTATTTTCTTCTTCTTCTTCTTTTTCTTGTCTTATGTTTCCTCTTCTATTTCACATCATGAATGTAGCTCCTTTTCCTTCACTGCTTCTTCTCTTGTTCTTTTTCTTCTACTTCTTCTGCCTCCTCTTCCTCTTGTTCTTCTTCTCCTCCTTCTTGTTCTTCTTCTCCTCCTTCTTGTTCTTCTTCTCCTCCTTCTCCCTTCTTCTTTCTATTTCTTCTTTTCCTTCTTCACCTCCTGCTGCAACTATTTCTTCTTGATGTGAAGTAGGAGAAGAAGAATAAAATAGAACAAGAAGAAGAAATGAAAACAGGTGTTAAAAGTGATAATTATTATGAACTCTGAAATTGTTTTGACATAATCAGTAATGCATAAAATGATCTGAAATAATCACCAGAGTGCAGCTCATGGAGAGTAAGTCAGTATATAAAGGACCCTTTCTCATGTTTGTATGGGCACTAGTCACCAGACCCATATTTTAATAGCCCAGCCGGCACTCAGTGGATGATGTGATCTGTATCACACCAGCCTCTGTTACTTCCCACGACATTTCAGGTACCCTTGTAGGTTGGGTCCACCTGGCAGCCCTGATCAGTTTTAACAATGAGATACATGCGGATTTGAACCTATAACAACCGGGCCAGCAGGCCAGTGTCTAGCCCAGTGGTTCTCAACCTTTTTTGGCCTGTGCACCCCTTCACCATATTTTCAGAATGTGATTCACCCACTTTCGTATTTCCTGATTTCCTCCCTATAACCCCCGCCCCTACACAGTATACGTAAAAATGAAAGCCAGATTTAATAACACATACTAGAACAAGTCATTTGAGACATTTACATAAAAGGTGATTTGCGGATCTACTTACGTTATAAAATGAATTTCAGAAGGGCGAGAAGTACAGAATTGTAAAGTATGGAGGGGGAAACAATATCAAGTAATCAGTTCTTGTTTTAACACGATCTTGAAATAATCTTAATTCCCACCCTTGAAACCCTAACATCCCCCCAGGGGGGAGGGGGGGGGGGGATTCCCCACCAGTGACTCTGAACTCATGGAGGCAGCTAAAAAAATTCCAGTGTATCAAGGGGTAGGGAATGAATGCAACACTGAATAGGGTACATATTGAGAACACCTGTACAGTATAACTACACACAACCTTGTCTGGAACCCACTGGGTGAACGTAGCAGTGGGGATGTACGAGCACATTCATTCATTCATTCATTCAGTAGCATGTCCTTTGCAGAACCTCGCTCCCATAACAACCTTCCAGAAAACCTCTTGATCATAAGCAAGATGTCCCCTATCCGATACACCCATCTGGAGATCATCCGCCACATCCTGCACCCATCTTCTCTTTGGCCTTCCTCTTCCTCTCTTCCCAGGCATATTTTTTTTTTTTTAGCATATCCTTTACAGGACTTAGCTGTCAACACCAGCATCTTTCAGCTGTATGTTGATCTCTTGGCAAGATTACGCTTAGTAGTTTGCCATTGCTTTCTGAGCGGCCGGCTCACATACCCCGTAAGTTACCGGTGCGATTCGAACCACTGCTGATTTGAACCGTCATCACGTTACCAACGAGAGTATACGAGATTACGGAGAAAAGTCATAACCTCTAAGCCACGAAGCCGGCATTCCCAGGCATATACCCCTCCATTATTGCTCTCTCCAAACTTTCACAATGTTTCAAGTGACCAAAATATTTCAATTTTTCTTTGTTTTATGATCTTTAATAGCCAACCTTCTTCAATATTCATTGTATGGATGCATTTGTTCTTTTCTGTATCCAAGATATTCTTAGAACCCATCTGTAACATTTATATTCAAAGGCATTTATGCAATGTTTAGCTTGTTTAGTCTGTGTCCAGGTCTCACAGGAGCACATAGAGAAGAGAATTAAAGACAGACGAGTGCTATTTCTTTATTTGGTCATGTGATGGGAAGAGAGGCATTGGAGAACATCCTGACAACTGGAAAGATCAAGGAGAAGAGAGGCAGAGGCAGGCCAAGAGAAATTATCCTGGATAGATTGAAACGGTGGCATGGAGGAATATCATCAGGAGAATTGATCCAGAACACCAAAGACCGAGATCTGTGGAGAGACATGAACGCCTATGCCAGCTGGCATGGCGTTTGATGATGGTGATTAATACTATTTTGAGAACGGAGTTGCAGAAGATAACGAATGATGGGACCGCTTGGTGTCATTTGGATCAGGACCCATGTCCCAATGGGGCATAAATTGAAGATCCTGCAATGCATGTCATATGTCCTATAACTTTGGTTAGAATTAAATTGTAAGAAGACACATGTTATTGTTGTCACTAGGAAGAAGGAAATACCAGAATGTATAAGGGGCTTTCATTTGACATCCGTTTGTGCTGCAGCGTGCTTAATTGCATACGTTGAACATGGTCATGTCATAGTCATTTGATAAGTACTGACCAATGAATAAAAGAGCACATGCTTATCTTCCCATGATGCATAGGTTCTGTTTCTGACCATTGAGAAAATGGCCGGGTTGATCCAAAATCTGTCCAAAGAAGCTCAAAGAGCGGTGATTCAGTTTATTTCATTTGAAGGATGTCGACCAGTAGACATTCATCGAAGAATGGCAGGCAGTGTACGGTAAACAAATGTGTGTCGAAGACAACAGTGACAGGCTGGGCACGATTGTTTTGGAAAGGACGCCAGTTCACGACAGATCTTCGACGGCCGGGTCAAGCGCATATTGTTGCAACAGAAAAACCATCGCCAAAATTGATGCAGCAGTACAGATGAACTGTTGTTAAAGCATTCGTTCGCTATCGAAAGAATTTGATGTGTCAAATGAGACAATTCTAAAGGTCGTTCATAAGAAACTGCAATATTGGAAGGTGTGTTCACAGTGGGTACCACGGATGTTGACCGACAACCAAAAATAGGAACACATGGGATGGTGTTTGAACCACTTGCTGCGTTACAGGGTGGAGGGTGATGCATTTCTCTTCCGCATAGTGGCAGGCGATGAATCATGGTGTCACCACTTTGAGCCGAGCAGCAAAAGAAAGAGCATGCAATAGAAGCATGCTGGATCACCAAAAGCCAAAAAATTCAAGTTACAGGTTTCCGCTGGTAAGGTTATGATGAGCACATTTTTTTACCATGAAGGGCTATTGTTGGTCGACTTTAAAGAACCTGGTGTCAACATCAACTCTACCCACTACTTGCAAACACTAGACAAGCTGCAAAAAGCCATCAAGAATAAATGACCCGGCATGCTTTCTCGCTGTGTGATTTTGTTGCACGATAATGCTCGTCTGCATGTCGCAAAGATTGTGCAGGAAGCATTAGCAAGGAAGAAGTGGGAAATTCTGCAACATCCAGCCTATAGTCCTGATTTGTCACCATGTGATTTTCATTTGTTCAGACCTCTAAAAGAGCTCTCAAGAGGCAATGATTTCACACAGATGCAGATGTAATGAACGCGGTAAATACTTGGTTCAGTGAGCAACCACCATCCTTTTTTGCGGACGGCATTCACCGCCAACCTAAGCAATGAAATTCTTGCCTGAATGACTACGGCGACTTCTTCTGACCAACCAATGGTGCATAATTCATTCAAAATGAATGCTTTGGTTAATTCTACCACACCTGCTAATATTTCTTTCTTGCTTTTGTAATAAAGCCATTGGAACGGGTTTCAAATGAACGTCCCTAATAATATACAAGTAAATGGGAATATTCTTAAACAAATGAATCGCTACAATTATCTTGGAACAGGTATAACATCAGATGAGAGATGCCTTGAAGAGATTAAAACAAGAATCACCATGGCGAAGGTAGCCTTTTGTCAGATGGAAAACATACTGACCAAAAAAAGATGTCAGTTGCTACGAGGAAAGGAGTTAATTTAGTTACTACATAGAACCTGTACTTTTGTATGGATGTGATGCGTGGAAAATGAGCAGACAAGCTGAAAAACATTTAATGGTAGTGGAAATGTGGTTTCTGAGCAAAATTCAAAGAATACCATGGACAGACAGAAAAACCAATGACCAAGTCCGACAAGAAACAAATAAAAACCGTAAACTGATTTGAAAAATTACACATAGACAGTCACAGTTTTTTGGGCACATTATGAGAAGAAATAAATTGGAGAACTTGGTGACAACTGGCTAGATGGAAGGGAAGAGAACAAGGGTAAGGCAAAGAAGTAAATACCTGGATGGCTTGACCATGGTCGAGACAAGAGCACTGAGCTGATCCATGACTCTGGTGATCGCGTGAGATTGCGAGACATGACTGCCTACGCTTATTGGCATGGCACATGATGATGACAATGCATGTCATAAGAGACAGTTGTAGAGGGGTAGCATGAAGCTGGATACCTCATCCCCCAGAAAACCGTATCTGCAAGATTTATATAATAGTGAACAAGTCTACAAAAGGCTTGGTGTGAGTTGGTTGATAGCCTGTGCTCTTTGAGAGACGAAAAGCAGGACAAGGAGAAGAAGAAATACAAGATGCTTCTCATAAGTGTTTGGCCTGACCATGAAGGAGTAGGTGGAGAAAATTGAAATTGTGCACATGTATAGCTCATTCAATTTGTAATGGACATATGAATTATAAGGGAAGAAATACAAACTAGAATCAACTCTGGAAATAAGATATACTATGCACTACAACATCTACTAAAATCAAAGGCGCTATCTCGTAACACCAAAATCACAATATACAAAACACTGATCAGACCAGTTGTGCTGTATGGCTCTGAAACCTGGAGTACAACGAAAAGAGACGAAGCCTTGTTACAAACCTTTGAGAACAAAATTTTAAGACGCATCTTTGGACCCATTAGGGATACACATAGTGGAGGGTGGAAAAGAAGAAGTAACAAAGACATTTATGATCTGTTTAAGTCCCCGCTAATCACTGGTATCATGAAGGCTAATAGACTACAATGGCTGGGGCATATAGAAAGAATGGAAGATAATAGGGAAACAAAACTTGCTTACACTCAGGAAATAAATGACCGCAGACCTCGAGGTAGACCAAGAAGGCGGTGGAGAGATAATACATGTACAGACCTACAAGCACTTGGAATCAACCACTGGCAAGAGAAGGTCCACCAGAGAGACGAATGGAGACGGATTGTATTTGCAGCAAAGAACCTCAATGGCTCGGAACGCTGAAGAAGAAGATATGAATTATGAATTTCCCTCCTCAACTGGTTTTCCCGATATCGTGCACGGCACAGCACACACTGTTGACCAAATCTGCACATCCAACGGTTTGTCAGAACAATGGAGAAATCAGACGCCAGGACTGTGATAAAATTCTTGATGTTACAGGGAAAAACACGTACAGAAATACACAGGGAGATGGAGCCAGTGTTTGAAGAAGTCTGTCCTTCATATGCTTCTGTAAAAAAAATTGGTGTTTGCAGTTTAAGTGTGGCCGTTCCCAAGTTGCTGATCTGCCAAGATCAGGACAACCGTCCTCAGAGTGCAATGATGCAAATGCTGCAAAATTGAAGAAAATCATAGACCAGGATAGGAAAATGACAATTGCAGAGATGTCTGGTTCAGCAAAATTGAGTTTGAGTACAGTTTTTAGAATTTACACAACAGACTGAACATGAGAAAAGTGTGTGCCCACTGGGTCCCGCGTCTGCTTACATGTGAACAGAAACAAACACAGGTTGATTGCTGTGGCCAGTTGCTCAACATGTGGTGGTCAAAAAACAAGTTGACGACCATGGTAACGGTAGATGAAACTTGGATTCACCATTATGACCCAGAATCCAAAATTTCCAGCATACATTGGAAAACCCCGGGCTTGCCAACACATGTCAAGCCAAGAACACAAAAATCTGCAAGAAAAGTGATGCTGACTGTTTTTTGGGACGTCAAAGGTGTCACATTGAAAGATTACATGCTTCATGGCAACACAGTAAATGGGCAGTACTATGCAAATCTCCTTATCAAACTAAGAAAGGCTGTGACCAGAAAACGAGGGATAGCGCGTATGCAAATTTTGCCTGTGCTTCAAGACATCACGCCCTCCCATAAAGCACGGCTTGTGCTGCAAACTGCCAACGATTTAAATATTGAAATTCTTCCACATCCACCATATTCTCCAAATTTGGCATCATCAGACTTTTTTTCTTTTCTCAAATCTTAAAAAACAGCTGAAAGGAAATCGTTTTGACAGTGACGAAGATGCCATACTGGCTTGTGATAACTGGTTTAGTTTGAAAAATTGGTTGTTTTATTCTGAAGGTCTTTTCAAGGTCACGCAGAGATGGCAGAAATGCATAAATTCAGGTGGTGGCTACACCTGCGCACAGCGAAAAAATCCCTGGAAGCCTTGGGGATGTGGTTTGATAGAAGAATGCTGAAAAGTAATTTAACAGCCAAAAGGAGCAATCAGGACGATTTAAGGGCAGCTGAATCGCAGAGACAACTTATCACAAATATCAGAAAGAGGCAGACATCGCTTTTTAGCCACGTTATGAGAAGACAAAAACTGGAACATGTTTGACAATCAGAAAGATTTGCAGAAAGAGAGATGGAGGAAGACAGCTTGAGAAGGTTCTTGACAGTCTTGTTTCATGGCACGGAAGGGAGTCAACAAACAAATTGAACCATGACATCAGAGATCATAATTTGTGGAGAGGCATAATCACCCACGCCAGCCAGCAAGACATTGGATGATGATGATTACACATTTTGTCCTCCACATTAGTGTATCTGATAGGGCACATTGATAATACCATTAGCATGGTAAGACAAGGGTTTGACAGCCCACCTTTTACTCTGTGCATTCAAGGATGCAAAAAGGGCCCTATCACATCAAAGACCCAAAGCAGGTTTCTGATCCGGAGGTAAAAATATTGACACATTCTCTTTCGTGTGTTGTTTAATACACAAAATAATCGCTTGTTACAGTTTGCAGAATGATTAATCTACATAGGCCAGTTTTATGCAAAAAGAAAGACATGATAGTCAGTTTAAAATTACTGTGGTAGACAATTGACATTACTGTGCGAACATGTGTATATTTCAGCTTGAAGGATTTATCTAGTTATTTTACTTTATGTTATGTGAATTCTGCAGTAGTGTACCTGACAAGATGCAGTGAATATATTCCAGGCAATAAGTCATACAATCTATTGTTTGTGTCTTCGTTATTCAAATTCACTACAGGAAAACATTGTTTTGAACATCTTAACTTTTTTATTCAAAGTTGAACCAGTCCGACTACAATAAAGGCCGTGAAGGGTACTCGGTGCCGCTGGGAATCTTTCTCCAGCATATCAACGTCAGCAGTCATAATTCCTGGACATATTTACAAGACGAGGTTTTTCTTGCACAGTTTCCGGAACTGAGGTCTCAAGTTTTGGACACAGTGAGCATGTCTGTGTTCTGTTTGTTTTATTCTCATATTCCTTCTCTTTAATCTTCTTCTTTGTTTCTACTCAGATCTTCACCGTAATGTTTTAATAAAATACAAACATATTTCAATATTCGCAAACAGGAGCACAAACAGATTTCAGTATTTGCAAAGAAAGTGGCATTAGAATTTTGTAATGGGCAGAAAGAAGATGGTAATAGAATGTTGTAATGTGTAGAAAGGAGATGGCAATAGAATGTTATAAGGTGTAGGGAGAGGATGGCAAGAGAATGTTGTACTGTGTAGAAAGAATGTATCAATAGAATGTTGTAACATGTAGGAAGAAGGTGGCCATAGAATGTTGTAATGTGTAGAAAGAAGGTGGCAAGAAAATGTTGTAATGAGTAGAAAGAAGGTGGCCATAGAATGTTGTACTGTGTAGAAAGAATGTATCAATAGAATGTTGTAACATGTAGGAAGAAGGTGGCCATAGAATGTTGTAATGTGTAGAAAGAAGGTGGCAAGAAAATGTTGTAATGAGTAGAAAGAAGGTGGCCATAGAATGTTGTAATGTGCAGAAAGAAGGTGGCAATAGAATGTTGTAAGGTGTAAAAAGAAGGTGACAGTAGAATGTTGGAACGGGTAAGAATAAGGTGGCAGTAGAATGTTACATCTGGAGAAGCAATTGTTAACAATTTCTCTTCAGATTTACACCAGAGAGGATTTCTTCAACTTGTTCCCGAAAGAGATCCGACCCTGGGACTGCTTGCTGCTCTGGGGGACATCCTATTCAAGGTCCACCATGCACATTGACCCTTATAACTGGACAGGCACGAATGCAGTCATCAGTGGTCACAAGAAGTGGAAGGTGAGTAATGCAGGATTACTTCTCCACATATTCACCACCTAAATTCAGGCACAAGTTTTTGTAACTCCTCGTCAAGGAACGGCCCCACCAGGGTACTTAGCAAGTTGTTTGCTCCATCCGTGAGCTCCTCGGCGGTGTTGAAAAACTGGGTAGCCAGCCAGACCTTCATCTTGCCGAAGAGATGATAATCACTTGGTGCAATGTCCGGACTAAGTGGGGGTGGTTGAAAATTTCCCACTTAAACTGCTCAAGTAAAGTATTTGTGCAAGCAGCAGTGTGGGGCTACTCGTTGTCATGCAGGATAATGATGCCATTGGTGAGCATTCCGCGCCTTTTATTTTGGATCAACCGACGGAGCTTCTTCAGTGTTTCACAATAAACTTCTGACTTTATTGTGGTCGCTAGTGTCATGAATTCCGCAAACAAAATGCCCTTGTGGTCCCAGAACACTGTAACCATCATTTTTCATTGTGAAAATGTTTGCTTGAATTGTTTGGGCTTGTTTGGAGAACAAGATTGCATCCACTGTTTTGACTGTTCCTTTGTCTCTGCATTCATGAAGTTAACCCATGTCTCATCTCCAGTCACTATTCTGTCGAGAAATGCACTCCCCCTCTTCCCAGTAGCGCAGAGGGAACATCAAAGCTGAGCCCATTCTTTGAGCTTTGTGAACGTCAGTCAGTTCACCCTGAACAGAATTTGTGTTAACCTAACCTCTGTGACAATTCAAAACAGACTAGTCCTACAAATTTGTGGAAATTCTGTAGAAAAATCTGAAATTGTGAAATGGTACTTTTCCATTACAACTTGGTCAACTTTTTGAATGAGTTCATCTATCACACATGAATGTCATCCTTGTCCACTCTCATGCACATTTTTATGTTCATCTCTGCATTTCCTGCACCAATCCGTCACAGAACTGTCACTCATAACGTTATCACCGAACACATGACACAATTGACGATGAATCTCGGCCACATTTTTACCTTCTGCTTGAAAAAAAATGACTCATGCCATGAATTTTGCAGCTGGCGGGAAAGGCAATAACGGTGTCCACGTTTATTCAGCTGCGATTTGTGAACCAATGAACAAATGCGACTGTAGGTTGATGTGAAGTGAGCTAAAAGACTACTGAATGATCAAGCAATGAACGGTGTCACTATGGCATCTGGTTGATTATGGAATAGCCCTCGTGTGCTCCAGTGAGGTATAAAGGACAGAAGATGAACAATTACACCAGGCTGTATGGTACCTCTGTTCCTTGATAGAAGATGAACAATTACACCAGACTGTACAGTAGTACCTCTGTGTTCCTAGACAGGAGATGAACAATTACACCAGACTATACAGTATCTCTGTGTTCCTAGACAGGAGATGAACAATTACACCAGACTATACAGTACCTCTGTCTTCCTTGATAGGAGATGAACAATTACACCAGACTATACATTATCTCTGTCTTCCTTGATAGGAGATGAACAATTACACCAGACTATACAGTACCTCTGTGTTCCTTGATAGGAGATGAACAATTACACCAGACTATACAGTATCTCTGTGTTCCTTGATAGGAGATGAACAATTACACCAGACTGTATGGTACCTCTGTGTTCCTTGATAGGAGATGAACAATTACACCAGACCATACAGTATCTCTGTGTTCCTTGATAGGAGATGAACAATTACACCAGACTATACAGTATCTCTGTGTTCCTTGATAGGAGATGAACAATTACACCAGACTATACAGTATCTCTGTGTTCCTTGATAGGAGGTGAACAATTACACCAGATTGTACCTCTGTGTTTCTTGATATAAGATGAACAATCACACCAGACAGTACGGTACCTCTATGTTCCTTGATATTAGATGAACAATTACATCAGACTGAATGGTACCTCTCTGTTCCTTGATAGAAGATGAACAATTACATCAGACTGAATGGTACCTCTCTATTCCTTGATAGGATATGAACAATTACACCAGGCTATACAGTACCTCTGTGTTCCTTGATAGAAGATGAACAGTTACATCAGATTGTTGAGAGATTAGCATGGCCGAATGGATAAGAGCACTCATTCTTAAACTTCCAGTGTGCTGAAGCCAAGGTAGTGGGTTCAACTTCTACACCCATCAGTTGGACTTTAATGCTAACTTCTCGTCCTTTACTTTGGGACGTAAATTACAAGTACCACAGAAGTCAGAGTGGATTCGCCTGGTAGCTAGGGACACTGGTAATAGGAAAATCTAATACACATGAAAAAATCGGTTTAGCGTACTTACAAGTAGTAGCAAATACTAGTAGTAGTAGCACTTGGATAGATAACACTTGAGCTCAAAGTGTACGAACGAAAAGTAAATCTGATAAAGACTGTAAAATATCTCTGTATCCAATGATACAAAAGGCAAGGTTATGAATAAATGATGGGAAAAACAAACATCTGTTTATGCTGTCTTTTCACAGCTACTGCCTCCAGGCCAGGACAAACTGTTGAGTGTTCACCAGGGCGCTACATGCGGCTTTCCCCTGGAGTGTCAGAAATACAACAGGTGACGGCATTCTGCTGTGCACATTGTAAATGTTACTGGTGTCTTTGTTTTCCTACATGAGTGATTATTATTATTGTTTTCTTTTTGTGTTCACTCGTTTTGAACTCGTGTATTCCAAACAGTGCTACTACAGCTAGTAGCGGTGAGTGCGCTGGACTGATTTTTGTGTGAGGGTTAGCTTTACCTATTACCAGAATCCCTCGCTATCAGGTGAACCCTGCTCCAACTTTTGAGGTACTTGTAATTTACATCCCCAAGTCAAGGACGAGAAGTCAACATTTAAGTTCAACTGATTGGTGTAGGGAAGAAACCCAGTGTTACTTTTGGGGGTAGGAGTCTTTTCTAATACTAGGTGCAACTCCTGTTGGATGAATGATAGAGTGGTCTATAGATATATAGGTTAGCCGTGAGTTGGTTGGCTGATTGGTTAATTGGCTGCCTAGGTTGGTTGGATGGCTGGCTGGCTGACTGATTGGTTAATTGGTTGGTTGGTTCAATGACTGGTTGGTTGGTTGACTGGCTGGTTAGTTGGTTGGTTGACTGGCTGGTTGGTTGATTGACTGATGTTAGTTGGTTGGTTGACTGACTGGCTGGTTGGTTGGTTGACTGATTGGCTGGTTAGTTGGTTGGTTGGGTGACTGACTGGCTGGTTGGTTGACTGGTTTGCTTGTTAGTTCATTGACTGGCTGGTTAGTTGGTTGGTTGGGTGACTGACTGGCTGGTTCATTGACTGGCTGGTTCATTGACTGGCTGGTTAGTTGGTTGGTTCATTGACTGGTTGGTTGACTGGCTGGTTGGTTGGTTGGTTCATTGACTGGCTGGTTAGTTGGTTGACTGATTGGCTAGTTAGTTGGTTGGTTGGGTGACTGACTGGCTGGTTGGTTGACTGGTTTGCTTGTTAGTTCATTGACTGGCTGGTTAGTTGACTGGCTGGTTCATTGACTGGCTGGTTCATTGACTGGCTGGTTAGTTGGTTGGTTGACTGGCTGGCTGGTTGGTTAGTTGACTGGCTGGTTAGTTGGTTGACTGGCTGGCTGGTTCGCTGACTGACTGGCTGGTTAGTTGGTTGATTAACTGGTTGGTTGGTTGGCTGACTGGCTGGTTGGTTGACTTGCTGGCTAGTTAGTTGGTTGACACTGGCTGGCTGGTTGGTTAACTGACTGGCTTGTTGGTTGGTTGACACTGGCTGGTTGGTTCGTTGACTGGCTGCTTGGTTGGCTGATGGGCTGGTTGGTTGACTGGCTGCTTGGTTGACTGGCTGGTTGGTTGATGGGTGGGTTGGTTGATTGGTTGACTGGCTGGTTGACTGGCTGGTTGGTTGGTTGACCGGCTGGTTGGTTCATTGACTGGTTGGTTGGTTGACTGGCTGGTTGGTTCATTTGACTGGCTGGTTGGTTCATTGACTGGCTGGTTGGTTCATTGACTGGCTGGTTGGTTCATTGACTGGTTGGTTCATTGACTGGCTGGTTGGTTGGTTGACTGGCTGGGTGGTTGGTTGACTGGCTGGTTGGTTCATTGACTGGCTGGTTGGTTCATTGACTCGTTGGTTCATTGACTGGCTGGTTGGTTCATTGACTGGTTGGTTCATTGACTGGTGGTTGGTTGGTTGGTTGACTGGCTGGTTGGTTCATTGACTGGCTGGTTGGTTCATTAACTGGCTGGTTCGCTGACTGACTGGCTGGTTAGTTGGTTGATTAACTGGCTGGTTGGTTGGCTGACTGGCTGGTTGGTTGACTTGCTGGCTAGTTAGTTGGTTGACACTGGCTGGCTGGTTGGATTAGTTCGTTGACTGGCTGCTTGGTTGGCTGATGGGCTGGTTGGTTGACTGGCTGCTTGGTTGACTGGCTGGTTGGTTGGTTGATGGGTGGGTTGGGTTGACTGGCTGGTTGGTTGGTTGACTGGCTGGTTGGTTCATTGACTGGCTGGTTGGTTCATTGACTGGTTGGTTGGTTGACTGGCTGGTTGGTTGGTTCATTGACTGGTTGGTTCATTTGACTGGCTGGTTGGTTCATTGACTGGCTGGTTGGTTCATTGACTGGCTGGTTGGTTGGTTGACTGGCTGGTTGGTTGACTGGCTGGTTGGTTGGTTGACTGGCAGGTTGGTTCATTGACTCGTTGGTTCATTGACTCGTTGGTTGGTTCATTGACTGGTTGGTTCATTGACTGGTGGTTGGTTGGTTGGTTGACTGGCTGGTTGGTTCATTGACTGGCTGGTTGGTTGACTGGTTGGTTGGTTGGTTGACTGGCTGGTTGGTTCATTGACTGGTTGGTTCATTGACTGGCTGGTTGGCTGTTTAACTAGCTGGCTGGTTGCATAATGCATCTGTGGTGATAACAGTGTTATAGCAAGGTAGAGTAATCATGTGGGCCTGCAAACAGTCACGTGAAACCATGAGAGCAGGTGACAGAACCAGCTTGAGAGCAGCCTACGGATAGTTGTTGGTTATGGTCTCAAGTGCACCGCATTTAGTAGAGGATCTTTTTATAGAGAGTGAATTTCCATGGCAGTGTTTACTCTGCCTGCCTCACATTCCAAAGGTTGTGGGTTTGAGCCCAGGCTACGTTGTTCTGTTAACGAGTGTAATTTTCTAAGAGATTCCTGGGGGTTGTCGCTGGAGCTACGAAGTTCATGCTTTGTGTGTTGCTTTCGGTTTGCGGAAAGAGAGCAAGTCATATGGGATAAAACATGGTGCAATGAATTTGACCCACTTGCCTTTTACATTGATAGTAGCTACAGTCACCGACCAGTATGGTCACTGCCGAGAAGGAAAGCAGTGGCAGTATCTTCTTTACAGATGTCTAGAGAGCTAAAGCTGTCAACGAAATTGTGGGACAAGCGTTTTCTACACAAGACAAGCCCCTGAATGATGATGATTAGATAAAGATGGTGGCCTGGTCCAGACAAGGAATGGGCTATTAAGGAAAGGTGATGGGGAATAGAACCAGCCAACCCACCTCATATGTTGTGGCCTGACACTTATTAATTAGCAGTTTCTGCTTTGGAGGCTACCTTCAGATTACTAAAGCAGCAAGTTGTATGCATACACTGCTGCCCCTGCTGCTGTAGGCAATCCCTTCTGATGTCACCTTGGATTAAGGAGTAGTCAACTTCAGTTTGTTGAGATCCTTACAGAGCTTTGTCCTGGAGTGTGGCCTGTAGTGGCCAGACTTCAGCATCTAACTTATGTTACCAAGCACCTATAGGCTTGTTTAGAGCACAGTTGCCATCTATCTTTCCAGCCATAAAAACAAAACATCAGTGTTTATGTTGTATCTTATTTTCAGCAAGTACGACACATATATAGAGACGGATCAGATGAAGAGGAAGCTGAAGAAGCTCAAGTATTTGGAAGTTGATCAGATGCCGGGGGAGATGCTCTTTCTGCCAACTGGCTGGTTTCATCAGGTAGGTGAATCTATTAAATTAAATTGTGATTGGCTGATCTGGTTTATTCAAGTTTCTGATTGGTTGGGGGAATTATGTTGGTAAATGGCTAGTTTTATCCAGTCAGTGACTGGTTGGTTTATTCAAGCTACTGATTCTTCTTCTTCTTCTTCAGCTTTCCGAGCCATTGAGGTTCTTTGCTGCAAATACAATCCGTCTCCATTCGTCTCTCTGGTGGACCTTCTCTTGCCAGTCGTTGATTCCAAGTGCTTGTAGGTCTGTACATATATTATCTCTCCACCGTCTTCTTGGTCTACCTCGGGGTCTACGGTCATTTATTTCCTGAGTGTAAGCGAGTTTTGTTTCCCTATTATCTTCCATTCTTTCTATATGCCCCAGCCATTGTAGTCTATTAGCCTTCATGATACCAGTGATTAGCTACTGATTGGTTGGGGAAATTATGTTTGTAATTGGAGTTTTATCCAATCAGTGATTAGTTGGTTTATTCAAGCTGCTGATTGATTGGGGGAAATATTTGGTAATTGGCTAGTTTCATCTTGTCAGTGATTGGTTGGTTTCATCAGGATAGTGATTGGCTGATTTCTTCAGGTCTGTGATTAGCTGGATTGTTCAAGCGACTGATTGGTTGGGGGAATTATGTTGGTAAATGACTAGTTTCATCCAGTCAGTGATTGGATGATTTCTTCAGATCTGTTGGTTGGTTGGAGGGCCTCGGGATTCCAGTGGAGGACTTGCATCTATCAGGATGAGGCTGATATAGATATTCCTCCTGGTTCAATTCTGAAGTACCATCTCCAGGGGAGTGTTGAAGAGTTCTTCTTCCTCTCTAGAAGTGCAGAATTCAGCTGGGTATATAATATTGGTAGTTAGTTTCACACCTACGGAGAGGTATGGAGATCCTTGAAATGTTGCGAACTCGGTCTGAGATAGACCACACCATCGAGAGGTTAAGTTGTGTTAAGAAACAACACAGAACTATGAACATTCTCATATGCACATTATCCTCATCTTCAGCAACCAGTGAAGAGTCCCAATTCTAACTGTACCAGTTGTGTTCTGATTATGTGTCTGTTTGACCTTTCCTTAGAATGCTGAGTGTTGGCAAGATCCTGCAGCACCATTCTCTCCAGGCAATGATGATTTAGCTGTTCTTCCACATTATACATGGGGCCCATTGCCACATCTACCAGTACCCCAGCCAGCAGTGTTGACCCAGCCAATCTGGCCACCTGTTCATTTCCCATAACACCAGCATGCCCTGGGAAAAAAGATCAAAAGGATACACTGTGTTGATTTTTCAGTTGAAGCATGGCACTCTGCATGAAGCATGTCTGTCTTCACCCTTCTCAGCATGATCTGTGAGTCTGTTACAATCACTACATGGGTGTGCTGTTTATCCTTCAGCCAATTGAAAGTCGCAGTGACTGCCTCCACCTTCATTCTCAGACTAGTTGTGGTATCATATGCCAGGCTCTCCTGCACTAAACACTATCCATTAGCCTTAGTTATGAACCCCCAGGCACTTCTTTTACCTCTTCAAATGGTGTAAGTGATCTTAGCCACTGTAAGTTGTAGCCCTGGTCATGCAGTGTCTACGGCCTGTTAACTGGCATACATAGTTACATCTGTTGGGGTCTCCTATGATGTGTTAAGTCGCATGCCTTGTGCTCCAAAGGTTGTGGGTTCTATTCTGGGCTCCGTCATTCAGACTCACAGTGCAATTTTCTCTGCCGCTGCTGCTGGAGCTAAGGAGTTCATGCTATAAGCGACGCTCTCAGTAGACCACCCTGGGGAAATATGGCGAGCCATACAGGATAAAGCCCAGTGGCGTACGTCGATCTTCTGACCTTGAAACATTTTTGTTCTTGCAGGCCTTCAACGTGGTGCCCACGCTGGCCGTGTCTGGGGAGCTCATGAACCGCAACAACTACCTGGCAGTCCTGGAAGAAATCTTCCGCATTGGGAACCTTCCTCGGTCTGTGCTGCCTCGTGATGTTGAGAACCTCACTCCGAAGGAGTTGGTATGTCATTTGTTATATCATGTCCCTATTTCTATATTTATTCAGATCTTAGTCACAATGATTTGAGTTACGGTATGACAGTAGACGATATACCTTTTGTCTGTTAGCGCTGAATGTTGGGTTGTCAGGTCTTAGTCAGATATGACTGAGCTAGTGTATGACAGTAGTACCTGCTTTCTGTTAGCGCTGAATGTTGGGCGGTGCTCACCAAATCCGAGAATGTTGGGCTGTGCTCACCAAATCCGACACCCCACATTTTGCCAATGGCTATGGGCGGAGAGGCTGGGGAGGAAGGGGGTTAACAAGCCTTACCCTAGTACAGGGAAATGCAGCCTCAAGACTAAATGGCAGGGCAGACCAGGCCCTAAACCTTGGTCAGCAACTGGTCTAGGATGGAAACTCCGACAGGTGGACAGTTAGAGCATTGTTTTGCTGAACCGGCAGCTTCTGCAGCTTGTCTTGTTCCAGATGTATTGGTGTTACCTTTCCTTTGAAGTAAACTAGATAGGCCTAGAGAGGGATCATGCTGCATGAGCAACACATGGTCTCTACAATTCAGCCCAGACTTTGTGCTATTAAGAGGTCATTATGCCTTTTTTTTTGAAGCGCAATGTAACAAACTATCACCTGTCAAGGTAAACAGGTGCCAGTACAGTAAAGTAACGCTGCTATTACCTCCACTTAAGTCATGATTTCATCATTTTCTGTCTTTCAGGTGGAATTTGTTATGTCCAAAATGCCACAGAATATCCTTGACCATGGAGCTGAGTGGACCAGAAATATTATTGAAACCTTGTATAAGTCACCAGCAGAACTTCATTAAAGTATTTGCTTTCAGCAACTCACTTGATGGTCCTAACCTGGTGCTAGTTGGATCTACCGGGACTCATGTGTTTGTCCTTGTCCTTATAACTGTACAAGGCATCCGAGGTCCTTACGGATGGGATGCACAATGAAATTTTTTTTTCCTGCTTACTTTGAACTCAAATGTAGACCATATAAGGCTATAGTTCTAAAGCACTGGACTGATTTTTTTGCACGTGGATTAGCTTTCCCTATTACCAGTGTCCCTCGCCATAAGGTGAACCCACTGCAACTTCAGAGGTACTTGTAATTTACGTCCCCAAGTCAAGGACAAAGATATTTAGAGTGACAGTCCCAATTTATAATTCCTGTTGCAGTTTTTAGCTAACAGATATAAAGATATTTATAGTCCTGATTTATAAGTCCTCTTACAGGTTTTAGCTAGTAAATATAAAGATGTTTATAGTCCTGGTTTATAAGTCCTACTGCATGTTGTAGGCAGCAAATATAAATATATCTAGACTGACAGTCCCGATTAATAAGTCTCATTGCAAGTTTTAGATTACAAATGTGTGTATATTTGGAAATAACAGTCTAGCTGGCCACATAAAGGTGTCTAAAATAACAAGTCCTTAAAATAACAGGTCCTCTCGCATGTTAGTTAGCAAACATACAGATATTTAGAATGACAGTCCCAACTTGTAATTCCTATTACAGATGTTTGGGTTAATTTAGTCAAATTTACGTGTAACATCTGCTTAGTTTAATTTAGTAAAATTTACAAGTGAAAGCTGCACGGGTTAATGTAATAAAATTTACTGTGCAATCTGCAAGGGTTAATGTGGTCAAATTTACATATGAAATCTGCAAAGATTAATTTAGTCAAATGTACATGTGAAATGTGCACGATTAATGTTGTCAAATTTACAAGTAAATTCCATAAGGCTTTGTTGATGTTGATTTCAAAACCAACAGTGTTGATCCTGTGATATCAGTATTTATGGTTATGTCTGTTTTATATATCAACACTTTCCATTCACAAAATATTTGTATTTTATTCATTAAATCTTGTTGTGTTACATATAGTTACATATGCTTTAATAAATTTGTCAATTCCATTCCAATTGTTCATATTGTCTATGTTATGTGTTATATGAAACTAAAACAACTGAATATATTATAGAGTGGGACAGATAGAACTACAAAAATTAGTTGTTTAGTAGCATGCATCTTTCCCATTGCAATATATGCTGTGAGACCTGGAAATTTACTAAGCAAGCTGAACAGCACATAAATGCCTTTGAATATAAATGTTATAGACGGGTTCTAAGAATAACTTGGATACACAAAAGAACAAATACATCCATACAAGATCTGAATATTGAAGAAGGTTGGCTACTAAAGATGAAAAAATGAAGAAAATTAAAATATTTTGGTCACTTGAAATGTCACGAAAGTTTGGAGAGAACAATAATGGAGGGGTATATGCTGGCTCCCTGGCCAAAGGGTTAACGACGTTGTTCGTAATCCCATATATCCGTGTGGGGAAAACAGCTGCACGAGATTCAGCAGCGGATCGCCCCGCACTGGTAACTTATGGGGGTTTGTGAGCCAGTCGTTCAGAAAGCAATGGCAAACTACTGAACGTAAAACTTGCCTAGTACATCAACAGCAGCTGAAAAATGCTGGTGTTGACTGCAACATCCTGTAAGGGATATGCAACATAAAAGAAAATATGCCTGGGAAGAGAAAGGTCAAAGAGATGGGTGCAGGATGTAGCGGACGATCTCCAGATGGGTGTATCGGACGCTGGACATTTTGCTTATGATCAAGAGGTTTTCCGGGCAAAGGACATGCTACTGAATGAATGAGTGAATGAATGAAGGGAAGACCTCAAGTGCACCTCCCTGTACATTACCGGTTCTGCAACAGATCATACCGTTGTGGCGTGCTTGCTGATAAACTTGCTCAAAAGGCAGGAGACTGGAGATGTGAGGGTACAGTGTCATACCTGGGTGAAGGAGACTGGAGATGTGAGGGTACAGTCTCATTCCTGGGTGAAGGAGACTGGAGATGTGAGGGTACAGTCTCATTCCTGGGTGAAGGAGACTGGAGATGTGAGGGTAGTCTCATTCCTGGGTCTTCACCTCCTTGCTGGGCTATTGGTGTGTGATGAGACAGGTATGGTTGGGGTCCTTTGGAATCATATGTATATAGCAGAACAGTAGTTAGATCATAGCCGGTCTCTCTGGCCTAGTGATTTAACGTCTTTCTCCATAATCCTGTATACTCTCGTGAGTAACGTGACGTGCGCGAGAATCAGTAGCAGTTCTCACTGTGTCGGTAACTTACGGGGTTATGTAAGCCGGTCGCTCAGAAAGCAATGGCAAACTACTGAGCGTAATCTTGCCAAGAAATCACTTATCAGCTGAAAGATACTGATGTTGACAGTAAAGGATATGCAAAAAAAAAAAAAAAGTTAAGATCATCACAGCTTGAAGAGAATGGTGCTGCAGTGAGTAAACAGGGGATCTGTCTGACACTCCAGACTCGCAGGACAGGCCAGACATAGACACATAATCAGACTGCTACTGGTACCATTAGTACTGGGACTCTTTGCTGGCTGTTGCAGATGACGGAGCATGTATGGGAATGTCATGAGTGCTGTGATGTCTGTTCTTATCTCTGACTCAACTCTTTTCTCATACACTGAATCAATCAGGTGCCGTCTCCACAACGAAGGTTGACTGCAATGGATCTCCAACACTGTCTCTCACCTTGATCACACATTATGTCAGACTACTTTTCAACAATCTCTTGATGTTATCTTTCCTCTTGTAAAGTTGTCTACCTCTTACTTTCAACCTTACCCTCCAGTATGGTTTTTTTTATAAAAATGTCTTTTAGCATAGCCAAAATATTAACTTGCCTCTTTTTTTCTTTCATCAACTCTTTCCATTCCCAGTTGTTCCATAACCTCTGTATTTGTTTATATTTCTGTGAGATAGGACATATTCTTCTCAATATCCACATCTCCAGGGCCTCTATTTGACTTTCAACTACTTGCTCATTGTCCAGGCTTCTGCGCCATATAGTAGTGTTGAATATACGTAACATTTGACAGTTCTCATGCTTTGAAGAAAGCAACCAGAATGGTAATCAACCCAACAGCCACCACTCTTGACAGGCAGGCACAGATCATCTTTACCCTCAGGATACACCACAACAGGCTTCCTCTCTCTGCTTCACAGTATGCATGTGTGGACTAACTTAAACATGCTGTACAGGACTCTCCTGTGTACAGCGCGCTAAGATATATATAGCCCACAGAGTTAACACCAAGAATTATGGAGTTGAAATTTTTTTTTTTTAAGTCAAGCTCATCATGAGAACTCGATTAACAGTGGTGTCACAGACGGGAAGAAGAAAACATTGTGACTTCACATATAACACAGCTTCAACTGAACACTGCACTAACACACAACACAGCCTCAACTGAACTCTGCACCCACACACAACACAGCCTCAACTGAATACTGCACTCACACACAAACAAGCCTCAACTGAACACTGCACCCACATACAAACAAGCCTCAACTAAACACTGCATCCACACACAACCAAGCCTCAACTGAACAAACAATCAAGCCTGCACCCACACACAACCAAGCCTCAACTGAACACTGCACCCCCACACAACCAAGCCTCAACTGAACTCTGTACCCACACACAACACAGCCTCAACTGAATACTGCACTCACACACAAACAAGCCTCAACTGAACACTGCACTCACCCACAACCAAGGAAGAATTCACACAAAGCCAGTTCACACAAACATGACCACAAATTTATTCTCAGATCATTACATTTATGTTGTTTTTTACATGACTGCTGTGTTGAAAAGAAAACAAAAAGTATGACAGATGCATGCCACAGCAACAAGCACACCAAGCAATGATGAGCAGCGCAAGTGTTCAAACCCTGGCCTTTCATGTTCATGTGGACCACAAAGCATACAATCAACTACAAGTGAAGTTTCCTGCCTGCCACAGAGTTTAGAAGTGTCACTTGGTACAATTATCGGTTTCATACACAATAAACATAATAAGTAGTCAACGTCAGAGTTTCATAGCAGTTACAGAACTTTACTAGCCATGTCTTTGATGTGTCATGTCACTTTACTAGCTGTCTTTGATCTGTGTCACGTCACTTTGCTAGCCATGTCTTTGATGTGTGTCACATCACTTTGCTAGCCATGTCTTTGATGTGTCATGTCACTTTACTAGCCATCTTTGAGTGTGTCACATCACTTTGCTAGCCATGTCTTTGATGTGTCATGTCACTTTACTAGCCGTGTCTTTGATGTGCATCACGTCAGTTTACTAGCCGTCTTTGGTATGTGTCACATCACTTTAATCATTGTGCCCGTGTTTTGTCACATTACTAGCTGTGACCAATGTGTTACATCGCTGTACTAGCCACGACTTTGATATGTCGTGTCATTTATAGTCCTTGATATGCTTTATGTCCTATTACAAGTCATGTCAAATGTGGCACACTACTTTACTAGCAAATGTCTGATCAATCGTATCACCGTTAGTTTATGTTTGGTGTGTCATGTCACATTAGCCATGGTTTAGATTTGTTGTCACTTTGCTAACCATAACTATAGTGTGTGTTGTACCACTTTACTAGCCATGTCTTTAATGTGTTGTATCACAGTTAGTCTCATTTTTTGCTGTTTATCACATCACTTTACTAGCTATCTATCTTTGAGGTGAACATCACATCACTATACCAGATTTCTGCAATATGTATCACATCACTTTACTAGCTATCTGTCTATCTTTGAGGTGAACATCACATCACTATACCAGATTTCTGCAATATGTATCACATCACTTTACTAGCTATCTATCTTTGAGGTGAACATCACATCACTACACCAGATTTCTGCAATATGTATCACATCACTTTACTAGCCATGTCTGTTTCTTCAGCTGTCACTTTACTAGTCAGTTACATTACTGGTCACATTTATGACAGTAAAACGGCTGAACTAAGCACATCTGTGATGTCAATCGGACGACTTTACTGCCAACATTCATGTTTGTCCATCCAGTTATATGGAAAGACCAGCCGATCACTCTGCATTTCAACTGTCACATCAGCTGCACAAGTCACATCACTGATACAGACGTGACATTGCCAGACAATAATTCTACATGTCAATTGTCACATCAGCTGCACAGCCATACAAGTCACATCACTGACAAAAACTGTGACCCTGCCAGCCATTTTACAGATAGCGAAACAAATCAATTCACTTTACGCCATGTCTGTGATAGCAGTAACATTACACCACTGGTGTTACGTCCATTTTACCAGTGACACTGACCATGTCACATGACTCAGTCATATTGGGGTGACATCAATCATACTATCACATCCAGCCATACAGTCAAGTATGTCTGTGACTTGTAGCCAGTCATGCAGTGTCACATTACTTGACTGGCCATGTTTGTGACAAATGCCATATTGGTATTATCTTGTCACATTATGAGCCAAGTCACTAACATCAGCCAGCTAACATGTCACTTTACTAGCTGCCTTTTTACCATCACGTATGCTATTTGGTCCAGTCATATTAGCATTTACCATGTCATTTTACTAGCTGAGTCACTTGACCATATGTGCCATCAGCAGCATACCTTTTCAAGTATATTGGCACTGTGATGTCACGTTACCTTCATATCTATGACATCAGTTGTCGGCCTACCCACTTTACTGGCATTTATTGTCAACTAGTCTAATCACTTTACCATTATCTTAATGGCATCAGTTGTGTCCTCTGGCCTAGACATGTTGGCATTTACTGTGTCACTTTACATATTTATGACATAAATAATGACAACTTATCCTGTCACTTTACCGCCATATTTGTGCCACTAGCCACGTCACATTGGCAGTGAACATGTCATTTTACTAGTCAAGTCACTCTAGCATGTATTTGTGACATCAGTCGTGTCATCTGACCCAACCATACTGACCCAACCATGTCACCTAAACACCAAATTTGTGACATTTGCCACACCACTCCACAAGACAACATTTCATGACAGACACAAACGACAAATAGTAAGACATAAACTTAGCACAAACACAGCCCACCAACTCTCTCCATATCTGAACAATAAATAAATGTTAACAGAACTCTGTCAAACTCTTCCTTCTTATAATGAAAACTAATCAAAACTATCGTAGGCATCAAGGCTATATAATCATTACACTTAAAACGCAAAGGAAAAAAATCAAAACACAATATCAGAAAAGCATGTGTGAGAACAAGTAGTTACATGGAGAATAATATACAGAACACATGTCTCTTAGTCAAAAGCAGTACCAATAGATGACAGGTGATGACTTGTCTGGCTAAGACCAAAAAAACAAGATGTAATGTGATCAGGAAGCTGGTGTGATGAAAGATACAAATCAATAACTTTTACCAAAATCTTTGGCAAACAACCACAGGGAAGCAAAGCAGGAAGAAGACTGTGGTCACACAATCCATTCCATGTATGTATTAGTTGTGTTATTCAGATGCTGAATACATTCTTCAAATTCCTGTAGTATTGTTCCTGTTTGCTTTTTTGGCCGAAAAAAAGTAATTGTTACGTGTCTTTCATTTCACCAGTTTCCAGACTATTTCACATTCATGTGTTTCCTCTCTTAGTCTAGACATGATGATGATGTCAACTATCATTCAATAAACACAGATTATGTTGTACGTTCAGGAGACGAAGTGTGGTGTACGAACTATGAGGGGGAGCATGGGAGCAGCTGTAGATGTTGACAGCAAGTTTCCACACTGGCATTCTTATGTTGGTAATATACATGTTGTTGCGATGGGGGTCCAGGGGCAGAAGGGTGCTGATGACAATGATGATGCTGATGACGACGAGGTTGGAGATGATGGTGTTGATGATAGGTTCTGAGAGCAGCAGCAGCAACCACCTGGCCGCCAATCAGTTCCAGATTTTTAAGAAGCTATCCCAGGATCCAGTGGCCACAGCAGAGCCGTCCTCGGTGACCCCCAGACAGCTGACCCGGTTGTCGTGGCCAGCAAGGACACCTGACAAGAGGTTAAAAGGTCAAGTTACCAACCATAAATGGAGAGAAAAAAGCGATACAATAAACAGCTGTGGTTAAGATTAGTTTTACAATCTTACAGATAGTGGACTGATGGTGTGAGAAAGAAACTGGCAGGAAGAGAAGCAGAAATGTGAAATAAGACGTAATGTCACATAAATTAGACAGGCAGAAAAAAAGAGAGACCAACTCTGAAAGACAGACAGAAACAGAAATCAATACAACTGAATTCATAGACGGGCAGAGAGAGACCAAAGAAGAGCTAAACAGACAGGGTGAGACATGGAGACAAACAAAACAAGTCAGAGACAAGACAGAAAGAGACAGACAGATGGAAACAAAGAAAAAGTCCAAGAGAGACAGACAGACACTGACAAAAAAGAGAGGTCCAGAGAAAGGCAGAGACAGAGAAAACAAATCAGAGAGAAAGACAGAAAGAGAGTCACAGAGAGATGGACATAAAGAAAAAAGTCAGAGAAAGAGACAAAGAAAAGATATACTGAAAGAGACAGAGAGAAACACAGAATGATAGAGAGAGAAGATGAAGACAGGCTGTCAGAAACAGGAGACATGGAGAGACAGAAACATCAAGGGTAGCACAGACAAGGGTTGACAGCAAGATGCTGGCTGGCTGGTTACTTGAGGTGTACATCGCCACCACTGCTCCTGGATGCCTCTATCCACCTTACACAGACCACACCAGGAGGATGCTCAACACAATCATGCACACACTCAATAGATTTGGTGAGAGTCGAACCTTATATCTTCTGTTCTTCCACTGATGCACAAGCCTTAAACCACCTCAGGCCCTGCCTTCATATCTTGTACCAAATCTCATAATAGTTGCATCTGTACCTCTCCGTATTATATACCTGTCTGTACTTCTCTTCTAGATGTGTTTTTAGTCTCCCTCTAGTCTGCTCAACCTGGGGGTTCCATTGAAAGGAATTTCTAGTTGATTATTATCAGTTTTTCTCAGTTCTATCCAGCATCAGTACCTTGATTATCCAGAACCTGTCTAGGACTGCAGGGCACCTAATGGTGATGTCTCACTTCATTCGATATACAACTCTGCAGTATAAATCTGACGAGATGAGATGCAGTGAAATATACCAGGCAATAAACTGTGCAACTTGTTTTGTGGCTAATTTATGACAAAAGAATGAAGTGACGAAGAAGAACAGACTTTATTTTCAAAGGGTCACAAATTTACATTCAGCTCTTCCAATACTCATCTTTTGTACATCAATGATCAATTGTGCATGTCACATTCATACAGGAAGAAAAACATTGTCAAATGAAAGTTGTGAACATAAACAATGCATATCACCATGTTATACATAGACAGACAGACAGACAAGAAGGTTAAAGATGGAGGACGAGAGTTGACAGCACTCACCAGCCCGCTCCTGTTTCAGCACATCCCAGACGTTACAGTTGAAGTCATCGTAGCCACCCAGTAACAGACGGCCAGATTTCGAGAAGGCCACGCTAGTGATGCCACAGATGATGTTGTCATGGGAATACATGCCTATTTCCTGGTCAGCGCGGATGTCAAACAGTCGGCAAGTGGCATCATCAGAGCCTGTGGCAAATGCATGTCCGTTGGGGAAATACTGGGGAGAAGAGAGACATGCCCAAATGTAATCTAGGACCAATTGATGCTACACACTATTGTTGCTGGGAGAAATTAATTAAACTAGTGCAACAGCATTAAAGCTGAACAAATGCAATGAGTAATTCAAGAAGTGGTTACAGTTCACTGTACAAGAATGCTATCACAGGTGACAGAATGGATGGTGGGGCTAGAAGCTTCATCTGCACACACACAACAAAGACTAGGAGATGAAGAAAACATGATAAAGAAAAATGTGAAAACAGAGATAGATGTCAAGGGAGGCAGACAGAGAGGGAGACGAAGACAAATGATCAAGAGAAGAGACAGATAGTGAGAGGGAGAAAGTGTGACACACAAACACACACAAAGAGATATAGCAGAGAAATAAGAGACAAAAGAGAGGTGAGTGAGTAAAGAGACAGAGAAGAGAGGTGAGAGAGAGAGGCAAGAGAGAAAGAACAGAAAAGAAGGATGAGAGAGGGATATACAAGAGGGATGTGAGACAGCTATACAAGGTGGGAGAGAGTGATGCAAAAGAGGTGATAGGCTAGAGAAAAGAAGAGCAATAGAAAAGAGGTGAGAGAGAAGTAAATGAGGGGGGGGGGGGGGGGGGTGTGAGAGGAGGAGAAAAGGGGGGTGAGAGGAGGAGAAAGAGAGGGTCACGGGCAGAAGAGAGAGAGGCTAAAAAGAAAAGAGGAAGAAGTAAATGAGAGAGAGAGAGAGAGAGAGAGAGAGAGAGAGAGAGAGAGAGAGAGAGAGAGAGAGAGAGAGAGAGAGAGAGAGAGAGAGAGAGAGAGAGAGAGAGAGGCAGTAGAGATATGAGAGAGAGAGAGAGACAAGCAAGAGGTGTGAGAGGCAAGAGAGAAAGGAGGAAGCATGAACAGTGAGAGAAATAGGCAGACGTGAGCAGAGAGAGAGAGAGAGAGAGAGAGAGAGAGAGAGAGAGAGAGAGAGAGAGAGAGAGAGAGAGAGAGAGAGAGAGAGAGAGAGAGAGAGAGAGAGAGGGGGACAATGCAAAAAACACACAAAAGAGAGGGGAGGAAGACACAAGAGGTGTGAAATAGAGGGCAAGAAAGATAAGAGAGAAGGATGTGGAGAGAGGAAAGAGAGATAAAAACCTGCGATACTCACAGTAATTGCATTAATATCGGATTCATGGCCAGAGAACGTCTGCTTGCACATGCCATCTCGTACATCCCACAGCTGCAAGAGAGAAACCATATGTCAGTTAGTCCAAGTGCCACCACCTGGTCTCATACACCAAGCACAAACAATCAGCATAGGCCGCTACATTAGTGGGTGAGTTAGCCAAGTTGATGGGGAATAGCTATGACAATATCCAGGACAAGAGGTTTGTCACTAAGTGAGGAATAGACTGGCGACCCATTCCTCCGCGCATCCAGACCTACAAACTGTGATAGCCCTATCAAGTCACAGACCCATAACCAGAAACTACTTCAGGAGAAATGTAACGTTATTGCTGCTGCTACTATGAAGCCAAAATGCTAAGAATACCATGAAAAGACAGAAAAACCAATGACCAAGTCCTACAAGAAACACATGAAAAACGTGAACTGATTAGAGAAATTAAACGTCGACAGTCACAATTTTTTGGTCATGTTATGAAAAGAAATAAATCAGAAAACTTGGTGATAACTGGCAAGATCAAGGGGAAGAGAACAAGGAGAAAAGCGGAGAAGTAAATACCTTGATGGCTTGGCCACATGGCATGATCGAGACAAGAACACAGAGCTGATCCCGACTCTGGTGATCAAGTGAGATAGCGAAACATGACAGCCTATGCTTATGGACACAGCAAATGATAACTTTGAAGCCTGATCTGTGGAGACCCTGACTTCTGGTTTTACATATTGTGTCTTACCGGTGGTCTGCAGATAGAGGAGGAGGCAACAGGCAAAGAGGAAGGGTCGCAACAGGCAAAGAGGAAGGGTCACAGCAGGGAGGGACAGATGGAAGGGTGGAGAGATAACATACACTTCAGGTCACTGGAAATCATGAGGACAGCATCTACCCAAGCGAGGCAGAAAAGCATCTATCCAAGCGGGGCAGAACAGCATCTATCCAAGCGGGGCAGAACAGCATCTATCCAAGCGGGGCAGAACAGCATCTATCCAAGCGGGGCAGAACAGCATCTATCCAAGCGGGGCAGAACAGCATCTATCCAAGCGGGGCAGAACAGCGTCTATCCAAGCGGGGCAGAAACCTACTGAAGCTCTCATCTCTTTGAAGACTGTGCAGCAGAGTTCCCCTGTGCCTCTCCAGGCTCAGAAAGCAGCAGGATGGTCAGTACTGATGCTGTAACACACCCAGAGGGAGGCACACTAAGATGTAACCATATCACAGCTCATCACGGCACACACAGACTTGCCGGACCAGGATAAGATTGGCAACGTTTTCTACATGTCTGAAGTATTTCACCATGAATAGACTCCATCAACTTGAGGCCAAATGATTTACATCAACAAGGTATTTCACTAAGCCATACCCACTACAACCAGTACTAGCTGTTATCTTTACTTTTTGTAATGTTTTCATTTGAAGATGATAATGTTCGGAAGCCCGTATCTAGATTCTCCTCCACTCACCCACCCCTTAACAACGAATATCACTAAGCCATACCCACTTTGTTTGTTGTTGCTATTGCTCACTTTGAACTCCATACACACTATTTCTCATAGTACTGTATCAAATTTAGCATGTGCATTCGCTTTCCCGATTATCATCAGGCAAACTCATTCCAACTTCAGGGGTACTTGTAATTTAAGACCTGAAGTAAGAACAAGAAGTCAACATTTTAATCCAACTGACCGATGTAAGAGTTGAACCCCTTACTTCGGCATTAGCACACAGGATGTTTAAGAACGTGCAATCTTATCCATTTGGCCTACAATATTTCCAGTGTAAAGAAGGGCCCATGTTCTATTTATACAGAAAGATGATAGAATAGTGATATCATCATCACAGAATCAGATGACCCTCAAACCTACAATAAAACTCAAGGGTAATATTGTGGAGCAACTCTGCATACAAGCTATGTTTATGTGTACACAACAATGAACGACCGGCTCTCATATCAATTTATGAAAACCATCACCTGCAGCTGTATTTCAAACGCGGTTGTGAATTGCATTCGTAACCCTTCCCCTGTACCGTATTAAACATTACACAGAACCAATTGTAACATAAAGCTGCAAATATTAAATAATTAATAAATAACAAGAAAATCCATGAGCCACAGAAATGTGGTTTTACAGAAGAATGTTAAAAAACATGCATCATCTTCAAGTGCCTTGCCAGCTGGCATAGGTGACCATGCCTCTCCACGTCTAGTGAGCTCCAAGTATCAATTCATGCACAACCACCCTTCCATGCCGTGATATAAGACATGCCTCTTATTTTATTTGCCTTTCATAACAAAGTGGTCAAAAAAAGGGCCCAACAATGACAACTGCCTCTTTCTGATGTTTGTAGTAAGTTGTCTTTGTGACTTAGAATCCCTCACAATGTTTAGATTACTCATTTTGGCCGTCCAAGGAAGTTTCAGCATTCCTCTATAAAACCAAATCTGCAAGGCTTCCAAGGATTTTTGTTGTTGCTTGTTTACTAATTGTCCATGATTGGCAGTCGTATGTTAGAACTGGTTCAATGTAAGTAAGATACCAGAATCCTGTTTCCAATTTACAATGACAAATGCATAAGATGTTCATTTTATAAAGTGAAGCTTTTGCTTGTCCGGTTGCTTTTTTTTAAATCTCTGTGATGCATCTTCCATCTGATGTTGTTCATGTGCCAGGGTATTTGAATGTCTACACTTGTCCTAACTTAACATCATTTACTTTAACTGCACATTTAGGCACGCTCTGTTTCTTTGATATCACAGTGCCTTCTGCTTTCCTAGTATTCAAGCTAACGTGCATTTTTTTTTCACTTTCTACAACCACTGTATCATTTCCTGTAGTTCCGACTTGTTGCTATCAAGGCAATGTCATTAGCATAATGTATGTTATTCATCACTCGCATATTTTGTGTAATCTTATTATATACTCACTGTTAAAAACACGTATCATCATCATGTGCCATGCCAATAAGCGTGGGCGGTCATGTTTCACCATCTCACGTGATCACCAGCCGTGGATCAGCTAAGAGTTCTTGCCTCGACCATACCACATGGACCAAGCCATCCAGGTATTTACTTCTCTACCTTCCTCTTGTTCTTTTGCCCTTAATCTTGTCAGTTGTCATCAAGCCCTTCAACTTATTTCTTCTTATAACATGTCCAAACAATTGTGACTGTCTACATCTAATTTATCTAATCAGTTTACGGTTTTCATTGGTTTTTTTCTGTTTTCTGTCTGTCCATGGTATTTTTTGCATTTTCCTCAGAAACCACTTTTCCACAGCCATTAAATGTTTGTCAGCTTGACTGCTCATCCATGCTTCATATTTATACAAAAGTAAAGGTTCTATGTAGCATTTAAACACTTTTTTTTCTCGTTGTAATTGGTCAGTATGTTTCCCGTCTTGCAAAACACTATGACCAACCAAAATTAATAATAAAATGGCGACAATAATGTCAACATAAAGATGGTAGCAGTGGTGCTGATGATGAAGATGATTACACAATGATGATGATAACCACAATGGCACTGATTATAGAAGCAGTGCTTCTGTACGGACATGATAAACAGAACAAATTACCTTTGCTGAGGAATAAACGACAGACAGAACAAATTACCTTTGCCGAGGCATCACAAGCGCCGGAGACAAAAGTTCTGAAGTCTGGGGACAGTGACAAGCTCATGACATCACCAGTGTGTCCAGTAAATGAGGTTGTCTGTTGGCCCGTTTCTATATCCCATAATGCACTAGGAGAAGATAAGCAACGAGGACATTTTAATGCCTGAAAATCATCACCAAACATCATTATGTGCCATGAGTGGCCATAATTCGCTATACCATATGACCGCTAGTCTTGAATCAGGTCTGTGTTCTCGTACTGATTATTCCATGTGACTCAGTCATGTAGATCTTTTCCTTCCCCTTGCTCTTTCCCCATAAATGTTCCCAGTTGTCCGGTTAATTTCTCCACACGTGCCTAAAAAATTCTGTGAAACAACATTCACATGCCAGTTGTGCAAACATACTACTGTAAAGAAATGGCGATTCTCGATGAGGGCAGTTATAAATATATGGCAGTTATAAATAAAGCTTCGTCTGGCGGTGTAGTGCCACAGTTGGGAAGATTCCATGAACTCGTGGAGATGATTCCAAATATTCAACGAGCACATTTAGATGAAGGAGTCAGTCAAGGACCATATATACAGGCTTTGGCACCATTTCAGCAATTCAATGATAGTCAGAAGACAGGGTTAGTCAGAAGAGATTGATAGAAAACAGGGTTAGCCAGAAGAGATAGAAGACAGGGTTAGTCAGAAGAGATAGATAAAAGACAGGGTTAGTCAGAAGAGATCGACAGAAAACACGGTTAGTCAGAAGAGATAGTAAAGAGGTCAGGAGATGGCAGTAAAATGATAAGGTGAAGATAGGGCAGTCATCAAGTCATGATCATGAGAACAACAATATATTTAACACAGAAATATGCCACACTTAAATTTTCTTAATTAGTTTTACAACCGAGATACCAGTTACACTGGAATGGCCATCAGTAAGTATGCAGCAGAACACTGCACAATTAAACAGACAATGATGTGTTGAGTCAAGAACCAACATCACAACACTCAGAACATTCCCATATGTACTCCGTCATCTTCAACAGCCAGCGAAGAATTCCTTTACTAATGAAACCAGTTGCAGCCTGATTATGTGTCCTTCTGGCCTTTCCTCAGTGTACTGAGTGTCAACCAGAACCTCTAGTCATTCCACACCAAACCATTTTATCCAGGCTATGGTAATTCATCTATTTTCCCCCAACATGGAAGATAGGCGGTTGAGCTGTAAAGGCCTTTTGAGTGTTTATGCTTGTGGCTACCGTTTGCTTAAGCATTTTCCTCATGTTGGACAGGTAGTGTATGGTTTCATCGCCCTGCTACTGAGTTGAGTGCGTGGAGTGACACTATGAATTGTGAACTTTGTGTGAAGTGCTTTTACATCTGTCCTCAGTTGTTTGTAGCGTGAACTGCATGTTCAGAAAAATGGCGGCCTGCCGGCCTTATGCAGTAATGTGTGGCTGCTGGTTTTCTAGTGACTGCCGCTTCCATCGACATGAACTTTATTTTTTGTGGCAGACTTTTGTGTTGGCATTCTGTATAGTATACATGTGCAGACTGTTGGTTGTTGAGACTCCGGTCTTTTCCACTTGCACACGGGACAGTGAGGAGTATTTTGTGTATTATTCACTGGCACAGAAACCAAAAATTATGTGGTGACCCTTTGCCGCGAAGTTGGACCTGTGACTAACTAACTATACACATGACCCCAAAGGATCCTAACCATGTCTGACACGCATCAACACCTCACCCAACCATGATGAAGAAGATAAAGATGATGGTGATGATAGACTTACCAACTCATATCTCCTGAACTAGTCACAGTAGAGTTGTCATCAATGAACCATCACCCCACCCAGCCATGATGAAGAAGAAGAAGATAAAGATGATGATGATGACGACAGACTTACCAACTCATATCTCCTGAACTAGTTACAATAGAGTTGTCATCAATGAACCTACAGCCCACCCAGCCATGATAAAAGATGATAGTGATGACAGACTTACCAACTCATATCTCCTGAACTAGTTACAATAGAGTTGTCATCAATGAACCTACAGCCCACCCAGCCATGATAAAAGATGATAGTGATGACAGACTTACCAACTCATATCTCCTGAACTAGTTACAATAGAGTTGTCATCAATGAACCTACAGCAGGACAGGTATCCAGTGTGTCCGGGCAGCTCCCGGCTAACTCGGACGTTGCCCTCACGTGTTTTCAGGCTATAAATAGAACAGATGTTGTCTAGACCGCCGCAAGCCACAAAGTTGCCGCTGGGAGCGTAGGCGCAGGTCATTACCCAGCTTGAGCGGAGCGGAATGGCATGAACCTGGCGACAGACAACAACTTGTGATTACATGTAATATACCATTCCCAATCATCATCATGTGTCATTGTGATAGGCACGGACGGTCATGTTTGACCACTTCAAATAGTCATCTGAGTCTGGATCAAGTCTGTGTCATGTGGCCAAGCCATTCAGATATTTATTTCTCTGCCTTCCCCTAACTCTGTTCCCATCAATTGCCAGTTTTCATCAAGTTTTCATGTGTATTTCTCAACAAATCTTGACTGCATCTAATTTCTATAATCAATTTACGGCTTTCATATACCGGATGATGTGGGGGAAATAAGGACAAGAGCAAGAAAGGAAGCTTGAGAAAAGCACACATGGAAAGTTTCAACAGATGGGCAAACGAATAACAACCAGCAACATTATCTCAATCAAATATAAATTACAAGTTAGCCAGCTTCCAAAGGAAACCCTTTTCTCATCGCCGTCTCTGTGGCAAAGGGGTTGCGGACGCAGTTCGTAATCCTGCATATGCACATTCGAAACACAGCTGTGGACGATTTGGCAGCACACTGCTTTATGTTGCTTTTTTCTATGAAATGGTATGGGTGCCAGTCGTTCAGAAAGCAATGGCAAACTACTGAACATAAACTTGCCCAGGAATCACAAACAGCCAGATGATGGGGTTGACTGCTATGTCCTGTAAAGGATATGCAACAAGTTTATTATCTCTCACCAATCTCCTTGACACAGAAGTAAATCACAAAGCATGCCTATCCATCTGAAAACATGCCAAGGTTACTTCCATTTCCATTTGGACTTGAAAGTGGCTAATCATACTACTACTGCTCCTTTGACTGCATGGGCCAGGAAAAAAACAGGTGACAAACTGACAGGGATGTTGTATCTCACCCTCTATACATTTCCCACCTTGTTGTATTCACTCCATTCCTTTCTGTTTCCTTCCCTGGACTTCATTGTATCACTTCCTGGACTTCATAGTGTGTTTCATTTCCTAGACTTCGGGTTTTAGTTTTATTTCCGTGTTTATTTCCAGCCATGTTCAGATTGCTTTTAGATTTTGATATTTCTATTTATAACTAAGTATTTGCGTTCCTTGAACTGACGAATCATGACATTTAGATGTGTGGGGGAAAGAGCAAGGGGAAAGAAGAGAGATGAATGTTTAGATGGCTTAGCCACACTGCAAAGTTGGGACAAGAACACAGAGCTGATCCACGACTGGTGATCATATAAGATGGCCAACCATGACCGCACATGCTTATTGCCATGGCACATGATAGTGATGAATCGTGTTTGTCACATTTGTTTGTTCCATGAAAAATACTGCACACAAGGTGTCATATTTTATGTTCAGTCATTTAAAGCAACAGCTGTGACTTTCTTTGAAACTGGTGGAAAGAGTTCCACATTCCAGCAATCTCACCAGTATGCCTACCCTACTCTAATTGTCATTCCCATCATTCCATTTGCTTTTGTTTTATGCTCCCATTTCTCCCACCCTCCGCTTAAATGCTGTGCCCATGTGCCTGCTTCTCCCACAGGTGACCTTTATGATTGCTGACCTGTTTTCTCACTTCTCCCTCACCCCTTAACTATGTCATCACTTCCTGTTTGCCAAACATCTGCTCTCACAGCACAGACTGATTATGCAGGACAGTACACAGGTGTTCTCTGGAGTAGAACAGTACAAAGGCTTTCTCTGTGATAGGACAGTACACAGGTTTGTTCTGGTGTAGGACAAGTACATATGCATTCTCTAGAGTAGGACAGTGTATAGGCATTCTCTAGAGCAGGTCAGTACATAGGCATTCTCTGGAGTAGGACAGTACACAGGCATTCTCTGGCAGTATACAGGCTTTCTGTGGTAGTACAGTATACAGGCTTTCTCTGCAGTAAGTCAGTACACAGGTGTTCTCTGGAGTAGGACAGTACACAGGCTTTCTCTGGAGTAGGACAGTACACAGGCTTTATCTGGGGTAGGACAGTATACAGGCTGTCTCTGTGATAGGACAGTACATTGGCATTCTCTGAAGTAGGACAGTACACAGGCTTTCTCTGAAGTAGGACAGTACACAGGCTTTCTCTCCAGGACTCTTTTGTTTGATAGGTACCTTATTTAGTTTCCAACAGTCATTAGCTGTAATTGCATTAATATTCTTTTGTCTTTGCTGATGAAGACCTTGCAGCAGAAACATCCATTTTGTCTCTTATGATGGAATTCTTGAACAAGTGACCCTCTCACACGTATACAGCAGATGAACCCACTCAACTGTATGTAGTCAGCAGATGAACCCACTCAACTGTATGTAGTCAGCAGATGAACCCACTCAACTGTATGTAGTCAGCAGATGAACCCACTCAACTGTATGTAGTCAGCAGATGAACACACTCAACTGTATGTAGTCAGCAGATGAGCCCACTCAACTGTATGTAGTCAGCAGATGAACACACTCAACTGTATGTAGGCAGCAGACAGCAGGATCTGCACACAAATACACAGCATGCATACAGCCACAAATGCACCCACACACCATTGCCTGTAGAAATAAGTACATACAGATGCAGACAGGACAGCCACATATCAAGTATATCAAGATGCACACACCATAGAGGTAAACAGCCAGGGATGTGGCATGTGCAGGCACACACTAATGCACAATCATCCAGACAGACAGACAGACAGACACTACTAACCTTATTTGTTGTATAACCATCCCACACTATTAATTTCCCATCTTGAGATGCTGATACTAAATTCCTGCAAACAAAAAGTGACGCAAGCTTGAGAGCAATGTGGCATGGTTATCAGGGAACATATCTTGGGACTTCACATAAAAACCTTAAATGTTATTTTTTTATTCTTTGGGTGTGTGAATATATTCTGGAAAAGTACAGAACAAATGTATAATTTTTTGATGTAGTCACCACAGTGTTTAATGCAGATCCTCCAGCGCCAATAAAGTGCTTGGAATCCTGTAGAGAAAAAATGCTCTTGGTCGCGTGTGTAACCACTCATGCACCACCTGCTGCAGCCCTTTATTGGACAGAACAGTTGTGAAACTTCCAACTCCAATCATACACCTGCTGGATTCACAGGCATGCATCACCATGCTGGGCTTTCATTCGCCGATTAATTTCCATAAGTTTCACCCGTTCACTGATACAAAAACAGATAATAGAACTCTGCTCCTCTTTGGTGCATGTCAAATGTGGGACACCATCTTTAAACTATCCTTATGACCTCACCGTATTCGTCTGTACCGTGATGACACATGCTTAACCCTTTACAGGGCAAAACGTCCATTTGCGGCCGATCCCTTAAACAAGCAGATCGGCTGATCGCGCCCGATGCTATTAATACATTGTAAAAACGCGATCTCTCGGCTTTCCGACACTTCCGATGGCTTTTGCTTTCGCCGATAGCTTGACAACGTGACCGCCATTTGTAAACGCTTACTATGAATTTGAACGGACTTTTATGGACTTTTTTTTATAGTTTTCGGGACTTTTACACTTAGTTTTTCAAAATGGATTTCGGCGATTCATCAAGTGATAGCCGAGATTTCGCT
>JACEFZ010023589.1:345000-632500 GCA_014155875.1 Cepaea nemoralis
CACACACACACATCTAGACACATACATGCTGCCTTACATAATCACTCAAACTAATATGAACAAACTCCCACACTTTATACACACTTACACTGACGATTATCATGAGATTCCCCACAAAATGAAAATAAAAGTAGAAAAAATGGGAAAACATAACAGTTAACATAGCCACTGTGTGTGAAAGACTGTTGTTGTTTAAAAGTTACTGTGTGAGAAAGAAAGTTACTGTGTGAGAAAGAAACTTACTGTGTGTGAAAGAAAGTTACTGTGTGAGAAAGAAAGCTTACTGTGTGTGAAACAAATGGCGATTTGACAAAGGACAGCTAAATTGTGTGAAACAGCTAGTGTGAGATACGAGCGACTGGGTGTACAAAGACCGCTAGCTAACACAGCATGATGTGGAAGTTGTTGACTCATCACCACCAGGAAGATGACAGACAAGTGTTTCTAGAACACTTGTGACATGTTTGGATGGTTCACATGAACACACTGAGCACGTCCCAAGCAGCGTCTGGGTGTGATACTGACTTCAGTCAGCCATGCAGGTTAACTAGTGTGGTGGTTGTTGACAGTGTGGGTGTGTGAGTGTGTAGTAACCCACCCGCATGTCCTACACACTGGGTGATATGCTGACTATGCGCGTGTTGACCTGGTAAACATTTATTTCTGTACCAGCATAACATTTTTTGGCGAGTGTGTGTGTGAGAGAGAAAGAGAGAAAACGAGACAGACAGACACACACACACACAGGACCGACAGAACAAAAGAGGAGGAAGAAACTACAGTATGAGAAAGAGGATGTGATAAAGACCAGTTTTGGGACAAAAAAACCAAGATATAAAAAGAAAAATCAAAAGAGGCTTAATAACGAATGAAATGGATAAAAGCAGACCTGAGAGAGATGGTGAAAGAGAGTTAAATAGAGAGGGGAAGATGAACAAAGAGACAGGATAATAGACATGTAAATAGTGTAACAAGGAGACAAAGATTTATATAGACAGAGGGAGTCAGGGATGATATGAGATACATGGAGACTAGAAAGTAAAGGGAAGAGGAATAGGCAAAGACAGACTACATGAAAGTAATAGCAAGACAGACAAACAAAGACTGACAGCTAGAGAAGTATTGAGAAGAAAGACAAGACAGGGAGACTAGAAAGTAATGGGAAGAGGGATATGCAAATACAGAGACTACATGAAAATAAAGGGAAGAAGAGCAGACAATGACAGGGAGACTAGAAAGTATTGAGAAGACAAAGACTGGGAGACTACAAAGTAATGAGAACAAAGACAAGACAAATAAAGGGAGATTGCATGAAAGTAATGGGAAGGTGGACAGAGACAAGGAGGAGACTAGAAAGTAATGGGAAGACAGACAAAGATAGAGACTACATGAAAGTAATATGAAGACAGACAAGATAGAGACTACATGAAAGTAATATGAAGACAGACAACAACAGATAAAGATAAGACAAGACTTCATGAAAGTAATGGCAAGACAGACAAAGATAGACAAGACTACATGAAAGAAATGGGAAGACAAAGACAAATGCAGACTATGTGAAAGTAATGGGAAGACAGACAGTAAAGACAGATAGACAGACTACATGAAAGAAATGGGAAGACATACAGAAAAAAAAAAACCTTGAGCAGCTGGCAACTGTACTACAGCAGTGAAACAAGCCCACAGACATGAGCACACAAACACAGAGGACTCACTCTAATTTGGTTCTTTAATTGTTCTGTCTCCTGCCGCAGGGCTTCTAGATCATTATTCATGATGAGCCAATTCTTGCTGGGATCTGAAAGGACACATGAGGGTGAGCTGTCAATATAACAACCCCACCGAGCAGAAAATTGCTCATAATCATCGTCATCGGGTGCTCAGAACAATCTGTTACAGCCGACCTTAGAACATTCTGGCGCTGAGAAAGCCACTGTGTCTCTTAGTGTGATGAGTAGACTATCTATTATGTTTTCCAGCCACACAACTTTTCCCAGGCAATCATGTCTTTAATTTTTTGTTTTGCGCTCGCTCGCTCTGAACTCAAGCATAGTCCATACACACTACTACTAGTAGCACTAGACTGAACTGTGCATGTGAATTAGCTTTTCCTAGTACCAGTGTCCCTTGCCATCAGGTGAACTCACTCCTACTTCTGGGGTACTTGTAATTTACTCCCCAAGGACAAGAAGTCAACATCTTTGTTCAACTGTCCAGTGTAGGGGTTGAACCCTTATCTCTGGCATCAGTACACTGGACGTTAAAGAACGTGCATTCTTATCCATTCTGCCACGCTGACTCCCATGTCTTTAAATAATTCTTAAAAGGCCCAGCTTCCGCTGGATGATGGTGTTAAGCAACCAACTGTCATCACTGCTTAGTGTACAATCTTCCTCTTCTTCAGCTCCCTATCCCTCATTAAAGCATAGTCCTTCAATCAACCCACGCCCTATCTTTTGCTAACTCCTGCAGCTCCCTTCATGCCCTCCCAATATTATTCATCTCTGTCTATAATTCCCTTCACCAAGTATTTTCAGACCTCATACTATTCCATTAACTTTGTGGCTTCCAGACAAGAGAATGTCTAGTTATACTGTCCTCAGGTTTTCTCAGTGTGTGACCTATCTTGGGGGTTCCGGACAAGATAATGTCTAAATTTACTGTCCTCACGTTTTCTCAGTGTGTGTCCTATTTTGTGGGTTCCAGACGACAGTCTAGTTATATTGTCCTCAGGTTTTCTCAGGGTGTCCTATCTTAACCCTTTACAGGGCGGAGCGTCCATTTCCGTCCGATCGCTTAAACGGGCAGACCGCCCCAACACGCCTGATACTATTATGCATTGTAAAAATGCGATCTCTCTGCTTTCTGATACTTCCGACGGCTAATTTCGCTTTCGCCGAAAGCTTGACAATGTGGCCGCCATTTGCAAGTGCCTACTATGAATTTGAACGGATTTAAGTTCAATTTAAGTGACATTAAAGGGCATGAAGTTGACTATTAATCGGAGCTAGATATCAGTGAAAAGCATTACTTTGCATTAGCAGTCGTGAGTTCGGACTTTAAAAGAAAGTGATTATGATTCTGAAAATGTGTTTGTAAATTGCCGTATAGATGACTGAAAAATCACAAATATTTCGTAAATATTTGTGTTCATATATGGATTACCAACAAAAACCACGTGAGTAACATATTCTGCATGCTTTTCCCTTCATTGTGATGTTTATTTAACTAAAATCGGTTGACTAACACCTTATTTGTGATGTTTTCACTAACGCAACCTGAAATTTTACTGAACCTGAAAAAATCTTGCCCGTTCAGGGCTAAAAAATGGACAAGCATCTGCCCTGTAAAGGGTTAAGGGTTCCAGACAAGAGTGTCTAAGTTATATTGTCCTCAGGTTTTCTCAGTGTGTGACCTATCTCATGGGTTCCAGACAAGAGAGTGTCTAGTTATATTGTCCTCAGGTTTTCTCAGTGTGTGTCCTATTTTGTGGGTTCCAGACAAGAGAGTGTCTAGTTATATTGTCCTCAGGTTTTCTCAGTGTGTGTCCTATCTTGTGGGTTCCAGACAAGAGAGTGTCTAGTTATATTGTCCTCAGGTTTTCTCAGTGTGTGTCCTATCTTGTGGGTTCCAGACAAGAGAGTGTCTAGTTATATTGTCCTCAGGTTATCTCAGTGTGTGTCCTATTTTGTGGGTTCCAGACAAGAGAGTGTCTAGTTATATTGTCCTCAGGTTTTCTCAGTGTGTGTCCTATCTTGTGGGTTCCAGACAAGAGAGTGTCTAGTTATATTGTCCTCAGGTTTTCTCAGTGTGTGTCCTATCTTGTGGGTTCCAGACAAGAGAGTGTCTAGTTATATTGTCCTCAGGTTATCTCAGTGTGTGTCCTATTTTGTGGGTTCCAGACAAGAGAGTGTCTAGTTGTATTATCCTCAGGTTTTCTCAGTGTGTGTCCTATCTTGTGGGCTCCAGACAAGAAAGCATCTAGTTATACTGTTTTCAGGTTTTCTCAGTGTGTGTCCTATCTTGTGGGCTCCAGACAAGAGAGTGTCTAGTTATATTATCCTCAGGTTTTCTCAGTGTGTGTCCTATCTTGTGGGCTCCAGACAAGAAAGCATCTAGTTATACTGTTTTCAGGTTTTCTCAGTGTGTGTCCTATCTTGTGGGCTCCAGACAAGAGAGTGTCTAGTTATACTGTCCTCAGGTTTTCTCAGTATGTCCTATCTAGCGCCAGAGTTTTTTCCCTCACCTCCTGGTTCAGTGGAATTTCAGTTGTAGTTTATTATTAGTAATTCTTTTAGTTGTTCTCCGTGTTTCTGAACCATATAGTAGTACCGATTTAACAATGGAGTTAAAAAGTTTGAGGCTTCTTCTTCTTCTGCATTCATCCGGAGTGTTTTTTCAGCTGTAATTGCATTGTGCCTGTTTATTTGCACCCTTAGGCCTTCACATACGACTTCTGCAGGTGTTTGTTGACCAGATTAATCTTCCCGGGGTTTTCGATGGGACATTCCACTCTCACTGAGACGTTTTTGCGCTGTGCCTGTTTATTGCGCAGTTAGGCCGACACATCCGACTTCTGTGGCGTTTGTTAACCGGGTTAATCTTCCCAGGTGTTTTGAAGAACTTTTGACTCTCACTCTTGTGGTATCTTCTACATCCCAGCTAGTCAAGTTAGAACAGCCGAAGACCTCCCAGTCAACCCTCAAGGGAAGGCAGGGGCAGACCATGGGCATTCCCCGCCATCCAAGGAGGATTCCATAATTGCAGAGCCGACATATAAGTTTGAAAGCTACATGTAACTATCTTTGAACTTCCATATATTTCCTACTGCAATAAATCCTTCTGTCTTGTGTATTCTTATTTTAGCCGGCTCCGTGGCAAAAGAGTTACAGGACGCATACCGTGTTTGAAACACAGCTGCGGGTGATTTAGCAGCAGACTGGCCTTGCGTTTGGTTTTTATATAAAAAGGTATGGGTACCAGTCATTCAGAATGAACGTAAACTTGCCAAGAAAGCCCAAACAGCCAAACAGCTGACTGCGACGTCCCGTAAAGCAACTAACTTTTTTTTTTCTAAATTTTATTTTAACATCTATATCTGTAGTCCAATTTTGTCTATCTTGCTTCCCAAACAGCTGTAGGATTCCACCTCTTGAAGGGCAGTTTCACAGACAGACATTAGGTTATTTGCTTGGTTCCCCAGGAAGGTTAACCCGGTCAACAAATGCCCGCAGAAGTCAGATGTGTCGGCCTAATGGTGCAAGAACGCAGCTCTGCTGTAAACAAGCACAACGCAATCACATCCACACACACACAAAAACTCAGGATAACGCAGAAGAAGAAGATTTGCTTGGTTTAACCTCATTATCTTTGTCTTTCCTCTATGAATTTATAGGCCTAACTGTCAGCATCAATCTGCTGCATTTCATTTTGACATGTGATTTTCTTAGCAGTATTTTATTATGCATTCAAGGCCCCCCCCCCCCCCCCTTATATGCTGGTACGGGTAAAAACATATTCTTGTTGTTTTCACTACAGTATCAAGGCTATAACGGCCACTTGCCCAAGCACAATGGACAGGGGTGGAATGTGTTTAAACCCTCAGCTGTAACCAGGATTCAACACTCTATGATGTGTCAAGTGAACATTCTAACCCTTCAACTATCCCCTTCCTACATACACTTTTAGCCAAAAAAAAATGGGGGCTGGGTGGTCTCGAGGTATGGCTTCCGCCTCCGGTGCTGGAGGTCTCAGGTTAGCCCCGGTGAGGGCCGGGATTTTTTCATGTGGACTTCTAGTAACAAAATTTCCCTTGGTCTCTGGGTAGTGAGATCGGACGCCTGTGTGTATTGTTATGCGCGTAAAAATTCCCTCGGCAGTTGGAAATCAAAAAAGAGTAGCCTAACGGCGCTGCCTGGGCACATTTTGAGTTAAAAATTTATCCAAAGTATTTCAGGACCCTACCGGTGCTACGGAGTTTGAGTACTGAGCTAAGATTCTCCAGACTCAAGCTTGAGTTAGGAGTAGAATGGAGTACTTATGGGTTACACCTGTGTGCCGTGATGATGATCCATCGACTGAACTAAACTTTAAGCAAATGTCCACCTCTTTTTGTGGGTATGGAAGTCAATGGAAAATAGCCACATTACTTTCCAATAGATAAATGTCGTGGACAGTACAAATCTAGACTTGTGGTTAGAGGGGCACATTCAAATTAATTTTACTGAATGACATGACATGAGAGATGCGTACAGAGACCTGAAGACTGAGACAATGCCAACATTATAAGAGAGAGACAATTACATGAGTAAATGAACAAGTATTAGCAAGGCCTGGAACCTGAGATGCCAACATTATAATAGATAAAGTTATATGAGAGTAAAAGAACAAATACTAGCTTACATGTAAGCCAATCAAATATGCATCCTGCTACATTGTTTACATCTATCTAGGCACGTGATGAGAGCTGAGAGTAAACAAATCAGGAGGTGCAGTTGCTGGGAACTACAACACTTCACAGCACATCCTGTTTGTCTGTGCCACGCCCCCAGCTGTGCTCTCTCAAGAGGTGTGCAACACAACTGAGCATTAACATCATACAGTAACTTATGCAAACCAGGGGTCATTTAGCATGCCTCTAGTGGCTGAGTATTTTCCAGGGGTAGGAAAATGGAGCATTAACATTATAAAGTGGCTATTTCAGGCATATGTGGCCTAGTTCCAGGGGTAAGAAAACGGAGTAATAACATTATAAAGTGGCTATTTCAGGCATCTGTGGCCTAGGCCCCTGAGTAAGAAAACAAAGCATTAACATTATAAAGTGGCTTTCAGACATCTGTGGCCTAGTTCCAGGGGTAAGAAAATTAAGCATTAACATACAGTGGCTATTTCGGGCATCTATAGCCTGGTTCCAGGTGTAAGAAAATTAAGCATTAACATACAGTGGCCATTTCAGGCATCTTTGCCCAGTTCCAGGTGAACTGAATTGAACTTTATATTAAAAGGCTTAGAAATTGGGCACGTACGCACGTCTTACATTCGGCCCTTCCAATCACTCATCTTTCGTTCATCAACAGTGCATTCACACAGGAAAAAAAAAACATTGTCAAATGAATGTTGTAAGCATAAACAATGCATGTTATCATGTTATGTGACACATCCCCCCTCCCACACACACATCCCGCATCAACCCACACACACATCCCTCACCAACTCACACATCGCCCACACACCACACATCCCTCCACCCACTCACACATCCTCCCACCAAGGCAGACATCTCGCACCCACCCAACCCACACATACTCATACACACATTCTCCAACCCACACATACTCATACACACATCCCCACCCCCAAGCACACACACATCCCGCACCAATCCACACACATCCCTCTCCCACATCATCCACCCATACCCACACATCTTCCCATCCACACATTTCCCCACCCACCCGCATGTTTCACATCCACCCACACACCCCACCAATCACACACACATCCCCCACCCACACATACTCCCCTACTGACACTCACACATCCCCCCACTGACACACACACACATCCCCCACCCGCCAACACCCACACATATCACTACCCACCAACACCCACACAAACACCCCCAACCCTAACACACATCCCCCTCCCACACATCCCTCACCCACCCACATATTCCCCAACCATACACTCATCCCTCCACCACACCACCTCCCACCCACTCCGCACCCACACACATCCCCACCCACCCACTTACACATCCTCCGCCCCACCCGCACACACACATCCCACACTTCTCCCATACTCCCCACACACACATACCCCCCCCCCAACCCACACATACTCCCCATCCAGAAATTCCTCCACTCACACACACACACCCCGACCCACACTCACATCCCCCATCCATATACACATCAGCCACACCCATCCCCTAACCCATACACATCCCCCCACACACATCCACATACCCCCACCCACACACCTTCCACCCACCAATACCCACCCAGTCATACACACATCCCTCACCCACACACACATCCCCGACCGACCCTCACACATCCCCACCCAGACACATCCATCATCCACACACATATTCCCCCACCCACACATGAAAGATAATTAAGCATTAACATTATAAAGTGGCTATTTCAGACATTTGTGGCCTAGTTCCAGGTGGGTGGATAGGTAACAAACATTTCAGCCAACCAACTATCCACCCATTCAGCCAACCAACTATCTCCCCACTCAAGCAACCAACATTTCAGCCAACCAACTATCCCCCACTCAAGCAACCAACATTTCAGCCAACCAACTATACACCCACTCAGGCAACCAACATTTCAGCCAACCAACTATCAACCCACTCAAGCAACCAACATTTCAGCAAATCAACTATCCCCCCACTCAAGCAACTAACATTTCAGCCAACCAACTATCCACCCAATCAGACAACCAATATTTAAGCCAACCAACTATACACCCACTCAGACAACCAACATTTCAGCCAATCAACTATCCCCCACTCAAGCAACCAACATTTCTGCCAACCAACTATCCCCCACTCAAGCAACCAACATTCCAGCCAACCAACTATCCACCAAATCATGCAACCAACATTTCAGCCAACCAACTATCCACCCACTCAAGCAACCAATATTTCAGCCAATCAACTACCCCCCACTCAAGCAACCAACATTTCAGCCAACCAACTATCCCCCACTCAAGCAACAACATTTCAGCCAACCAACTATCCACCCACTCAAGCAACCAACATTTCAGCCAATCAACTACCCCCCACTCAAGCAACCAACATTTCAGCCAACCAACTATCTCCCCACTCAAGCAACCAACATTTCAGCCAACCAACTATCCCCCACTCAAGCAACCAACATTTCAGCCAACCAACTATCCACCCACTCTGGCAACCAACATTTCAGCCAACCATCAACCCACTCAAGCAACCAACATTTCTGCAAATCAACTATCCCCCCACTCAAGCAACTAACATTTCAGCCAATCAACTATCCCCCACTCAAGCAACCAACATTTCAGACAACCAACTATCCACCAAATCATGCAACCAACATTTCAGCCAACCAACTATCCACCCACTCAAGCAACCAATATTTCAGCCAATCAACTACCCCCCACTCAAGAAACCAACATTTCAGTCAACCAACTATCCACCAAATCAGGCAACCAACATTTCAGCCAACCAACTATCCACCCACTCAAGCAACCAACATTTCAGCAAATCAACTACCCCCCACTCAAGCAACCAACATTTCTGCCAACCAACTATCCCCCACTCAAGCAACCAACATTTCAGCCAACCAACTATCCACCAAATCAGGCAACCAACATTTCAGCCAATCAACTATCCACCAAATCAGGCAACCAACATTTCAGCCAACCAACTATCAACAAAATCAGGCAACCAACATTTCAACAAAGACTTAATAACTAAACATCACATAATAAAATAACATATGAAGGAGGAACAACAACAGCAGCAGAAACATTACCTGTATGTGTATGAGGGTCTTGGAGGGGTGTGGAAACTCAACTGATGGACCTCCACCAGTGCGTCACATCACCCACAAGTGCAACACTTTCACAAACCACTAATTTCTCTCCACTAGATCTTCTAGCACCCACTGTAGACATAACCAACAACTCATCACAACAAACAGAAACAACAAACAAGGATACATGCATTATCCAATCTATTTTACATGCAAGCCTTCCCTCTGGACACTGGAGTCTGCTCACAAAGAAATACCTAAAAACTGACAAGTAACCATCAGGAGGCTCCATGGCAAAGTGGTCAAGCCGTCTGTCTTGGGCTCCGAAAGTTGTGGGTTCGATTCAGGCTATGTCTTTCGGTTCACGAGTGCAGTTGACTCCTGGGGGTCATCGCAGAAGCTACGGAGTTCGTGCTTTGTGTGACACTTTCGGCAGGCCGCCCTGTGAAAAGAGACCGAGCCATATGGGATCAAGCCCGGTGCAATGAAGTTGATCCTCTTGCCTTTTAAGCACTTTTAAGTAACCATCAATCTAGATTTTTTTCTCTATTTGAGCTCAAGCGTAGTCCACACTGGACTCATGTTTGCGTGTAAATTAACTTTCCCTATTACCACTTGCCCCTACCTATCAGGTGAACCCATTCTGACTTCTGAGGTACTTGTAATTTACGTCCCCAAGTCAAGGAAAAGAAGTCAACATTTTAGTCCTATTGATCAGTATAAGAGTTGAACCCACTACTTTGCCATCAGCACACCAGAAGCTCTTATCCATTCCACCTCACTCACCTAATCTAGTTCTTCTTCTTCTTCTTCTGCATTCATCCGGAGTTTTTTCCCGGACGTGATTGCATTGTGCCTGTTTACAGCAGAGCTGTCGTTCTTGCGCCGGTGGGCCGATCACATCCGACTTCTGCGAGCCATTTGTTGACCAGGTTAACCTTCCCGGGGTAATCCGGTCACAACATTCAGTGCTAAGCCATGACCTCCTCCTCCTTTCTCCCTTGATCCCCCGTTCAGGTAGAGGCTCTCTAACAACCCACTCCTTGTCCTTTTATAGCACTAGGACATTTGTGGAAGTCAAAAGAAAATGTAACTCCTGTATTAAATCAGTACTAATATATATCTCAACAACATGGACAGCGACTAAATTAATTACTAATAAAACATAAACATTTATTAACTAGTGCCTGCGCCAAGTCTTTTTCCACCCTTTATTTTCACTCTCACCCCCCCCCCCCTGTTTTTCACTGGGACACAGGCTCTAAATCCTCTCACTCCAAGCCCTCCCTTCCTTAGCTATTCCATGCAGCTCTGTCAATATCATATTATTCATTCTGTCTATAGTTTTCTCCATGTGTTTTTTTGTTGTTGTAGGTCTTCCTTCATTTCTTTTCCATTGTATATTCCAGATAAAGGCATTTATACTTCTCTCAGGTTTCTTCAATGTATGTCCTATCTGCCGGCTCCGTGGCAAAGGGGTTATGGACGCAGTTCATAATTACACATACCGTTGTCAAAGCACAGCTGCTGGCAATTTGGCAGCTGACCGTCTTGCGCTGTTTGTTTTTTTACAAAATGGTAAGGGTGCTGGTCGTTCAGAAATCAATGGCAAACTACTAAACGTAAACTTGCCAAGAGATCACAAACAGCAAAAAAAAATGCTGGGGTTGACTGCAACGGCCTGTACAGGGTATGCAACTAACTGTGTTTATGCCCTATCCAGGGCTAGTATCTTTTCTTAACCTGTTGATCCACTGGTATGTCTAATTCTCTCCATGACCTCCACACTGATTATTTTGCCAAACCATTTTAGTACTATTTTGTGGAGGCACAAATTTTTGTAGTTTATTTGTAATCCTAACTATCCAAGGCCGGCTTCGTGGCTTAGAGGTTAGCAGCTTCTTCTTCTTCTTCTTTTGTTCGCTTAAAATATGTCTATATCTGCAATGTCGTCTCTTGCATGAATTGAACTGTTTTTCAGTTCACACAGTGGTCCATAGAGTTTATCTTCCACTGTCGTCTCTCTAGGCTAGAAGGTTTGCCTAGATATGTTATATTTTGGGCAGTCTTGGAGTATGTGCTCTGCTGTCTGCGACGCCAATCCACATGTGCACATGGCTGTTTCACCAATCTTGAATTTTGTATACATGTGGTTGCGTAATCTATTGTGTCCTGTTCTGAGGCGCAGAATAATGACTTGTTCTGGTCTGTCCATAACGTGGTAGTCATCTTGAGCAGGTTTTGGTGGCTTTCTGACTGATTTGATCATTCTTTTCTTTTGGTGGTATGTAACGGGCACATCAGGCTGTTCTTCTTTGGCTCCTTCCTTAGCCAACTGATCAGCTCTGTCATTTCCGGGTACTCCACAGTGGGATGGTATCCACTGTATGGTGACTTTATGCTGACTGCTAAGTTCAGAAAGTAGTGTCCTTAGTACTGGCAATTTCCTAGAGAGGAGCGCCTCGAGTACTGATTTTGCATCTGTTAGTAGCACCACAGGTTGTGTACCATTGCTGTTATTTAGTAATTTCTCTGTTGCTATCTTGATTGCCTCAATTTCGGCATCATAGTTATGGCAGTACTTTCCTGTCGGTACTCTGGCTGTGTCCCTAGTATTATTTGCGTATTCTATGTACACTCCCGCTCCTCCATTTCGAACAGCATTTTGTGCTGACCCATCTGTGTAGACTCGGATCCAGAGATCCTGTGGGTATTCTTCATCAAGGAAGCTGAGAGTGGTTGTTCTGCGCTGCACACTGTTCTGTTCTTCCTTGTCAAATATTCCTCTCACTTTTGTCTGGATTTGTAACGATAGTCTATGCTCATCTTTCCATGGAGTTCGCTCTGGAATAGTTGTTAGGGGGATACCAACTGTGGGCAGATCAGTGGTCCAGCTCTTGTAGTGTGGTTTTTTATGCTGAACACCACGCAGTTGACCCATATTCCAGGTGTGGTCGTATGCTCTGTTGGTAAACTTTGCTAAGTATTGGCTCCCTCCCCATGTGGTTCCACTTAGCTTTCTCAGGATGGCTATTTTCCTTCTGGCTTTTGCTACTGCTTTGTTGATGTGCTTTCTCCATGTCAGCTTGCCATCAAATGTTACTCCAAGGTATGTTGGTTCTTTATCTTCTCTTAGGGGTGTTCCATTTATCTGGATGATCCCTGCCTTTTGTTTTGGAGAGAGGGTAAATAGGGTGGTGCTGCACTTGTCAGTGTTTATGCTGACACACCATCTATTTGCCCATGCAGCAAATGTATCTACAGCTCTTTGTAGCAATCTGGTGGCCACTGATGCATATTCATTTGTGCTCCATAGAACCAGGTCATCGGCGTACATTGCCGCTTTAATTCCATGCGGTAGGAGAGCAACAAGATCATTGATGAAGATTAGAAAAAGTGTGGGGGACAAGACTCCGCCCTGGGGGACACCGTGACGCAGTAGTACTTTCTTGCTCTTGAGTCCATCTATCTGTACTCGGGCTCTTCTGTTGTGCAAGTATGCTTTCACCCATTTGTACATTCTTCCATTGACTTTGCAGTTCTCAGTTTCTTCATCAGACCTTCTTTCCAGACTTTGTCAAAGGCTTTCTTCAGATCTATCCATGCCGCAAGCACAAGCTTCTTCTCTTGGAATGCATCCTCAATTTCTTGAGAGAGATAGGTTGTCTGATCTTCGTAGAGTAGCACTGCCTAAAGCCAGCCTGCTGTGGCACAAGGATGTTTTTACTTTCAATGTACCACTGCAGTCTGTGATTGATGATGCGCTCCAGTGTTTTGCAGAGACAGCTGGTGAGGCTAATTGGTCTGCAGCTAGAGGCAATGGAACCATCTTTCCCTGATTTTAGGAGGGGTATCATGATTGCTTCTCTCCAGGCTTGTGGAACACTGCCTAAGGTCCAGCTGTTATTGAAGATCTGCAACAGCTTTGTTTTGGCCTCTGTTCCTAGGTTCCTGATCATTTCATTGGAGATACCATCAGCTCCTGGTGACTTTCTCATTTTCAGTTTTGATATGGCTAGCTCCAGTTCGCTGATTGTGATGGGTGCCTCCAGAACCTCATGTACTATTTCCTTCTGTCCTGTATGTTGTCGTTTCTCTTGAATCTCTTGTTGTTTCTCTGGACTAATTTTGATATTGCTATCTTGTGCGAACGAGTCCGCAAAATGGTCAGCTGCTTTGCTTTCTTGTTAAGATTTTTCCATCTTTATGTAGCGCAATTTTTGAGTTTCTCCCTGTGCCCTCGTCATTAAGCTGTTTTATTAGCTTCCACAATTTCCTTGTGTCTCTTTCAAAGTTCAGAGACTCCATTTTCTCCTGCCAGCTTTTCCGTCTAGCCTGCAGCTTGGCCCTTTGAAATTTGGCTTTTGCATGCTGGAATTTATTGTGGTGCTCTTGGCTGGGTGTGGCCTCTGCTTGCTTTCTACACACTTCAACATCATTATGCAACTGTTCCAGTTCACTACTCCAGTAGGGTTTATATTGTTTACGAGCTCCTCTTGGTACTGTTTCTCGCGCTGCCTGTAGTATGCATTTCCCAAACTCTTCAACTACTTTATTTATGTCTTTCTCAGTGTTCAGGTTTCTAACCAATATGCTGGTGCGATGCTTGTACATTGCCCAGTCTGCTTTCTTGTAGTTCCACCTCGAGAGGGTGCTGCTTTCACTTACAAGCTCATTTTCTACGGTTAGAAAGACTGGCCGATGGTCACTGCCACCAAGTTGTTTCCCAACAATTCGTGTAATGTTCCACTCCAGGTCTGGTGAATGAAAAGCCAGGTCAGGTGTAGTTGTAGAGTGCCATGATCTCGAGTAGAAAGTATGTGGGTCGGACGGCTTGTTAATCAACATGAATCTATTCTCATCCTGCCAGTCTTCCAGTCTCTCTCCTCTCTGGTCCATGTGATCATAGCCCCAGCTCTGCGAGTGGCTGTTGAAATCGCCACACACAATCATTTTTTCTTTTAGTGGTAGTGTGTCCAGTGCCTGTGGGCGGTCACTTGGACAGTAGTAATTGATCAGATGTAGATCTGTATTACCTGTCTTAAGTTTAAGTGTCTGATACTCAGCCCCTTCCATGTAGACTTTGATTTGGGAAGCCATGATGTTATTTCTTACAAGGGTCAGTATCCCACCTTTTCGCCTGTCCTTTCGGTCAGATCGGTAACACTGGTAGCCTCTGATTTTGAAGGCTATATTTTCATTGAGGTGAGTTTCTTGCAAGCAACATATGCTTACTTTTTCTTGGTCCAAGATTTTTTCTAATTCTATTTTTTTGTTGCTGACTCCCTCCGCATTCCAGTGCATTATTTTAAGTCTTCGTTTGGTAAGGCCAGTCATCCTATTCTCATGTCCCCTGGCTCCACAGGACATCTGAGAAGGACCTCCAGTAGTTGGGGTTGGACCCTTTCGAGACATAGGGCCCGGCACTGCACCTGCCTGGGGGTCCAAAGCAGGGCGAGCACCATAACGATTAGCAGTAGTCGACATATTCCATTTTGCGTGATTGCGTGGCATCCTGATTTCTGTGGTGCGCCTCTTGGCTGGTTGCCTCCGACTTCAGCACCTTTCTTTGCTAGAGCAGACTGTGGTCTCACTCGAGTGTAGATGTGTACACGCGCACACACCTGTCTGCGCATGCATGTACGTGCATACACATCTAGAGCATACTGGTTATTTTCCGGCGCCAGAGATTCGCCGTCGCCCCTTCTCCTGTTAGTTTAAACAGGTCCGCCGCGTGAAGGCCAGGAGTTGGACTTTTGCTGCATAGGTTATGTATTCACGAGCCATTGAGGTATTTAAGCAATGTTGGGCGCTCACCCCAACACCGCGCCTCGGCTACATACAGCAACATTTGGAACCCGGTTAGCAGCTTTTCTCCGTAATCTCGTATACTCTCGTAGGTAACGTGATGACGGTGAGAATCAGCAGTGGTTTGAATTGCATCGGTAACTTACAGGGTATGCGAGCTGGCCGCTCAGTAAGCAAAGGCAAACTACTGAGCGTAATCTTGCCAAGAAATCAACATACAGCTGAAAGATGCTGGTGTTGACAGCGATGTCCTGTAAAGGATATGCAAAAAAAAAAAAATATCCAAGACTAGTCAACAAGAAAGTCCCTACAGCAAGCTTACTTCGATAGATGCAAGACTGTCCAAAGGGTCATCATAAGACCTCAATGCAAACGCTGCAGTTAAAACCCACAGTATTCCAGGAAGTTGTTCACTTCTTCCCCTCCCCCCTCCCCTTTTTCTAGTTTTAAATTTTTTGTTTTTAATTGTTGTTGCTGTGGCAAAAGGAGAACATACCATGTTTGAAACACACAAGCGGATGATTCGAAGCAGACCGCTTTCCGTTGATTTTTTGCAATGGTATGAGTGCTGGTCGTTCAGAAAAGCTATGGCAAACTACTGAACGTAAACTTGCCAAGAAATCACAAACAGCTACAAAATGCTGGTGATGACTGTAACATCTGGTAAAGGATATGCAACAAACTTAAACATCCAGGCCATTGGGTGTCCTGGAAAATGTTACTTGCTGTCTGAGTTCTCAACTGTGTATTTTACTTGCAAAAAACTGTCCTGGCTCTTGAGAAAAAAGGAGGTTGGCTCCTAAATTGTTTAGTTTTTTTTTTATTTCCCCTGCTATTAACAGATTCAGTGCCAAACAAAAATGGATGAGAGGTGTGTCACGACTTAAAAGTTGTTAATATTGTACCAGGCAAGTTGTAATAAAGGAGGTTGCAAAGGGAAAACTACTGTATTGATATTTTAACTAGTTGTTTTCTTCTTCTGCATTCATCCGAAGTGTTTTTTCAGACGTAATTGCATCCTGCCAATTTTATTTGCACCCTTAGGACGACATATCCGACTTCCTCTGGCATTTTTTACAGGGTTTGCCTTCCCAGGGGTCTCTCACTGTTGTGGTGCCGTCTACATCCCAGCTGGTCAAGTTAAAACGGTCGAAGACTTCACGTCAGCCCTCAAGGAAAGGCAGGGGCAGTCCATGGGCATTATCTGCCATCCAAGAGGGCTTGCATAACTGCAGAGCCGACATAGCGCTCAGGTAATGGGCTCACCCAATGAATTGCCACGTCCTGCACGTGGCTACTTTAATTCCTCACTTCCACGTATTGCGCATTTTGTTCGCCATAACTATAGTTTGATTTATAACCCCATGCCAGTTACAGGAAATTTGAATATAGACGATTTATTATCCCATGGTACTTAGTTAACATACCCCAGACAAAACTTAACTGTCTACATCTAATTTCTTGAAATAATTTGAGGTTTTCTTTGGCTTCTCAAAGAACCGTCTCAATAATTTACATGAATTTGTGAAGTTCCTAAGAAGCCACATTTTTATGCTACCTTCAGATGTTCCAGATTCTCAACTTTGCTACTGCCCAAGTGTATATAACAGTACGAGTTCTATATCATCATCATCATCAAGTGCCATGCCAGCTGTCATAGGCATTCATGGCTTTCCACAGTTCTCAGTCTTTGGTGTTCTGGATCAACTCTGCTGATGATATCCCTCCTTACCACCGTCCCAATCCATTCAGCATCATTTCCCTTGGTCTACCTCTGCCTCTCTTCCCCTCGATCTTTCCAGTTGTCACGATGTTCTCCAATGCCTCACTTCTCATCACATGACCAAAGAAAGCTGTTTGCCTCTTTCTTATTGTTCTATATAATGTTCTAGTTTCATTAGGCTCTTTCAGGCAGTCATTGTTAATTACTCTGGCAGTCAAAGGAATTAGCAACATTCATCTCAGGAACCACATCTCTCTTGCTTCTAAGTTCTTCCAAATTTGTTCAGTTACATTCCAAGATTCACTGTGGCACAGCAAAATGGGTTCTATATATCACTTTAGCACTCTTTCTTACATTCAATGTGATAGTGACTTATTGACTTGTCATTTTCTGAAATGCAGCTTTTCCTTGCCCTATTCTGTTCTTAATCTTTGTTGTGCACCTTCCCCCTGATGTTATAAATGCCCCTAGGTATTTAAAATTATCCACTTAGTTAAGAATCTTCCCTTCTATCTCTTTTTCACATTTTGATGTCACCTCTTCTTTGATATCACCATTGTTACTGTTTTGATAGATGATGCATGTGCTATTTCGTTCAACAGTTCGTTAATTAACGTACAAAAGTCTAACAAGACAGTACAATATCGCACAAATCTCTACAAGTTACGCGAACACTCATTAAAGAAGTACATTATGATTATTAATTATTATTGACGCCATCTTGGCAAGCTACCACAGAAAAAAAGAAATAGAAGACAGCATTTCGCGCTTCTGTGTTCTTAAACCGGATTCGGACTTCGATGTCTTCAAGTGACATCATAAAATGTAAAGTGAGCTGTTAATCTGACAAAGTGTTAGTAAATGAACTATATGAAGGGGGCTTGGTGGTCGAGCCACATCAAAGGACTGATAACTGAACGGTTTATATATTTAAGTTTATTTCCACCGGCTGATTTTTTTTTTAAAACAAAATCCCAGATTAAAAGCAAACTACACTGCGTGTTTAATCAACGCAATCTTCAAAGAATATACGCTACATAACTTTATCTAAACAGCTGTAACTCTCAGCGCAAATTTATTTGTCCTGAAATAACCCCATGTTGACAAAATTTGAGAAGAAATGCTAGGCCTACCTAGCCATCTTTTCACTTCACTACGGAAATGGTGGGGTCCTGCCCCGGCAGTGATTATTTTTCCATAAACTTAGCTTTGAAATCTAACAGAAACCTTTGCGTTTGCAGAAAGAAAGAGTGACTTACCTAGGGTTAATCATACATGGGGAAACATGAGAAGAAATGTTTGTAAATGCACAAAGAATACACAATCCGGGATAGACATCAATCGACAGAAACTTCACATACAGGCCGGCGCCCGTGGAATACTATTACAGGCCCCGTAGCAAGATGGACGGGAGCAGCGGGCTGCACTTGCGCACTCGCTCCGGAACTGGTTGTTTCTGTATGCAGGGTTCTTTATATAGGTTAATGGTATTGATTGACGACCAAATAAGAGGATAGAGTTTCTTCTAGAGTTTTGGGGCTGGTGATCTTACCTTTCATAACTGTCTTTATCAGGGACTTACTACAGTGAACAATTTATTTAGACAGGTTTAGACTCGTACTCATAGTACCATTCATTAATTAGGTCAATTCAATCGGCCCAATGATGGGATGAGGTCATCTGATTATGTCCCTCTACTGCCTGGACATTGAACAAGCAACTAGAAAGTCGAATAGATGCTCTGGAGATGTAGATATACAGAAGAATATGACTTATTTCAAGGGAAAAGAAACAATCAAATACAGAAGCTCTAGAAAAACTGGGAATGAAAAGGGACTTGATGAAAGAAATAAAAAGAGGCAAGTGAAATATTTCGGCCTCATTAAAGACATCCATCCATCCATCATGTGCCATGCCGGTAAGCGTGGGCGGTCATGTTCTGCCATCTCACTCGATCACCAGAGTCGTGGATCAGCTCCGTGTTTCTGTCTCGACCATGCCACAAGGCCAAGCCATCCAGGTACTTGCTTCTAGGTCTTCCCCTTGGTCTGTTCCCCTCGATCTTACCAGTTGTCACCAAATTCTCCAATCCATTTCTTCTCATAACATGCCCAAAAAATTTTGACTGTCTACGTCTAATTTCTCTAATCAATTTACGATCTTCATTTGTTTCTTGAAGGACTTGTTCATTGGTCTTTCTGGCTGTCCATGGTATTCTTTGCATTTTCCTCAGAAACCACATCTCTACAGCCATCAGATGTTTTTCAGCCTGACTGCTCATTGTCCACGCTTCACATCCATATAAAAGTACAGGTTCAATGTAGCATTTCAAGACTCTTTTTCTCGTTTCAATTGACATCTTTTTATTGGTCAATATGTTTTTCATCTTGCTAAAGGCTACTTTTGCCATGGCGATTCTTGTTCTAATCTCTTCAAGGCATCTCCCATCAGATGTTATTACTGTTCCGAGATAATTGTACCTGCTCACTTGTTGAAGAATATTCCCATTTACTTGTATATTACATTGTGGTATTTCGTCCTTCCTAGTGACGACCATAATCTGTGTCTTTTTACAATTTAATTCTAACCCTAGTTGTTCACTGTGTGTAACAATCGCATCTACTAAATTTTGCAGGTCCTGTTCATTGTCTGCAATCAAGACTGTATCATCTGCATATCTAATGTTATTGATGCATCGTCCCCCAATGTTGATTCCTTCCATATCTTCAATATTTCTGAAAATACTTTCACTGTACAGGGAAAACAGATCTGGAGACATTACACATCCCTGTCTCACACCCCTTTTAATAGGCTGATATTGGCTTACTTCATTATCAACTCTTATGGCAGCTTGTTGTTTCCAATATATGTTTTTTACAAGTCTAAGATCTTTTCCATCAATTTGTAGATCTTCAAGCATCCTTATCATGTTGACATGTCTCACTTTATCAAAAGCCTTTGTGTAGTCAATAAAGCAAAGGTGTAGATCTTTGTTTACTTCTATAGAACGTTCGATTATGTTTCTCAGTATATACACAGCATTTACTGTACCCTTGCCTTCCACAAACCCACATTGTTCTTCTCCTATTTCAGGTTGTATTTTCCTCCTAACTCTGTGCATGATAATTCTTAGCAAAATCTTCGTGATGTGACTCATTATACTAATTGTTCGATGTTGATCACATTCCAAGGCTCCTGATTTCTTTGGGATTGCAATAAATACAGAATTACATAACTCCTGAGGTATATTTCCAGTATCATATATTGTATTAAGCAGACTGGTAACTTTATCTATTCCATATTCTTCTAAAGCAGTGGTTCTCAACCTTTTTTGGCCCATTCCCCCCTTCACCATATTTTCAGAACGCCATTCCCCCCCCCCCTTCCTATCAAAAATTTGGCCCGTTCCCCCCTTCACCGTATTTTCAGAACGTCATTCCCCCCCCCCCCCCCTTTCATATTTCCTATCAAAAAATCCCCCCACCCCTACACAGTATACGTAAAAATGGAAGGTAAATGTAATAGCATATACTAAAACAAGTCTAGACATCCACATAAAACATGATTTGTGGGTCTACTTTATAAAATGAGGTTTAGAAGGACGAGACATACATAACTGTAAAGTATGAAGGGAAAAACTATGTCAAGTAATCGGTTCTTGTATTAACACGATCTTGAAATGGTCTTCATTCCCCCCCCCCCCTGGAAACCCTGAAATTCCCCCCTGGGGGGGGGGGAATTCCCCACCGGTTGAGAACCACTGTTCTAAAGCATTAATCATTTCTGTTGTGACGCTGTCTGAACCGGGGGTCTTGCCAGATTTCATATGGTTAAGCGCATTCTGAACCTCCATCTTTAAAATTGCTGGTCCTTCATTATTATTTTGGACATCATACTGTTCGTCTCTGTTATCGTCATAAAGGTTTTTCACATAATCTGACCATTCATGTAAGATCTGATCTTTTTCTATTATGACTCTTCCATCTTTTGTCTTTAGGCAGCCTGCTGATGTACGTGTTCTTTGATTAGTAAGCTCCTGAATTCCCTTATGCATTAGTTTCGCATTGTTACTGTTGTGTTGTTTTTCAATTTCTCTGCAATTTTTCTCAAGCCATGTTTCTTTTGCCTCCTTACATAAGGTTCTCACTTTTCTGTGAATTTCTTCATATTTGGCAGGATTATTTTTGTTCTGTCTTCTTGTTTCCATTAGTTGTAAAATTTCTTCAGTCATCCATGTCTTACGGCCCACTTTCTTTACTTTTGGAATAGTTTTTTCTGCTGCGCAACTGATTGAATTCTTCATCGTTTCCCATTGATCATCTACATCTTGAAACAGGATCTCTAGATCAGACAATATATCAAATTTGTTCTTTACTTCTATGTTAAAATTATCTTGTATTTCTTTGTCAGTTTTCAATTTGCACAAGTCATATTTAGGGTTTCCTGCTGTATACTTGACTTTCTTTAACTTTACCCTCAATGTGCCTGTAATTAATCTGTGATCACTGTAACAGTCTGCATTTGGAACTGTTTTTACGACTGTTAACGCATTTCGAAACCTTTTGCTAATCAGGATGTAATCTATCTGGTTTTTAATCCTGCTGTCTGGACTCCTCCATGTCCATAATCTTCTAGGATGCTGTTTAAACCAGGTGTTTCCTACAACCATTTCTTGTTCTTTTGCCCATTCTACAAGTCTGTATCCTCTTTCATTTCTCTCTCCCAAACCATGGTTGCCTACACTGCATCCATCGCCTTGCTGTCCTATTTTTGCGTTGAAATCACCCATTATGATATTTATTTCTGATTTTTTGCAGTTCTTCAAAGCAGACTCCACGTCATTATAAAATTCCTCTATGCTTTCTTCACTGCTTTCACTTGTTGGGGCATATACTTGAATGACATTTATTTTAAAAGGTCTTCCGTTTAATTTTACTAATAGGACTCTGTCTGACACAGCATGATATCCTTTGACAGAATTTGATGTTTGCTTATCTAATATAATGGCTACACCTCTTTGCTGTTCTTCTCCCCCAGAGTAAATAATCTTACAATCCTCTCCTGTCCTTATCCCTGCTCCTTTCCATCTCGTTTCCGATACTCCTAATATGTTAATCTTCTCTCTCCCCATTTCTTTTTTGATGTTTTCTAATTTTCCATCTGCATTCATTGTTCTAACGTTCCAAGTTCCTACTTTCAATGATATTAATCTGTTGCACCTAGTAGCCTGTTGACGGTCTGGAGTCACCTGGTGCGCATGACTATCCCTACCGGGCGAGGCTGCTCCTATGGAGCACCCATTTACGCCGTTTCTCTGATTATCGATGATTTCACACAACATGATTTTCTTGGCATCTGTAAAGAAGGTAGTTTGCCATTGCTTTCCTTCCTAGCAGTGACCATACTGGTCAGTGACCGTAGCCATTGTCTCCTCAAAATAGAGATCCTCTGCCTACCGTCGTGAAGATGGAGACCATAACCTACAACTATCTGTTGGCTGCTCTCCATCTTCATCCACCACCTGCACCCATGGCTTCACGTAACCCTGATCGGGGGGCTAAACGGGTACTCCACCTTGCCCAAGGGTGTCCCGTAGGCTAGCGGAGGGAAGGAGGCGCCTTACTTCTCCTTTGATAGGGGATACCCCTACCCCGCTACCCTACCGGTAGGGAGAAAGACATAACTATATCGTGGTTCCCACGTTATTACTCCTTTCCATCGTTTACATCAGGGGTGGGCAAACTACGGCTCGCAGGATGCATGCGACCCGGCAACTGATTTTATGCAGCCCACGAGGGCATTTATAAATAAACATTTTTTACTTCGTTTTTAAGTTATTTTGTTGAATTTTACAGAATTTCATGTACCGTTATGATTGTTTTAACATTTTTGATAACATTTCTTTCTAATTATCTTTTTGTAAACAGTCCTTGACCTTCGTAATGTAATGCTTCTTCTTCTTCTTCTTCTTCTTCTTCTTCTTCTTCTTCTTCTTCTTCTTCTTTCGTTTGCCTTAAATATGTCTATAACTGCAATGTTGCCTCTTGTATGAAGTTAACTGTCCTTTTTAGTTCACTTTTTAGTATTGATGCAGGACAAGGCAGACGTGGTTGCGGCCTTGTGGGAGCACGTGTACACCTCGGAGGAGCAGATGGAGCACCATGGTCTGGTAAGAATGAGACAACGAGGTGTGACGAGGGGTTCTGGCCGACGCTCGGCGCTCGGAGGAAAGGCGAGACGGACATATAATCAGATTGCTACTGGAACTATTAGTGTTGGAACTCTTCGCTGGCTGCTGAGGATGGAGACGGAGCGCTTATGGGAATGTCCCGAATGCTGTGATGTCGGTTCCTAGATCAATCAATCAATCATTTAGTTCACTCAGCAGTCCATGGAGTTTATCTTCCACTGTCGTCTCTCTAAGCCAGAAGGTTTGCCTAGACATGTTGTAATTTGGGCAGTCTTTGAGTATGTGCTCTGCTGTCTGCGACGCCAATCCACATGTGCACATGGCTGATTCACCAATCTTGAATCTTGTATACATGTGGTTGCGTAATCTATTGTGTCCTGTTCTGAGGCGCAGAATAATGACTTGTTCTGGTCTGTCCATAATGTGGTAGTCGTCTTGGGCAGGCTTTGGTGGCTCTCTGAATGATTTGATCATTCTTTTCTTTTGGTGGTATGTATCGGGCACATCAGGCTGTTCTTCTTTTGCTCCTTCCTTAGCCAATCGATCAGTTCTGTCGTTTCCGGGTACTCCACAGTGGGATGGTATCCACTGTATGGTGACCTTATGCTGACTGCTAAGTTCAGAAAGTAGTGTCCTTAGTACTGGCAATTTCCCAGACATCATTTCGTTTTCGTTGAGGTGAGTTTCTTGCAAGCAACATACGCTTACCTTTTCTTGGTCCAAGATGTTTTCTAGTTCTATTTTTTTTGTTGCTGACTCCCTCCGCATTCCAGTGCATTAGTTTTAGTCTTTGTTTGGTATGGCCAGACGCTCTATTCTCAGGTCCCTGGCTCCACAGGACATCTGAGAAGGACCTCCAGTAGCTGTGGTTGGACCCTTTCGAGGCATAGGGCCCGGCACTGCACCTGCCTGGGGGTCCAAAGCAGGGCGAGCACCATAACATTTAGCAGTACTCGACATATTTCATTACGCGTGATTGCGTGGCATCCTGATTTCTGTGGTGCGCCTCCTGGCTGGTTGCCTCCGTCTTCAGCACCTTTCCTTTGCTAGAGCAGACTGTGGTCTTACTCGAGTTTAGGTGTGTAGGCACGCACACACATGTCTGCGCATGCATGTATGTGCATACACATCTAGAGCGTTCTGGTTATTTCTCGGCGCCAGTGACTCGCCGTCGCCCCTTCTCCTGTTAGTTATAACAGTTCCGCCACGAGAAGGCCAGGAGTTGGACTTTTGCTGCATAGGTGATGAATGCACGAGCCATTGGGGTATTTATGCAAGGTTGGGCGCTCACCCCAACCCCGCCCCGGCTACATACAGCAACATTTGGAACCATGTAATGCTAAAATGCGAATTTATCGATTTTCATATAGAGAAATATTTATCGACATGTAAAAATTTAATAAGGATGATTTTATGAAAAACAGATATTTCTCCGGTGAATAAAATGATTTATTTTGCAAGAAAATATTAAATTTAAAAGTTTTTTTGCTGTTATAAATTATTTACAATGTTCAAATTAATTTATTTGTTGTAGTAGTCTTGATATATTTCTGAAATTTATTCTGAGTTTACTACTTGTTTTCCGAATATTTTATTTTCACACACAGCCGGAAGTAGGTTTTGTTTCATTTCCGTTTTAAAGTTTTGTACAATTCTAACTGTTCGAATTTTATTAAAACAATGAGTGTCAATAACAAACGTAAGATTGAAGATGAATGCCGTGTTTTTAATGATGAATGGACAACTAAGTACTGTTTTATAAAAGTTGGTAGCAAATCAGTTTGCTTGTTGTGACGTGAGTCAGTGGCCATCTTCAAGGAGTTCGATTAAAAAAGACATTATCAAACAAAACATTCCGATTTCGGATACAATTTAACAACCGAAGGGAGGGAAAGGAAATGCCTGAAGTTGGTGAAAAATTTGGAGAAACAGCAAACTGTTTTCACTAAACAGTCTTCAATTCAAGATGCTGCAACTGAAGCTAGTCTTGTGCTGTCACACAGAATTGTAAAACAGAACAAGCCATTTTCTGATGGCGAGTTCATCAAGGAATGTTTGCTAGATGCAGCAAACATTATGTGTCCAGAACAAACAAAAAACAGATTTGACAACATTACTTTATCAAGGAGAACTGTGGTCAGACGTGTTGACAAGATAAGTGACAATTTGATGCATAAACTTCAAGATGCAAGTAAACAATTTTTGTGGTACTCTCTTGCATTGGATGAGAGTACTGGTGTACATGATACTGCCCAGTTATTGATATTTATTTGTGGAATAAACACTTCTTTCAAACTCACTGAAGAGTTACTGAGTGGTGAGTCAATCAAAGACACATCCACATGCCATGATATATTCAATGCTGTTACTAACTGTATTGAAAGAACTGGGTTGGTTTGGAACAAGATGGCAAGTGTTACAACTGACGGAGCTCGTGCTTTGACTGGAAAAAATGTAGGTCTGGTAAAGTTGATAAGTGATAAGATTAAAGCAGAATATCCAGACCACACATTATTACCACTTCACTGTGTGATTCATCAAGAAAGTCTGTGTAAAACTGTTTTGAATATCAAGCATGTTATTGACCCAGTTGTCAGTGTCATCAACCTCATCAGATCAAGAGGACTTAATCACAGACAGTTCAAGGCATTACTTGACGATTTGGAAACTGAACATTCCGATGTCCTGTACCACACCAGTGTTCGATGGCTGAGTCTCGGCAAGGTGTTGAGGCGAGTGTGGGAACTCAGAGAAGAAATAGTGATGTTCCTAGAGATGAAGGGCATTGAATGTGACTTTAATACTAACATTGTCAATAAAGAGTGGAAGTTAGACTTTATGTTTGCCATTGAAATTATGGAAAAGTTAAATGAACTGAATGTCAAACTTCAGGGCAATGGTGTGTTTGCACATGAATTGTATGTACATGTAAAATCATTTCAGGCAAAACTCTCACTGTTCTCCAGACAAGCAAGTGAAAAAAGATTTTGTCACTTCCCTTTGCTGAAACAAGAAACCATTTCTGGTGAAATGACTGAAAAGTACAAAGCCCAATTAGATGCATTGATTGAAGAATTTGGATGGAGATTCCAAGATTTCAAGAACTTAGAGCCACAGTTCAATATTCTCAGTTCCCCTTTTAGTGCAGAAGCTGATACAGCCACAGAGGACATACAGTTGGAGCTGCTTGACTTACAAGCAGATCATGATCTGAAAGAGAAATGCAAAGTCAGACGGTTTGCTAGATTTCTATGGATCTTTATCACAAGAATCATTTCCCAACTTGAAAAACTTTGCAGCTAAACTTTTATCATTGTTTGGATCAACATACATTTGCGAACAAGCATTCTCTTGCTTGAAGATCAACAAATCTAAGAATAGGTCTTTATTGTCGGACTGCAACTTGCATGCTGTCATGCGAATTTCAACAAGTAAACTTGCTCCAGATTTCAAGAATATTGTCAAAAAGTGCAAGCAGTTACATACATCTCATTAGAAATCAACAATTATAGTGACAATGTAGTCGGTTTGTGTCTAAATTAAAGCCATTGACAGATAATAAAGAATATTTGTTATAATAACAAGTTGTAAAATCTTGTTAACAAATTAGTAAAGGTTTTTGTCCATATTGTCAAATATAATGTATAAGTGTATAAGTAAAATAAAATTGCAATAATTAGTTATTTATACTGCTTAATAACCTATACATAATTAATAATTACTTATAGTGATAGGTTGCTGTAAACAAAATAACAAAATGCGGTCCCCCAATAGCTTTACACTTTGTCAATGCGGCCCTACGCACAAAAAGTTTGCCCACCCCTGGTTTACATCGTTGGCCTCGTCTTCTGGTTCCATTTTGCCTGTTCATCATTGCTTGTTATGGTATGCTGTTAGCTGGCAGCTTAATTATGCCTTTAACTCTATCCCTGGATTTTCAGTATTTCAGTTGTAATTGATATATGGAAGAAGCCGATACACCTTTATTCATCTCAACGATGTGTTATCAATGTTAGAGATGGACAGTCCTAGAAACATGAGGAGTACAATCATATCATGTGAGATTAAATTAATCAGAAACGTAGTTGGAAAAACAAGAAGAGATAGAGACAAATGAAAAACTAAGAACGTGTATAGGAATAACAACCTATTATTGACTTTATGCCGACTCCGTTGCGAAGGGTTACGGAAACAGTTCGTAATCCCGCATACCGCGTTCGAAACACAGCTGAGGACGTTTTGGCAGGAGACCGCCTTGCGCTGGTTCTTACGAAATTGTATGGGTGCCGGTCGTTCAGAAAGCAATGGCAAACTACTGCACGTAAACTTGCCAAGAGATCACGAACAGCTAAAACATCATGGGGTTGACTGCGACTCCTGAAAAGGGTATGCAACTAACTTCTTAACTTTATTGACTTATGGAACACAAAGAATTAAATTGTTCGGACATTCAGCTAGAATAGAACAATATCAACCAGCGGCTAGAGAGTTCTACTTGAGAACATAGGGATACAAGGCGAGAGAATGATCTAGGAAGAGTCGACTAGGTGAAGTAAAAGAGACACAGAAGAAATCAAATATGAAGTTGGTACAAGCAGCAAGACAAGCAAAGCACGGGACATTACACCCGCCTCCTCTTTGCGACGTTTCACTCACTGCAAAAGCAGTATGACAAAAGATGAAGAGGAAGTTATAAGTATCCACCACTGGGGTGCCCTTTGCTGTTAGCGAGAGTACCACAGAACAAGGTACTCACTTATCCTGGCAGATTAAAAGGTAGCGGTTCACAGCCATGTGGATGTGGAAAGCAAGGGGGAAACTACCACATTATGCATTCAAAGACACTCAAAATGAAAGCAGGATAAAAGATCTCAAAGGTATGATTGTAAGACTCCCAAGCAAAGCTAATCATTGACAAACGGGTGATTTTGAGCTTAAACGCTGCAGAAAAGTGCTTAGAATAACAAACGAAGACGAAAAACACTGAAATTCTACAAGATCTGAACATAAAAGACAATTAACTCACAAACAGTTTAATGTCTCAGAAAAACAAAAACTTTGGTCATATTAAATTTCACATTTCCCACTGGGTTGGAAAGAACAGTGATGGACAGCATGGTTCCTGGACGAAAGACTGGGATCGGCCTGCACGAAGATGGACACAGGACATTGCAGATGGACAGCATGGTTCCTGGATGAAAAGACTGGGGTCGGCCTGCACGAAGATGGACACAGGACATTGCAGATGGACAGCATGGTTCCTGGATGAAAAGACTGGGGTCGGCCTGCACGAAGATGGACACAGGACATTGCAGATGGACAGCATGGTTCCTGGACGAAAAGACTGGGGTCGGCCAGCACGAAGATGGACACAGGACATTGCAGATGGACAGCATGGTTCCTGGACGAAAAGACTGGGGTCGGCCAGCACGAAGATGGACATAGGACATTGCAGATGGACAGCATGGTTCCTGGACGAAAAGACTGGGGTCGGCCAGCACGAAGATGGACACAGGACATTGCAGATGGACAGCATGGTTCCTGGACGAAAAGACTAGGGTCGGCCAGCACGAAGATGGACACAGGACATTGCAGATGCCTTGGGCATGAGGTGAGATAAATGTCACGAGATCGAGGCATTTCAGTTCATCGTGGTGAGAACGACGTTCTACAACGTGTTACGTCATGGTAATTTTCAGTAATCGACATCTGCATCTCATGTGATTAAATGCAAAATAACATTTTTTTGTATGATGTTCAACAGTTGTCTGTTTTATCTGAACTCTTAAGAATTTTGCTTCCGTTTATCTCTTTCTGCCCAGTTTATTCTTTGCATGCAGCGATAACAGCACACCTTAAACGCTTTCAAGTTCTGTTCATCTCTTTCATCTGGGTATCGCGAGAGTTCAAGTCTTGGGCACATTTTATTACAACCACCCTTCCATATATCCATTCAACTAATAATCTGTCCATCTAACCAGCATCCATCCAACAACCAACCATTCAATAATCTACCCTACCAACTATCCAAACATCCACCCAACCTTCCAGTTACCTAGTCCAGAAACCCAATCATCCAGTCAACCAAGTTGAGTTGAGTTGAGTTAAGAACCGACATCACGGCACTCAGGACATTTCCATATGTGCTCCGTCCCCTCGTTCAACAGCCAGCGAAAAGTCAAACTACTAATCGTTCCCACCGCTATCTGATTGAAAGTTCTGCTTGTCTTCCCTCTCGGTTTCGAGATTCTTCCAGAACCCCTGCAAACCCCCCGCAATATCATTCTTTCTACATATGGGTTCTCACTAAATCTGTTCCCACGCCTTCTCCACCTGGTCCCACAAGCGCACAACCACCCCCCCCCCCTCTCCTGTTGTCCATAGGTAATCTACCACTAAGAGGTACATTCCCTGCCAGCCTATCAGCCTGTTCATTCCCCCGCATGGCCTGGGCAAAATATCCATACAATTCTCACAATCTGTGACCTATGAAGCGACGATAGCCATTCCACACAAACTTCAGCTAATAATTAAACTAACCAACTAACCCACACACACAAAAAAAAAAATAAATTCAGCAATCAATGCAACTAATCATCTAAACATGTATTTAACCAACAACTGTGCAAACAACACATCCAACCAGACCAATCAGCCATCGAGCAAACATTCAGCAATCCAATAATGCAACCAACCAGCCATCCACTCAATTAACCAGGTGACTTCCCATCTACCTAGCTATTCTTTTTCTGTATTCAACGTTTGCTATGACCTATTCCGACATAGGTTTAATGAGCACAGCAAGGCACTTAGAGCGCCATGGTCATCCACTACACCTGTATTCGTCTCCGGTCATCTTGACTTGTCTTTCCACTGGATTCAGATGGACTCAGGCGAGAGAATGTGGTCGATGAATAGCGCAACTCTTTATCACTTTAATCCAATTCATCGCGCATGTGATTCTTCATCTAACTTCATCTTAATGAAGAATAAGATTCGCTGGGTTGGTCACATGACTCGACTCGTATGCTCCTCAAACGAATTTTTTTACGGTGAGTTGCTTTGTGGTAAACACTCCCAAGGCGGCCAGAGGAAACGCTTTAAAGACACTGAAGATATCGTTCAACAAAGCTTGTGGAATTCATCACGACACGTGGGAGACTGCTGCCAAAGACCGAAATTCACGGCGTAGTCACTTGCCAATGTCAGGTCTTAGTCAGATATGACTGAGCTACCGTGTGACAGTAGTCGGTACTATCTGCTTTCTGATAGCGTCGAATGTTGGGCGGCGCTTACCGATCCCGACACCCCCACATTGCGCCAACGGCTTCGGGCGGAGGAGTGCAATTGAGAGGGTACAAGCCTTACCCTATTGCAAGTAAATGCAACCTAACGACTAAATGTCATGGCAGGGCAGACCATACCCTAAGCCTTGGTTGGCAACTGGTATAGGATGGAAGCTCCGACAGACGGACAGCTAGAGAAATACTTTGCTGGTCCGGCAGCTTCTGCGGCTTGTCTTGTTCCAGGCGTATTAGTGCTACATTTCCTCTGGGGTAAACTAGGCAGGCCGAGAGAGGGATTATGCTGCATGGGCAACACATGGTCTCTAAATTCAGCCCATGCTTTGTGCTGTGGAGAGGTATAACTCCATTTTACATACTATTGTCTGTCAAGACGGCAAGGTGCCAGTCAGTCACTTGCGAAGCAAACAGAGCTGCAAGAGCTGTGAAAAAAAAGAAGAAAAAAATACGTTCCTGAAACGTCAAGCATTCTTTACCCACATTGTCACAGAACATTTCGAACCAAATTAGGCCTTACTAACCAGTTTAAAACTCACGGCCCCTCTCTGCTCAATTTCAAACTTGTGCAGACACTGGAAATATAAGAGGAATTTACGAGAGTATCAAGCAAGCTGTCGGTCCATCAAAAAATAAGATGGCCCCTTTACGATCAAGAGAGGGGGGGGGGGGGGGGTAATCATAACAGATCGAGCGAAACATATCGATCGCTGGGTAGAACACTACTCAGAGTTATACTCAGTGGAGAACACTGTCGGAGAAGCTTCTGGAAGCCATTGCACAACAATCCACCATGCATGCCCTGGATAACGAACCGTGCCTCACAGAAATCAGCGAAGCAATACACACTCTCATACCTCATATCGTGTGGTACTGATTTTTCTTTCCAGCAGAGCTGAAATATTGCAGACAGTTCTGGGATGATTGTTTCTTTGCTACATTTTAAAATTTCAGACGGAATACTATCTTTTCCTGGTGCCTTACCAGTATACAGATTGCAAATACCACCTTGTGAGTGAAGATAAATGGGGGGTGGGGTGGGGGGAGAGAATTATGGATAACCGATGAAATCTTGAGCAAAATGACTAAAAGAAAGAAAGCAAAGAACGCTCCAGAGTATATATTAATAGACAGAGAAATACGTCACATGTGCAGAGTTGCCAAAGAAGAATGGTTGCAGAAAAAATGCAAAGAAATAGAGGATCTGGAAATAAAACACAACTCGAAAGAATTACTTGAACATATAAAAAGATTTACAAAGAAGAAATATAATAAACAGTCGCTTAAAAGTCGACAGGGTCGACTTCATTGCACCTGGTTTTTAATCCCATATGGCCCAGTCTCTTCCCGCAGCGCGAAAAGTGTCACACAAAGCGCGAATTCAGTAGCTCCAGCGACGACCCTCAGGAATCTAAAAAAAATGCACTCGTGAACCGAAAATAAAAATAATATAACAGGAAACGGTTGTAACAGAGGAAAAAATTGAGACATTATAATTGATAACACCGACATAATAAAATTAAAAAGATGGACAGAGTACACAGAAGATTTATTCAGAGACAGCTGGGTCAATAAACCAACATTGTATAAAACTCAGATGGACCAAACATATTAAAAGCTGAAGTATAGAAGGCTTTTAAAAAGATGAAAGAAGAAAAGGCTGCAGGTCTTGACAAGATAACAACAGAGATGATACCATCCTTATCCAGCTTTGGCATTGATACTAACACAGAATTATGTAATGATATATATAATACTGAGTATATCCCCAAAGACTTGAAAACGTCCACTTTCATCACATTAACGAAGATGACAAGAGCTGTTTATTGTGAGGATTACAGAACTATTATTGTTCTAAAACCTGCGACTGGCCTAGCAAGCAGGCAGGGGAGCTTCATACTGCTCGTAGAAAAACTAAGAAGTATAAATAGACTGACCCAATCATGGATATAGACCTGGCAATGTTAACGGACTACGAGCTAGATCAGCGATTCAAAAAATAGGCACAACGAACGTCTGCGGTTTTAATAGTAAAGAAGAAGAACTTATATAAACAATGGAAGAGAGGAAAATTTAACTGATGGGAATAGCGGACACCAGAATAAAGGGGGAAGGATGCAAGGAGATCCACAGTTACACATGTGTCTACTCTGGGGTGGAACAGCAAGAAAGAGCAAGACACGTGTGGGAATAGTCATTGAACCAAGAGGAATTCTAGAAATAAAATATATCTCATCTCATCTCATCATGTTCCTCTTGTACCTTGAGGTGTCGAGGTGAAGTATAAACTTCGTGAAAGTGCCCGATTATGGGCTTCATATATCGATATTCCCATGGACTCTGCTATTCCCTCCGTCCAGCGTTTACGTGGTCGGCCTCTTCCTCTGTTTCCATCTGGTCTGTACATCATTGCTTGTTGTGGTATGCTGTTGACTGGTAACCTACTTGCATGGCCAAACCATTTGACGTGCTGCTTTCTAATAAAATCTAGTGCTGCTTTAACCCCCACTTTAGTCCTGATTTCTTCATTTCTGATCTTATCTCTTCTTGATACGTTGAGTATTCTTCTCAGGAACCTCATTTCTGTTGTGATTTTTCTTTTCTCTTTTTCTGTCATTGTCCAGGTTTGGCATTGGTAGCATAGAGTTGGTAGGAAGATTGTGTTGTAAAGTGCTTTCTTAGTAGTTATTGATACATGTTTGTTCTTTAGTATTGGTGCCATTTGTCCAATGAGTTGATTTGCCTTATTGCACCTATTTTCGATCTCGTCTTCTGATCTGCCATTTGATGATATTATACTTCCCAGGTACTTGAAACTCTTCACTTGTTTCAAGGGATGTTCGTTTAGGTGAATTGTTGTTGTTTGTTCTTCTTTAGTTATAGTCATTACCTCTGTTTTGCTTGTGCTAATTTTCATGTTATGTTCCCTACACATTTCGTTTAGACTATTCATGTGGTCTTGTAATTCAGCTTCTGATTTTGCTATTAGTGCTTGGTCGTCCGCAAACAGGAGTTCTCTAATGGTTAGATTTGCAGATGGTTCTTCTTCTGTGTTCTCGTCATGTGGTATTCTTGCTATCTCTGCTTGGCTGGTTTCTTTACATATGTTGTCTATATATGTTATGAACAAGAGAGGGGACAGGACACAACCGTGTCGTACTCCAGATCTTATGGTGAAGGGTTCTGAGTGTCCTCCAGTTGCTCTCACTATACATTCACTGTTGTTGTATAAACTCCTACATAGGTTTGTTAGATGTGTACTCACTCCATATTGTTTAAGGATTTGCCACAACTTGTTTCTATCTACTCTATCGAATGCCTTTTCTCGGTCGACAAAGGCTAAGTAGAGTGTTTCATTGAATTCGATTGATTTTTCTATAAGTTGTCTAAGAGCAAAAATTGCATCTGTGCATCCTTTGTTTTTCCTAAATCCAAGTTGTGTTTCGCTTAGCTGGGGTTCTAAAGTAGTTCGTAATCTTTTTTCAAGAATTTTGGTGCATATATTTGTACATATGTTGTAAATGTTTGTTCTGTTATTCTCACTGTTATGATTCTTTCTGATATATTTTATTTAAATAAAAACTACAAGGAGGCAACTAGAAACTTCTACAAAAACGATAGGTGCAATGCGAGCCAGAGGAGAACCCTTTGATCCAACTGAAATAATTAACAGCGAAAATGGAACCAATAAGTGAACAAAAACAAATCCTAATAAGATGGAAGCAGTATTTCGAACAATTTCTCAACATCCCATCAGATGTCACAGGAATTCAAGAGACCTATACAGATGTCACCGAAGAACTAGAACCAGACATACTCAAAGAAGAAATTATAGAAGCCATCAGATTAGCCCCATTGAACAAATCACCAGGACAGGATGAAATACCAAATGAACTAATTAAAGCAGCAAGAGAAGTAGGAACAGCATGGCTACAGAGACTATTCAATCATGTTTGGGTAGAACAACAGACACCGCGAGACTGGGGAAACGCCATAATTATCCCAGTTTGGAAAAACATAGGCAGCAAAAGAGACTGCACACAATACAGATGCATTTCACTGTTGAGCCATACTGGGAAAATATTTTGCGAAATTCTTGAAAAAATGTTACAAACTATTATAGAACCCCAGCTAAGCGAAACACAACTTGGATTTAGGAAAAACAAAGGATGCACAGTTGTCATTTTTGCTCTTACGCAACTTATAAAAAAAATCAAGCGAATTAAATGAAATACTATACTTAGCCGTTGTCGACCAAGAAAAGGCATTTGATAAAGTAAATAGAAACAAGCTGTGGGAAATCCTTAAACAATATGGAGTGAGTACACATCTAACAAACCTATGTAGAAGTTTATACAACAACAGTGAATGCATTGTGAGAGCAACTGGAGGACACTCATAATAAGATTCGGAGTACGACAAAGTTGTGTCCTGTCCCCTCTCTTGTTCATAACATATATAGACAACATATGTAAAGAAACCAGCCAAGCAGAGACAGCAAGGGCACCGTATGGCGAGAACACAGAAGAAGAACCATCTGCAAATCTAACCATCAGAGAACTCCTTATTGCGGACGACCAAGCACTAATAGCAAAATCAGAAGCTGAATTACAAGACCACAGGAATAGTCTAAATGAAATGTGTAGGGAACATAACATGAAAATTAGCGCAAGTAAAACAGAGGTAATGACTATAACTAAAGAAGAAAACGCACCAACGATTCACCTAAACGAACATCCCTTGAAATAAATAAAGAGTTTCAAGTACCTAGGAAGTATAATATCATCAAATGGCAAATCAGAAGACGGGATCGAAAATAGATGCAATAAGGCAAACCAACTCATTGGACAAATGACACCAATACTAAAGAACAAACATGTATCAATAACTACTAAGAATGCACTTTACAACACAATCTTCCTACCAACCCTATGTTACCAATGCCAAACCTGGACAGGGACAGAAAAAGAGAACAGAAAAATCAAACAGAAATGAGATTCCTGAGAAGAATACTCAATGTATCAAGAAGAGATAAGATCAGAAATGAACAAATCAGGACTAAAGTGAGGGTTATAGCTGCACAAGATTTTATTAGAAGGCAGCAAGTCAGATGGTTTGGCCATGCAAGTAGGTTACCAACTAACATACCACAACAAGCAATGATGTACAGACCAGAGGGAAAGCAGAGGAATAGGCCGACCATTAAACGATTGACGCAGGAAATAATGAAACCCATAAGCAGGCACTCTCCCGATGTTGATACTTCACCTCGACACCGCAAGGTACAAGAGGAACATGATGAGATGTGATGAGACAGAACTATTAGCTTAATGAACCATTCAACATAATATAGACGAGGAAGTATAGTCATAGTCTGTCCAGAAATGAATGCCGTAATTAACGATCAATTATTTTAAAAAACTGTCTGTTGCATCGTTATGAAATTTTTCCTGTCGTCTTATATTTAACCCCACCCAAGGAATATGTCTTTGGTAGGTCCAAAAGCAACTTAAATCATCGAAAGTGGCGACATTTCTTTGATGTTTTGGCGAAAATGTAGTGAATTCACGCTATAGTCTGTCCAGAAATGAATGCCGTCATTCACGATCAATTATTTTGAAAACTGTCTGTTGCATCGTTATGAAATTTTTCCTGCCGTCTTATATTTACCCCCACCCAAGGAATATGTCTTTGATAGGTCCAAAAGCAACTTAAATAATCGAAAGCGGCGACATTTCTTTGATGTTTTGCTGAAAAACTAGTGATTTATCGCTAACAAAATTAATTTTACAATAATGAATGCCCCGCCAATTCACATGACGACACAAGGCGTATCCGGATTCGTATGGGAGTGGGTGCAATAAAAGAAGTAGCTTAAACGTCGACATGGTCGGCTGCATTGCACCGGGTATTTATCCCATATGGCTGTCACCGCCTCACCTTCAGATATATTATTAGAGGGCTGCAACTCCAGCCCAAGGGATAGCATCGAGTCGCTCAGGACCCGAGTAATCTAGAGCCTTCTCGAAAGAGCTGGTCATCGAGTCCATGGTTCCGTGGACACTGATGTGGCCCGCCTAATGCGGGGTCCACGAGGAACTCGGACAGAGTTACCGCCCGTGTCGAAGGTGGACACGAGGAGACCGGCAGAGGACAGACGGACTTGAGAGAGGCAACAAGGCCTGCCTGAGAGGGACTCAATAGATATTCATAGATATATATATACATAGGCTAGATAGTGTGCTAGATTGTTGTATGACAACTATGTGTTTGATGTTTAACTATCTGTGATATGTAAGATAATATAGCGCGGGCTGTTAACCCACTGCGCCAACTGTATATTCAATACAATAAATATTCGATCTCATAGCGAACAGATTTATTGTTGCCTGTATGTACCCGTGTTCAGTTACCTAGATAAGAGCAAGATGATGACAAGCTTTTTGGGGGCTAGTTTTCCGGTTTTGGCATAAAATGTTTTGTGAAAGAGCTATTAATTGCCATGTAAAATTACTTATTTAATCATATCACATTGATTTTGATAACACATTGATTTGTTTAAATTAAAAAAAATTAGTAGCTATCTAGCGATAAAATAGAATTAATCTGAGTCCCTCGGCAACGTCTCACCATTGCCTCCGCAGAGTGCCTCACTATTTTGATTCTGTAAACGATTTTTGACATGTTACTATTTTGACATTTTTTTTGTGTGTGTGACTGTGACTAATGTTTTCTCACTCCACGAGCAGATTGTTCCGCAACTAGTGCCGCGTGCAACCTATGTAACCTTTCCAACAGTGACGAGAGTACAAGACAACATCGGAGAGTTCTGGGATTGAAAGCTAAGTTTCATGTCATACCCATTGTAACTCTAAGCTGTACTTCTCATCTTCCATCAATGTATCATTTTGTATCATATTGATTTGTTTGCATATTCATGACCTTGTAACCAACATAACCTTGCATTTTGATTTACACATTAATAATTAAGGGAGTTAACCAAATTTTCGACTACACAACATTTTTTCTAAGGGATTTAACTCTATAAACATTACAAACAAGTAAAACACAAAATGTCTAGCTTAGATAAGTGCATTGAGCAAGGAATAAAGTTAGGTTATAAAGAAGAGAAACTGTCAGAATGGGCACAGAAAACGCACGCAGAAAACATTGCCCGTGAAGAAAGAGCGATAGAACGAGAAGAAAAGAAATTGCAAATGGAGGCCGAAGAAAAGAAAATGCAAATGCAGGCAGCAGAAAAGAAATTACAAATGGAGCTCGACGCGGCAGCAAAGCAAGCCCAATTGAATGCTGATACACAAGTGAAACTAAAACAAATGGAAATTGAGTCCAACGCAGAAATATCGATAAATAAGCTAAGAAGCAAAGAGGAAGAACAAAAATATAATAAGTATAAAGGCCTCGTGAAGGCGTTCTGCTCAGGAGATTCCATCAGCGCCTACTTGGAAAATTTTGAGTGTCTCATGGCCTACCATAAGATCATTAAATCAGATTGGGCATTTATTCTAATGAGAAACTTAGCTCTTGAACCACTAAAAGTAATAGAGACAATACCACAGGAAATGCGAAAAGACTATGATTACTTAAAACAACGCATTCTCCAACATTTTTCTTTAGATACTGCAGGTTACCAACAACAATTTGCCAAATTATCTCCACAACCAAACCAAACCTTTATAGATTATGTCAGTACAGTCCAAGACGTGTGCACAAAATGGATCAACTCGGCTAAAACCAACAATAGCCATGACAAACTTAAAGAGCTTATTATTATAGATAAAATAGTTAGCACCATCCCCACACCTTTTGCCAAGTTCTTAAAACAAATGGACTGTAAGAGTATTCAGGAAATAGAGGCAAAGGGGAATGCATTTTTCACAGCAAATAGGGATATTTTTCAGCTGAACATAAGTCACAACGATACAGCAGCTGCAGTAGTAAACACCAAATACTCCAAAAGAACAGAGAGTAAATTTAAACCGCGCCCCAATGTCGGTAAAGTAGCGAAGTGCCAATATTGCGGTTTCAGTCACGACACTTATTCTATGTGCGACAAATCGCCTACCTATCCTACCCACCTCAAAATGATGGTGGAGAAGCAGAAGGCTAAGCGCAACGCTTACCAGAGAGCGGTAAAATGCTACTTTTGCCAAAGTTTTGGCCATTATAGTCGCCTCTGTGATGGACGTAAGTTATTGAAACAGGCCAATGCTGCACTAGTAGAAACGTCGTCTGACGAAGAGCTTGAATCACTCAATGAATGTGATAATCAACACGACAATGAAAGCGAGCTTGGGAATGCTGTACACATTATAACACCATTACAGACAGTAAGTGCAACACCTGTACGAAGTTCCAACTTGACACAACACTACTATTGTGGCCACACGATCCCTATTTCAAATGAAACAGCTAACGCTGCCTTATCATCTACAGGCAAGCTAGTTTTTTCTACAGGGTTTGTTAACAACAAAAAGTGCACATTAATTCGGGATTCCGGCGCAACGCTCTGTGGGGTTAAGAAAACATTAATAGACACTAAAGACTACACAGACAAACATGTGTCTTGTCGCACATTCTCAGGTACTATAGAGAGATACCCCCTTGCTCTGGTCGAAATTCGAACACCGTTCATATCTGGACAAGTATTGTGCGCTGTCCTTGACAATCCAGTCGCTGATATTATACTTGGTAATTTACCCAACATACATCCATGCTCTGAAAAGGAAATCAAAGAGTGGGAGCATAAACACGGTATCCACCACACAAACAGCGATGCGAAAGAGAAACACCATTCTTGCTTGTCTCAAGCTGCCAAAATACCAAGGGAGACAACCACTGAGGTAATTCAGAAAGAATTCACCGAGGTGTACAATGCAGGGGCGGTCGAATCTATGAGCGATACGACCGAATTAAAACCTCGAATTGAGGATGCTACCGATCTACCAAGTACCAAGCCTGTAAATGTGCAACAAAACACACAACACACAAACGCAATAACACGACGGACAACCCACAAAACCAACACCGACCAACTGCAGGAATCATTAGAAATAGTAGCGCCAAACTCAACTAACATCAATTTTGGAAATGAACAAAAAGCAGATACAACACTTGCACCATACTTTAAGTTAGTAGGACTTAAACCAAAATTAACTACGAACGCATCGTGGACATTTAGGCTACAGAACAACATCTTAACTAGATTTTACACAACAAAGCAGACCACAATACAGCAAATAATGTTACCACAAGCACATCGAAACAAAGTGCTAAAAATAGCCCATGACTCCCCTTTTGGAGGTCATATGGGATACGAATTGACCAGGGCAATTGTCCTGACCCAGTTTTATTGGCCAAAGGTCGACCAAGACATTAAAACATTTTGTACATCTTGTGATATATGTCATAAACTGGTCAAGGGGAATAACCCTACTACATTCTCTGTAAATGGAAAGTTGAAAATATTCCATGTAAATATGTTGAAACCATACTATGCTAGACAGGACAATGAGACAAATGAACAGACGCAACGAACTGGTGACGGAGACGAAACGACAATTTCCCAACGAAATGACACCTCGACAAACGAAGCATCGTTAACGACACACGCTTACGACGACGAAAACGACGAAACATATGGACATTACCGACAATCTGTAATATCGACAACGACGACAAATTTGACGACATATTGACGATTGATCTCGACGACGATGACAATGACATTGAAGACAATTTCCAAACAGTAGCATCTGTGATAAATCAGACAGACGTGGACAATACTGAAATCCCGGTACCAATCATGACTGACGACGGGAGTATAAATGACATACATATCTCTGACACTTTGACACAACAACAGCGACAAGACATTTTGACGCTCCTTGACGACTATAAGACTATCTTTTCCAACAAACCTGGACGCACTGATAGAATAACACATTCAATTGTGCTGACAGATCTAAGACCGGTCAAATGTAGACCATATTCTATTCCTCTCCATTACAGATCTAATTTAGATAAAGAAATTTTAGATTTAGAGAAGAATGGCATTATTCAAAAATCGATGTCTCAATATTCTTCACCGATTGTCCTGGTGAAAAAGAAGGACCAGACAATCCGTTTGTGCATCGACTATAGAGTATTAAATACAAGAACAACAACGGATGCAGAGCCAATGAACAGTTGTGAAGATCTTATTTTAAATATGGCTCAATCATCCTTATTTTCCAAGACCGATTTAGCGAAAGGATATTGGCAAGTTCCACTACACCCTTCTTGTAGACATATAACAGCATTCGCAACACCTCTCGGTTTGTACGAATGGCTATATCTTCCTTTTGGCCTGAAGAACGCACCGGCCACATTTGTGAGACTAACAAGATTGTTATTACACGGAATTAAAGATGTAGTAGCCTATATTGATGATATATGCGTCCATTCTTCTGATATGACTTCTCACTTACTTACCCTGAAACAAGTCTTCAACCAAATCTCTCTTTTTGGACTTACTATCAAACCTTCCAAGGTTGAAATAGGTTATACACAAATAGACTTCCTTGGTCATAGAATTTCTGAAGGAAAATTGTTGACTGATGATAAAATTGTTTCCAAGATCCTTAATCTAGAAGTGCCTACCACAAAAAAAACAGATTAGAAGTCTACTAGGTCTTATTAACTATTATTCTAAATTCATTCCACATTGGGCAGAACTCACCTCAGTCTTTTCTGATATGTTAACTAAAGATCATCCATCAAAAATTTGTAAAAGTACCAGCTTAGATGATGCAATGTGTAGATTGAAACATATTTTTTCTAATCCACCAGTCTTACGATTACCCAACATAAATTTACCCTTTATTTTGACCACAGATGCGAGCGCTATCGCAATAGGAGGATGTTTAATGCAGGAAGTGGATGGCGTACGACACCCGATTCTCTACGTGAGCCGCAAACTAAAGAAGGCTGAGACTCGTTATGCCACAGTGGAATTAGAGTGTTTGAGCCTATTGTTCTGTATATTGAGATTATCTAAGTTCCTCTTGGGGAGTCATTTTGTGGTCCTCACAGACAGTTCGCCATTATTAGTCCTTAACCATGGGTCGCCCAAAAACCACCGCTTACAACGATGGTGTCTTCTACTTCAAGATTCCGACTTCGAAATCCGCCATATCAAGGGCACCGATAATATTATGGCTGACCTTTTATCACGGCAGACAAATGCGCCAGTAGAATGACTCTTATCACATCGACCATTAGCCATACTATAAACTGTGATACTTTTAGTCGGTTGCATAGAACAGTGTAACTCTACACCTGCTAGAGTACTCTCAGTGATTAGGTTACTTACGACACCCATGAACATGGTACATTAAGAACTATACATTAAGACCATCTATACGTTAAGAGCTATACTTAAGAACTATACTATCAAGTGCCTAAGCTCTAGAACGATTCCAGCAAGAAACGGTAACTGTGTTTGTTTCAACCAATAATATCAACCAGTGAACTGACTCTGAATACTGTAATATTTCATACGGAACATTGAGAACAATCCATACTTGCTGTTGCTACGAAACTTTGCAAACAGCCGAAACAGAACGACATCGACTACAACACTCAAGAGACAACCATACTAACTTTGACATTCATGGCATAACACGCTAACGACAGGAGGACAACGCGCACATCATCGTTGGATTTATTTAGTTATCTAATTAATTAATTACTTTAGGATTAAATATGTATTATATTTGCATTAATGATGTATATAAATTGTGTTAACCTGTAATGTGTACATATTCTACTTTAATATTACAGGCGGTGCCATTCATAGGCTAAAGAACCGTCCTATACAATTGTCTCTAGTTAAATTATAACCTATTTTTCATTCATCGTACAAAAAGTACGTATTTTCTTAAAGGGCAAATATCGCCTAGCCCATTTTTTCTAAGGGCAATAACACTTACCTCAACTTTAATTATATATTTTAACCAAATACTATTGTGTAATGAAAGGTGAGTGAATGACTGCGTGAAAGGATTAAATGAGAGAACGATACACTTGGCGGACAAATTGTACGCAAAACGTATTTATTGTAATTTGTCTGCGTCTTTCATGTAAAATTGCATGACTTGTCTAAATTTGTCAATACATGTGTAATACTTAGTTTAATAGTGAGTTTAATTTAGTAGTTAGTGGAATATACTTAGTTTAGCAGTTAGGATACATCTAAGCACCACTACTTGGAATGCCTGATCATGTATTGCACACAGTGCAGTATTTCATGATTGAGGTTATCCCAACTCGTGACGCTTGGAAATACGCCACACATTCAGCACACACGTTACACAAACCTCAAAACTCAACACTATCAATTTAAAATACAGTCACTTTATTAGAAACATCAACTTATTAGTCAACACACTAACAAGCCAACAGGGACACATGTAGTCTGAGGGGGATAAAAGAACAAGGTAACTACATATTTAGCATTATATAACATACGAGAGTAAAAGTGTATGGAAATACACACACAGATCAAGATTTGAAGGTGTACTTATTTAGCCAGGACTTCGGTCTTGTTAACCCTCTTTAATATAGAGGTTAATTGTCTTGGTACCATTTCGGGTACTATGAGAAGGGCGGGTTGTAAATACAACTACTAAAACGTCACGTAACTTCGGTCAGATAAGCATATTTAAGCACACGAGAGACAGAGGGATCTCTTCACCAAATCAGAGAAGTGTTGTATGGTAGAATACATGAGTTTTAGTGCTAGTAGGTAGGTTACCAGGTTACTATCCACCAAACTACAAACACCAACTTTATGTGATTCGGTGACAGAATTAGAACAGATCTAATTACCCAAGAACAAATCATATCAGGGGGGAGGGGGGATCCTGTCACCGCCTCACCTTCAGATATATTATTAGAGGGCTGCAACTCCAGCCCAAGGGATAGCATCGAGTCGCTCAGGACCCGAGTAATCTAGAACCTTCTCGAAAGAGCTGGTCATCGAGTCCATGGTTCCGTGGACACTGATGTGGCCCGCCTAATGCGGGGTCCACGAGGAACTCGGACAGAGTTACCGCCCGTGTCGAATGTGGACACGAGGAGACCGGCAGAGGACAGACGGACTTGAGAGAGGCAACAAGGCCTGCCTGAGAGGGACTCAATAGATATTCATAGATATATATATACATAGGCTAGATAGTGTGCTAGATTGTTGTATGACAACTATGTGTTTGATGTTTAACTATCTGTGATATGTAAGATAATATAGCGCGGGCTGTTAACCCACTGCGCCAACTGTATATTCAATACAATAAATATTCGATCTCATAGCGAACAGATGTATTGTTGCCTGTATGTACCCGTGTTCAGTTACCTAGATAAGAGCACGATGATGACAATGGCTCAGTTTCTTCCCACAGCGCGGAAAGCGTCGCACAAAGCATAAACTCCGTAGCTCCAGCGACGATCCTCGGGAGTCTCCAAAAAAATGCACTCGTGAAATGAAGGACGCGGCCCGGAATCGAACATACAGCCTTCAGAGCCCGAGTCAGACGGCTTGACTACTTCACCACAGAGAATCCCGAGAGGGGTGCAATGTGTAATATTAGTAAAGGCGGAGAATTTACAGAGGCATGGGGTAAATGATGTGTAAATTGACAGGAAAGCAGAAGGAATCTATTTCTTACCTTATTTTTCATTTCCTTCTTGTTTCTTCAGCTGCTGGTTAATAATGTGTACACAAGTATTCATGTTAGCTTTTTATATTGAGTTCATGAAAGCTTCCAAATAGCTGTGCGTTAATGTGCGTATGGAGTGACCAGAAATGATACCCAATTTAGTCATCAGGTTTCCATTTTTAAGGATCTGTTCAGCTGTCTGTGTAGTTTGTTCACACGTACACATGGGTGACAGACCCGCTTTGAGTCTTCGTGAAAGATTGTCTACTCTGCTGTTTACCGTTCTGAGACGGAACATGATTACATGTTTTGCACTATGAAAATAGTTGTCAGTGTCTCTGTAGTGGGCTTTCTTCTTAACGACCAAGATGTTGGTCCTCTTTTCATTGAAGTTTATAGATTGATTCGTATGCACGTGTGTTGTCACCTAATTTGACAACGTGTTTGCTCTCATGTTTCTTGTTATGCCACAATATGTCAGTTTCCACCACAATATTACTCTTCTGTTGGTATTCAATGCGTTTAGTGTGTGTGTGTGTTTTATTTCTTCTCAATACCAGTTGTTTGTCGCTTCCTGGCCTGGAGGTTAGCAACTTTTCTCCGTAATCTCGTATACTCTAGTAAGTAACGTGACGACGGTGAGAATCAGCAGTGGTTTGAATCGCGTCGGTAACTTAGGGGTATGTGAGAATGCCGCACAGAAAGCAATGGCAAACTACTGAGCGTAATATTGCCAAGAAATCAACAATCAGATGAAAGATGCTGATGTTGACAGCGATGTCCTGTAAAGGATATGCAAAACATCTAAGTTGTTTGTCACCGCTGAGGGTTTGCGGAATTGAAAATTCATCACCGTGGAATACAAACTGTTGCCATTGACATTGTGCTGATGCTGTACTGTTTAGGGCCTGCAATTCGTCTGAATAATTTGAGCAAAATATCCCAGTAAGTGTGCACGTGGGTTAAGGTCTGCGATCTGCTCAGACCTTAATCTGTGTCTGTCGTATGTTTATATGAAATTGTGATTGAAATTATGATCACGTTGTGCATTACCATATTCTAGTATTTATAGAAAGATGGGCCCAATTCCTCTCAATGTGTAATAGTCAAGATAAGAACATTGACCATTAAGACTCGGGTTGTCTAGGGTAGTCCCGTGGAAGATAGACGCACCTTATGAAATTATTCTTCTCACAAATGAATCCTAATAGCTCTCAAGCCCCCTAAAGTTTGCAAATTCTGATCAGTCTGGAATGACAGCTTCAGAATGATAGAGGATTCAGTGAAAGAACGATATGGACTATGGGTAGTTTCTGGGAGAAAAGTTCACTTATTTCTCAGCAGATTTAACCCCTCCTCACTTAATTTCCCATTATAGTAATTGTGATAATTATATATTAAATTATACACAAAAACAACTTGTTCACGAACAATCTTATACAACAAGTGATATGTAAATAAAATAGAGAAGAATCTAGTGTTAATGGGTTTATTAATTGTTAAACCTGGTTTGGATCCAAGGAACACATTTCATGTCATATTCACATGCATATTGGATTATTAAAAAATCATTATACAGAGAATGCATGAATATTATGCCCTCCCCTCTCCAAGCCCACAACTAATCTATGTGTGTTTGAATATCTACTATCTGTTTGCTGTGGAAAGAAAATTGTCCTTGTCACAATGGATCAGTTGATCTTCCTGAAAAACAAGAGTTTGGATGGCCTGGTGTGTTTGGGGCCTCTTTTGCTCCTGGTTCTTGGAATTTGGGATTACTGTAATCTGAGTGAATGTATATGTGTCAGTAGAACATGTCACCTTGGAGCAACGAGACTGGGCTGTAGCCTGGGTCCATGTGTGGATTGATCGACTTCATTACCTGCCAGTTAGGTTAAGCAAAAGGTTGCTCTTACTCTGGTAGATGCCTGATTCGTCTCAATCTCTCACAAGTTTGGTTGCATCTTCTCTTCTACACTTCCACCACTGTAGTTTAGACAATCATATGTATGTAGATTCCAACTCATTGTTGTGTAGAGATAGTTAAGAATGAATAAGGATAGTACAGGGAGGATGATAAGGAAGGAAGAAATATAACAGCCTGAGAGTAAGAACTATACCCCTCTCTTAGCTGGAGTTGTATTAACTATGAATGTCAAGAGTTATCACACTGTATGCATGTTGCTATCATCTGGCCCTGCTGTATGTATGTGTTCTCAGTGTACCTGGGGTTTCATTGAGATGTTTACAAACAAGCATCGAAAAGACTGATATGTTGTCTCATGAGCAAATCAAGTTAAGTTGATAGGACAAGACAATGATGATGGTATGATGGCATTAATAAATGACATACAAATACTACATCTTCATCTACTCATTTTAGTTATGCATGTTGTGTGTAGTTTTTTCCCGAGTTCCTTCTTCTCTCTCAACTCGTCTCCTACTATCTTTTGTTGTGTTGACTTCTGTTGACTGGGGTTCTCATAGATTCTAACAACTTCCCTTCCAGTCTTCAGCAGTTAAATATGAGTGTAACTCACATATCATTGATTCTTGTTCATGAATTACATAAAGAAAAACCTTATGTGTACTGTTACAAAATGTAAACCATACAAAATCATGATACAAATAAATATACATCAGTGTGAGAGGTTTACATGAACTTGTACCTCTTCTTCTTCTTCTTCTTCTTCTTCTTCTTCTTCTTCTTCTTCTTCTTCTTCTTCTTCTTCTCTTGGAGTAAGTGTGCACTGGTCCCATTCTGTTGGCTATCAACAGTTTGTCTACAGACAGAGGTTTGAGTCTCCCTCATGTCTGGGCAGATTGTCTAAGCGCAACTGTCACAAAAGGCAATTGTATAAAGCGTAAACTTACTAGGCACTGCAGTTAATTGGTTCTGTGTCTAAGTGCTAAATCTGTCGCATATATACAACAATTTTACATCACTTATATCAACTCAGCTTGGAAAGGAGGAAGGAAAGATATGAACTCCTCTCTCATTCACCAGATAGTTTACAGGTAAAAACATGTAGATTTCAAGCGAAGCAGTGGTTCATGCACAACCTGTCTTCTGGATAGCAGATACTTAAATAGGTATTTTTGATGAAATGCATAGTGAACATTAAGAATTCCACCTCCTACAGTTTCCTATGATAGTATGTTGTAAATTGCACACATTAAAGACAACAGAATTAAAGAATCACTTCAGAGCGAGCGGTTTTAGAGAAATGTGATAGCGTCAGATTGGCCGGGGATTTGGCACAGTTCAGCTAGAAATGGCAGCCTGCAAGTCGACACGCCAGTGTTTGTTTTATATTATTAATATTACACTTAAAATGACGCACAGACACCGGATATCTCAACTGTACACTTCTGGCATCATGTTGATCTATAGACTGATGAGCTTACCTCGAGTCAGAATAAAGACATTTATTTGGGAGAATTAGTCCACAGTCAAGCGACTGGACTGTCCGCCTGGTTCTTGTGTGGAAGAATGCGCAATTTAAAAGTTGGACGCTAGCGACGGGCCGAACCGACGATCACACGACTGACCTCCTCCAATGGTTATATGTAGTGAGGACTCTTTTTAGTCTAAATATAAACTGACAAGTGTTCATCTCAATTGTCAAATGTGGCGTAGGGTGTTATCGTGCTTTCAAGTGCAACATTTTATTCTGGTTGGTGTGCATTAGTTGACGCACTGTAACATGATGAATTCTGTAATGTCACAGTGTCGGACGACTCCAGTAGGTTGATGACTGCTCTCGGTTGCATAAAATTCAAGCCATCCTTTCTCCAATAGTCCTCTTCCTCTTTCGACACATGGTTCTCACATTTTTTCCAGTAACTTTTATCAATATTTAATAGCGCGGACTGGGTTAGTATCTTGACGTCAGATAATTTGAATGTAGTATCGGCAGCTGCCACCTGTCCTTTAATTTTAGCCCACACAAGTTCTATAGGGTTTAAATGAGAACGATACGGCGGAAGTCTCAAACACATCTGGCCATGCTCTTCTATCGACTTGTGGATTTGATATTTCTTGCTTTTTTTTGCGCCTGTTTTACAAGGGAAACAACTGTAGCTTGAAATATGTTTCTGGAAATGGTATATTTTCCCTTCGGAGCCATATCTTTATTGCTTCCTTTGTGCTCGATGCCGTAGGTATTTTGACTTCTTGGGCAACAAGATTGTGATATGATGCATTGTCCATGATTAGTCAAGACAGTCTATCAAGGGATGGAAGTACTTTATTCTCGAGCCAATCTCTAAATACATTACCATTCATCTCATTATGATAATCCCTATTGTCTTATACTTTGATACAAACATGAGTCCAGCATTCTGTAGTAAGCCATTATGAGTACTACCAGCATAGGCTATGACCAAACGCTGTCCTTTACAACTGGGCACATAATGCTTTATCTTTCCATGCACTGATTGCCATTCCTTTTCACTTGTATGGTGCGCATTGATCCACGTCTCATTCAAATACACTATGTCATAATTTTCGTTGCGCATTTCCCTTATTTCACGTAGGTATCTGTTTCTCATGGCTCCTAAATGTGGTTGCTCGCAAAGGGTATTTCTGCCTCCCTTGTACTTTCTAAAAGTGAAGCCTAATGTCCTTATAATTTTCCACAAAGTTGTTTTGGATTTTGTATTGTGAATCCCTTACGGGACGTTGCAGTCAACACCAGCATTTTCAGCTGCTGTTGATGTACTAGGCAAGTGTTACGTTCAGTAGTTTGCCATTGCTTTCTGAACGATCGGTCCCTATACCTTTTTCGAAAAAAACCAGCATCACCGTGTTTCGAACCCGGATATACAGGCTGACAAACCGCGTTCGCAAGCCCTTAGCCACAGAGACGTTTAGATAGTTCTATGTTATTGTTCTTTCTCAACCAAACTCTAAGTTTTCTAACAGTCACTGTTACTTTGGCATCCATCATTTTTATAATAACTCGCCTTATGACATCCTTGTCAAAGGTGTCTACAATTGCCTTTCTACCAACCGTTTGCTTATCGCATGTTGGTTTCATTCCAGATTCTTGCACCCGTCGACGAAATGACCGTTTACTCAAACCCAATGCATGCACTGTTCTTTTGTCGGGACTTGTAACAGTATGAAACAGTTTCCTGCGATCAGCTTCTTGGCAAATCTATGTGTACAACTTCATTGCGATGCTTTGAAGTGTACAAAATTTCACATTCAATCCCATTGAACAATATTCACACATTCAAATATTAGCGATTAATATTATATTAATGGTAAGATTTATTTACATATTTATTTATATAATCACGTTTCATGAAATAACCCACATTGATGACACCTCTGAACAATCCCATTTAACTGCGCGCAGTTTGTGCCAAAATGGAAACCACGAGACAATTTTTTAAAAAGCACGATGTGTATTGGTGAAGGTGTAATACTTTTAAAATTATGGATTTAATCTCTGACCCGTAAATTATATACCGCATATAAACAGACATTTAAATCTGCCGTACAATCTCCAGAACAAATTTATGTTGTTGTTGGGTGGACATAATGATAAGGTTATATGCCAAATCTTATAATTTTACCTCAGTTGGTTACTGAGATATGGATGGATGGATGGATGGATTGGGGCTGAAAAAAAAGTAAACAGACTACAGCTGAAAAACAATATGAGGTTATTGGCCCTTTTAAAGACCGGACAAAAACTATTTTTCTGAAACCAATAAGTCAACACCATCGTTAATGGGGCATAATAATGAATGTAATATCGAAGAAAGATAGAAATCTGAGTTATAAACTCTCACGCATGTAAACTAAAACCATTAATCACACAAAATCTTTTAAGATGGCTTAAAATTATATCTGTTGTCCATGCAGAATAAAACTCTCTTTTAATTCTATAAAAATTGTTAAAAGATTAAGACAAATACTACAACTATTTAAATCCACTAATGCATTCATACTTCCTTTAGTAAACTCCCTTGAAATAATTGTTATATATTATTATGTCCCTTTCAAATATTTTAATTAGATGTGATCTATTTAATTATTTTCTCTTTCTTTTAATAAACCATGTTTAGTCGTTGGATCAACATCACGGCACACGGTTTAACCCATAAGTGCTCCGTTTTCCTCCTAACTCAAACCTGAGTCTGGAGAAACTCAGCTCAATGCACGAACTCCGTTGCATCGGCGAGGATCCTGAAATACTTTGGGTAGTTTTTTACTCGTAATTTTGCCCGGGCAGCGCCGTTAGGCTACTCTTTTTGGATTTCCAACTGCCAAGGGATTTTTTACGTGCGTAACAATACACACGGGCGTCCGATCTCACTACCCAGAGACCAGGGGAAATTTTATTACTGGAAGTCCAGGAGGATTTTTTAAATAAATCCGGGGCCTGAACCCGGGACCTCCAGCACTCGAGGCGGACACCATACCTCGAGACCACTCAGCCCCCTTAATAAACCATGTGATGTAAACCAGTTTGTGTTTACAAGATGCGTGCTTCTTGTGTGTGTGTGCGCGCGCGCTACCGCCTACCTAAGCTAGGCATACCCCAGTCAATAAGGTGCTGCCTCGCCACGGTTCATCTGCTCCTGAGGGTGTGTGGAGCTTAGGGACAAAATCCTGACACATGGACGGCAATTTATACATCTAGCAACAAGAAAAGAAAACAAAGGCCGACCCAAGGCTGGGAACATGGACCGTAAGAACCATGACCCCTGGCATCTCAGGTGATCTAAACGAGATTGTCGATGCCCGCAAAAATGAAGTGATAAACAACGAATTACTCAGACTGGGGATAGACATTGTCGCCCTGCAAGCGACCAGACTCTCAGTATCTGGAAACATCAAGGAGAGGGGCTTTATTTTCTACTGGCATGGCAAACCGTGCGGAGAGATCAGGGAGAATGGAGTTGGCTTCGCTATCAGAAACAAACTGCTTAAGTCCATCATATCACAAAGTGATGGCACTGAAAGAATACTGAAGCTCCAACTCCAGACAGAAGCAGGTTCAGTTAGTATTATAAGTGTTTACGCCCCAACACTAACTGCAGCATCAGAATCTAAAGATAAGTTTTATGACGACTTTAGCAAAATGGTCAGTGAAACACAAACAACATCTATTTATCCTGGGGGATTTCAATGCCAGGGTTGGCTCCGACCACAAATCTTGGCCTTCATGTCTAGGATAGTTTGGCGTTGGGAAGATCAATGACAATGGACATCGTCTCTTGGAATAATCTGTGCGTGGCCAACACCTTCTTTGACACAAAACCTCAACACAAGGTGTCATGGAGGGACCCCAGATCAAAGAACTGGCACCAGCGCTACCTGGTGCTCACTAAACGCAGCAATCTCCGCAATGTACGGCTGACTCGCAGCTATCATAGTGCTGACTGCGACACCAACCTTTCACTCGTCTCCAGCAAGGTGAAGATAAAGCCCAAGAGAATCTACAGAAGCAGAACAGAAGGAAGACCACGCATTGACACCAGCGGCACCCAAAACAAAGAGAAGGTCAATCAAATTCATCCAGGCTCTAGCGGAGACTCGCCTGGCCCCACAAACGGAACTGCCACCTAGAGATGGAGTCATTGCGCGACACCATCTGTAATACAGCACTATCAACATTTGACAAGAACAAACTAAGTCAACCGACTGGTTTGAAGCACACTCTGAAGAGATGCTCCCAGTCCTGGAGATACAGAGACATGCATTCTCAGCGTATAAAACACCACCATCAGAGAAGGGACGAATAGGTGTTTCCAAGCATCAGGGCCAGGTTCTATACTGGCCAAGGCCTACTAACACGCCCTAGTCGTGCGTCCTGGGCAACAGGTCCCTTCGGGGTCCTGGCTAACGTAGTAGGATCGCTGATTCTTCCGAAGTCGGAGAGTATCTGCCTGCACGGCGAGGAACCACCAGTCTACACACCAATAAGCCAGACATGGGACAACGGATACTCACGCAAACCTCAGTCCGGTATGACATCACACTGATGTTGGACAACAGGATGTCTTCATCCGACATACAGAACTTCACAGCCAGCGAACGCAAGCAAACCATCAGAGAAAACATTGCAGGCACTGCGAATGGCCAGAAATAGAGTACAACATACCGCAAGAAAATCTGCGAACAGGTACTGGCTACAGCTGAACGTTCAACACCAATGGATGAAATGAATGGTGATCATCATTCTTGACGGACAAACACCAATCCGACACGGTTCACAAGCAGAATAAAGCCTCCTCCACCCGCGATCACATCCTCCTTCTCCATCTTATTTCGCGTCCTCTTCCTTCTTCGTTTTAAGGCTTTTCCCTCTCCTAATTCATCGTCATATTATTTTCAGTCTATTTCTTGGTCTATATGTTTTCCCTTATTTCTTTCCCTCCTCTTTTTTGTTTTGTTTACCTTATTTCTCTTATCCTTTTCCCACGCCTTCCTAGTATTCTCCCGTCCCTCCTCGTTTCCCACACCCTCTTTCATCCTCATATCCTGTTTGTTTCCTTCATATTTCCATGGCCCCCCCCCCCCCCCCCCCAATTCTTTTCCCTCTTTCATCTTCGTCTGACCCATCCCCACCTTTCTTTCTCTCATTCATTTCCCAGACTCTCCTTATTTTGCTATTCCTCACCTATTTGAGAAAACAGCAACATAACTGCGACTACTAAAAATATGACACACCATCTTTTCTCTTCATAACTGAAGCTGCCTGCTGTGTGCTCATATGGGAATGGGTTTGGATCCATAGATCCGTTCATGAAGGCAATTTCTTTGGAGACACATTAAGGTTGTTGCTCTGTGCGATGATCTCAACATGTGATTAGATGATCCGCTGAGAGAGACCAAACTATATGGAACAAGACCTTATGCAATGATGGTAATGCACTTTGAACCCCTTTTGGTGAGGTCAGCTTTGTCGATTGGATAAGAGCACTTGTTCTTAAACTTCCAGTGTGCTGATGCCAAGGTAACAGGTTCAACCCCTACACCGGTCATTTGGACAAAGATGTTGACTTCTTGTTCTTGACTTGGGGATGTAAATTACAAGCACCTGTGAAGTCAGAGTGTGTTCACCTGATGGCGAAGGACACTGGAAATAAGGAAAGCTAATCCACATGCAAAGATCAGTCCAGAGCACTAGAAGTAGTAATCATGTGTAAGGACTGCTTGAGTTCAAAGCAATGCAAACTAAAAAAAAAAAAAATAAACCCCTTCTGGATTTTAATCTTCTGTGAATTTTACACTCTATTGTTCCAAACACGAGTTACAAAAAAAAAAAAAATTAAAAACATTAAGAAGAGGCTGACCATGTCAATGACGGGGAGAGGGAATAGCAGAGTCCATGGGAATCACGATATAGGAAACCCATAAAAGGGCACTCTCCCTCTGTTTATGCTTCACCTCGACACCACAAGGTACAAGATGAGATGAGATGAAGAGATTAAATGTATCCAACACACAACGCTGCAGATGTAGCCAACAGAATGTTCAATCAACAGACAAGACAAGAGTGCTCTTGATTGTTTCCATGTCTCTTTATTTAATAAAAAAAAAATAACATGAAACAAAGATTATTATATAAATTTAAAACAAAGTATTCCCTTATTGAATTTAAATACAGAAGCCACAAACAATATGTTGCATGATTTATTGCCAGGAAATAAACCTTGCAACATATTCTTTATAACACCTTTACTTATGTTATTTAAATTTTGCTACAGCTAATCACATTCTTTCTTCTTCTTTTTCTTCTTCTTTTTCCTACAAACGGTACTCAGTAAATCTTTGTCCTCGACACTCATATCTGAAATGAGTTCAAACTTTTCATGACTGTCCAAATTCGATTTGTGTGAAATACTACTCTCAGTTTTGTGTTGTTTCTGCGATGAAGCAAAACCTATGTTCTCAACACTTAACTTTTCTTTATGTTTCTTTTTCTTCAATTTTGATGTGGTAGACGACAAACTTTCATTGGAGAGGCTTGGTTCTGAGTTAGGTTCTTTCTTTCGTTTCTTGTTTCTAGAACTTTCTTCTGTCACATTCTTATTACCATGGTTTGAATTCTGGACAAAACCATCGTTATCATAATCTCCTGAAGGAATAACACCACACAAAAGTCTGGATTTGTTGTCTTTCTGAGATACACAGATGTTATTGTCTGGTTTCAGGCGTGACGTTCCTAAATTGAGATCTGATTTTGCTGTCTTCTGAACTTTTTGTTTCCTTTCTTTAGATATTTCTAAACTGCCTGCTTTTATACTGCTGGCACTGTGTTCCATTATAGATTCATCTTCAGATATGTTTTTGTTTGTCATCGATTTCTTCCTTTTCTTACTGCGAGATTTATTTATTTCGCTGGCATCAACTGTCACCTCTTTGGAAACATCGATGTCAAGGGTGTGGCACTCCTGCATAACCCCGTCTTCCTGCTCGGCATACTTGCTTTTGATTCTCTCAAAACAAGCAACAAAAAATCCCTGAGTCAGATCTATCTCTGGCGATAGTCTCAAGAAGAAACGGGAATTCGGATACTCATCCAATCCACGACTGCCAGCCCACAGAGGAAAGATCCTTTTAAATTTGAAGTACCCGGATACTTGGCCCATCACTTCTTCAACCACCTGCTCATTCTCCTCAGCATGAACTGAGCAGGTTGAGTACACCACACGCTGCACTGCAGGAAAACGAAGTGCATGTTTCAGGATTAAAATTTGAAACCTCTTCAGAGTCTGCAGTCGCTGTGGGTCACTGCTGGGGTCATATTTCTCATTTTTGGATCCCAGCATTCCTATGGAAATCAAAATTTAACAATCACATTTTTAAAAAATTTCTGTATAGCACAAAAACAAAGACAATGAATATACATTTTGGCAAAAATGAAGCTTTGAAAATGTGGTAATACTGATAAAAGGAGGAATATCCCAGAATCTTCATCAACTTCTTTCTTTTGACCTTCACTGCTCTATGCTGTTAGATGATGTTTGATGATTGGTTTACCAACTAGTGCTCGCCCGGTTGCTTGGTATGCTGAGACGTGGCTTTTTAAGGTGTTGATGACTCTGTCGATCCATCTTTTTCACGGCTTCCCTCTTGATGTTTCCATTTTCATGTTGTATGCTCTTGCCGCAGGCGACATTTGATTCATTCTTACTAGGTGGCCCAACCAGTGAAGTCTTTGTATCAACGTAATGATGGTTAAACCAAACAGAAATAAACAAAGATGTTCCAAAGCAGGAACATCCTATGGGTAAGTGATATGCTAGGACCATCACATTTTGCCTGATTGCACGGAGGAATAGGTGGCCAGTCTTTTGCCACCTTGGCAGCCAATAAACTCAGACATCAAACCCGCATTGGTATGTTTGATTTTATTTTGGCGCTCACTCGTTTTGAACTCAAGCATAGTCCATACACACTACTTTTAGTAGTGCTGGGCTGAATTTAGCATGTGGATTAGCTTTCCCTCTTAACAGTGTCCCTCGCCACCAGGTGACCCACCTCCAACTTCAGAAGCACTTGTAATTTACATCCCCAAGTCACGGACAATACGTCAACATTTTAGTCCAACTGTCTGTTGAAACCCATACCTCGGCATTAGCAAACCGGATGTTTAAGAACACACATTCTTATCCATTCGGCCACGCTGACCTTCGAACCCTCATTTCACCTCACTCATTACAACGTCAGCATAGCTCTCTAGTGACCACACCCGTTTAATGATGACAGTAAACTGGCCTAGGGTGTTCATATCACTCCACAGATCTCAGTCATTTGGTGTTCTGGATCCATTCTGTTGATATTTACCCCAGCCACCATTGCAGACCATCAAGCATGGTTTCTTTCGGCCTGTCTGTCTCATTTACTGCTGATGTTTCTAGGCATTGCAGTTCTATAATGCTTTTGTTATCACTAAATTAAAAATGGTTCCGTCGCCCTGCTAATGAGTTGAGTTCATGGAGCGACACTGTGAGCTGTGATTTCATGTGGGGTGCCTTTACATCTGTCCGCAGTTGTTTGTGTTATGAACTGCATGTTCAGAAAAATGGCGGCTCCGGTTGCTGAACTAATTGGGTTTGCCTTGTGCAGAAATGTGTGGCTGCTGGTTTTCTAGTGACTGCCATGGACGATGAACTGTATTTTTTTGTGGCGGACTTTTGAGTTGGCATTCTGCCAGCGGCAGAAATGGAGCATTATGGAGCACCCCTTTGCCGTGAAGTTGGAACCGCAACTAACTAACTATCACTTATCAAAAAGGCAGGTCAGCATGGTCGAATGGGTAAGAACGTGTGTTCTTAAATACCCATTGTGCTGATGCCAAGGTTAGCGATTCAAGCCCTACACCGGACAGCTGGACTAAAATGTTAATCTGTCGTCCTTGACTTGGGAATGTAAATTACAAGTACCCCTGAAGTCGGAGTGGATTCGCCTGATTGCGAGGGACACTGTTAACAGGGAAAGCTAATCCGTACGCAAAATTCAGTTCATCACTACTATAAATAGTATGTATGGACTACACTTGAGTTCAAAGCGAGCGAGCGCAAAAAAAAAAATAATTAAAAGAAATTACGTTTCTCACTTTCTGATAGTTGCATATAATGTTCTACTTTCATTAGCCTCTTCCAGGCAACTGAAGTTAGTTGCTTTGGCCGTCCAAGGCACTTGTAACACTCATCTCAGGAACCACAACTCTGCTGCCTTCCTAGTTTATTCATTCTTAGTTGCCTTTCCTTCGCAGACGATTCCCAACGACTTCTGAAAATAGTCAGTTATCTATTTTTCTGGGGCAGGGCGACTCCTGACCCGTGCTGGTCAGAAAACATCTCTGCGCAGGGAAGCACCTGGCCAACTGTCCTAGCAGGCAAGCACACTTGGGAGACACTCGCTTGAAGTACTGGTGGTCAAAGGTTGAATCCACACTGGGCTGGATAAGAAACCCAGGCTCCCCGGTCAACCAAGCCTAAAATCATTATCATGTGCCATGCCCGTAAGTGTGAGCAGTCATGTTTTGCCATCTTCCACGATCACCAGAGTCGTGGATCAGTGCAGTGTTCTTGTCCCGAACATGCCATCCAGATATTTACTTCTCTGCTTCCTCTTGTTCTTTTCCCCCTCAATCTTGCCAGTTGTCACCAAGCTATCCAATTTATTTCTTCTGATAACATGACAAACAAATTTGACTGTCTACGTCTAATTTCTCTAATCAGTTTGCGGTTTTCATCTGACTCCTGTAGGACTTGGTCATTGGTTTTTCTGTCTGTCCATGATATTTTTTGCATTTTCCTCAGAAACCACATTTCCACAGCCATCAGATGTTTTTCAACTTGTCTGCTCAAGATTTCACATCAATACAAAAGTACAGGTTCTACTTAGCACTTCAACACTCTTTTTCTCAAGTCAGTTGACGCCTTTTGATCTTTTCACTAAAATAAAAAGAGTACCAGGAAATGTCATGGCAAGAAAATAAAAACACGGTAATATGAATGCTCTGAACATTAAACAGGTGTCTATATAGAATTTGTTTACTGTGGTGAGATTCTCATGTGTGTACACAGGACAATTATATGCACGAGGCATATGCTTGCGCTACCAACAATGGCGGATCAGCATAGAGTCCTTCAGGTCAAATGGTACCTGAGAGTGGTTGCAGATAGGGATCACCCCCTGCATGAAGCCATGGATATGGTCAAGGGTCATAGACTAAGACAAGACAGGTCCTGGATAACACAGGCGGAAATATCTATACATCAGGTTTCAATCTAGAGACAATCAATTGTGAAAAAAGAGTCCAGCAGACAGGATGGACTGGCACAATGTAATAGTAACACTGGGTCGTGAGTGCAGAGAATGGGCAGCGGGGAGTTTGAAGTGCAACAACTGATCCAGAGTAACACACATCAAGGTAGCATAGTGATCTATACTGATGGGTCAGTGGTGAGAAACAGACATAGCGGTTGGGGTGTCATTGCGAAAACTAATGGACAATTCTTAAAAAAGGAGAGTATGGCATATGAGGCTACGACCTCCAGCATGAGAATGGAGGTGGAAGCACTGCAATACACATTGTCTTCATCACAGACTCAAGGAGTATGCTTAGTAAAGTGGAGAAAGGAATGCTTCAAGTGGAATGACTCACCTCGCTTCAGAGGTTACAAATTGTGAGAACTGTATGGATTGTTTGCCCCGGCCATGCAGGAGTGCGGGGTAATAAACATGCTGATAGGCTAGCAGGGAATGCACCTCTTGTGGTACTTTACTTGTGGGCAAGGGATAGGTGGTCGTGCGCCTATGGGACCAGGTGGAGAAGGTGGGGGAACAGATTGAGAACCCATATGTGGAAAGGATGAGATTGTCGGGGATTGGCAGGGGTTCTGGTAGAATCTCAAAACTGAGAGGGAAGACCAGGAGAACTTTCAATCAGATAGTGGTGGGAACAATTAGTAGTGTGACTCTTCGCTGGCTGTTGAATGGGGAGGGGGAGGGGGAACAGACGGAGAGCGTATGGGAATGTCCTGAGTGCAGTGATGTCGGTTCTTAGCTCAACTCAACTCTGAGGTACTTATAAAGATAACAGTGTGCAAGGAAAGTGATCCTGGACCCCCCCCCCCCCCCCCCCCAAAAAAAAAACAACCAAACAGCAACAGGTATTTAACTCTATGGACCACTGAGTGAACTAACAAAGACAGTCAAGTGTATACAAGAGACAACAGTGTAGGATAAACTCTATGGACTACTGAGTGAACTAACAAAGATGTGAAGTTTATACAAGAGACAACAGTGGAGGATAAACTCTATGGACTACTGAGTGAACTAACAAAGATGTGAAGTTTATACACGAGACAACAGTGTAGGATAAACTGATAAACTCTATGGATTACTGAGTGAACTAACAAAGACAGCAAAGTGTATACAAGTGACAACAGTGGAGGATAAACTCTATGGACTACTTAGTGAACTAACAAAGATGTGAAGTTTATACACGAGACAAGTCTAGGATAAACTCTATGGACTACTGAGTGAACTAACAAAGACAGTAAAGTGTATACAAGAGACAACAGTGGTGGATAAACTCTATGGACTACTGAGTGAACTAACAAAGACAGTAAAGTGTATACAAGAGACAACAGTGTAGGATAAACTCTATGGACCACTGAGTGAACTAACAAAGATGTGAAGTTTATACACGAGACAACAGTGGAGGATAAACTCTATGAACTACTGAGTAAACTAACAAAGACAGTAAAGTGTATACAAGAGACAACAGCGGAGGGTAAACTCTATGGACCACTGAGTGAACTAACAAAGATGTGAAGTTTATACACGAGACAACAGTGGAGGATAAACTCTATGGACTACTGAGTGAACTAACAAAGATGTGAAGTTTATACACGAGACAACAGTGGAGGATAAACTCTATGGACTACTGAGTGAACTAACAAAGACGTAAAGTTTATACAAGAGACAACAGTGGAGGATAAACTCTATGGACTACTGAGTGAACTAACAAAGACAGTAAAGTGTATACAAGAGACAACAGTGGAGGATAAACTCTATGGACTACTGAGTGAACTAACAAAGACAGTAAAGTGTATACAAGAGACAACAGTGGAGGATAAACTCTATGGACTACTGAGTGAACTAACAAAGACAGTAAAGTGTATACAAGAGACAACAGTGGTGGATAAACTCTATGGACTAGTGAGTGAACTAATAAAGACAGTTAAGTGTATACAAGAGACAACAGTGGAGGATAAACTCTATGGACTACTGAGTGAACTAACAAAGACAGTAAAGTGTATACAAGAGACAACAGTGGAGGATAAACTCTATGGACTACTGAGTGAACTAACAAAGACAGTAAAGTGTACACAAGTGACAACAGTGGCGGATAAACTCTATAGACCACTGAGTGAACTAACAAAGACAGTAAAGTTTATACAAGAGACAACATTGGAGGATAGGATAAACTCTATGGACTACTGAGTGAACTAACAAAGACAGTAAAATGTATACAAGAGACAGACAACAGTGGAGGATAAACTCTATGGACTACTGAGTGAACTAACAAAAACAGTAAAGTGTATACAAGAGACAACAGTGGAGGATAAACTCTATGGACTACTGAGTGAACTAACAAAGACAGTAAAGTGTACACAAGAGACAACAGCGGAGGATAAACTCTATAGACCACTGAGTGAACTAACAAAGACAGTGAAGTTTATACAAGAGACAACAGTGTAGGATAAACTCTATGGACTACTGAGTGAACTAACAAAGACAGTAAAGTTTATACAAGAGACAACAGTGGTGGATAAACTCTATGGACTACTGAGTGAACTAACAAAGACAGTAAAGTGTTTACAAGACACAACAGTGTAGGATAAACACTATGGACCATTGAGTGAGCTAACAAGGACAGTAAAGTGTATACAAGAGATAACATTGCAGATACAGACAATCAATCTCAAGTGAACGAAAGAAGCAGAACTTTAAAAATTAACTACAACTTACCTGATCCACTGCAAGACGGATCTACCAGAATAAATTGGATATCTTGAGCATCACTGGAATCTGGCTGGACAGTGAGAAAATCCTGGACAATCATTTCTACACAGGTGGCGCCACTTGTCTCTATGAGTCTGTACATTGTTGCCATTCTTTTGTGGTCTCGGTCAAGGGCAATCACTCTTCTGCAGAAAACAGAAACATTTATTACTAAGACATCACTGAAATAAGCAACAATACTTATCAACTGAAAGTATAATAAAGGATTGAGCCAGCAAATCTTCTTCTTCTTAAAGTCCATGCTGTGTGGCGTTGATGATCATGTCTGTCCACAGCCTTCTGTCTCATGTACTGCCAATCTTCTTATAGTCCATGCCGTGTGGCGTTGGTGATCATGTCTGTCCACAGCCTTCTGTCTCATGTACTGTTATGTTGTCCAGTGCATCCCCCCCCCCCCCCCCCCCCCCCCCCGGATCTGATCTGGAAAGATCAAGGGGAAGAGAGGCAGAGGCTGACCAAGAGAAATGATGCTGGATGGACTGAGATGGTGGCATGGAGTAATATAATCAGCAGAGTTGATCCAGAACACCAAAGACCAAAATCTTCAGAGACATGAATATCAACGCCAGCTGGCAGGTCACTTATGATTATGAGTCCCTCCTCTGGTCTCTACTTCCTTCTTCTCACTTCTATGAGCACCAAATAATACATGCATGTTTATTTATGAACACAGACGCACAAAAAAGGCAATGGACATACCCTGTGTCATTCATTAAACTGGCCAGATGGCTAGCTTTGTTGCCAGGAGCTGAACAGCAGTCCAGCACAACAGACCCCTTTGTTGGATTCAGGACGTGGGCAGGCACGCAGCTAGCCTTGATGGCGGAAAGTCATTTATTAGAAAATAAATTATGAAGATGCAAACAATACATCGCACAATTTGTTGCCTGGCATACTTGGCTATATCTTATTACATACATACAATAGAAACAAGTTCAACATGTAATGAAGTAGCGTAACAAATTATTTCATGGTTTCTTCTTACTCTTTCACCTCCTCTTCTCTTCCTCCATTTACCTCAGTGGATTTTGAGAGGGGGCGAGAGAGAGAGAGAGAGAGAGAGAGAGAGAGAGAGAGAGAGAGAGAGAGAGAGAGAGAGAGAGAGAGAGAGAGAGAGAGAGAGAGAGAGAGAGAGAGAGAGAGAGAGAGAGAGAGAGAGAAAGGATGTCAGAATCTGTTGTGTGCCTAATCCAATGCACTTTGTAAGTTGGTCTTCATTTCTTTAAGGTTGTTCTTGATACCATCACTCCATCTTCCACATGCTCTCAATAAAAGCTTTTGGAATTCATCATGACACTTGGGAAACTGTTGCCAAAGACAGAAATTCGTGGCAAACATCATTACACAGGGGTGTAGTCACCTGTGAAGCAAACAAAACTGCAAGAGCTGTGAAGAAAAGGCTGGACAAAAACTACTGCAGGAGATCCTCCTGGTACATCAAGCATTCGTTGCCCACATTGTCAAAGAACATTTCGAGCCAAAATAGGCCATACCAGCCATCACAGAACTCATGGCTCCAAACTTTCAACCCCACTGTTTGAAATGAATGGTCATCATCAATCTTCATGGACAAACACCATCCATACTTCTTCTACTTCTCTCTCTCTCTCGGGATCTTCCTATCTCCCTGTTTTTTCTCTGCCTGTATGTCTTTAATTCTCTCATTATCTATCTTTGTGTCTCTATCTGTTTGCTTGCCTCTGTCTTGACTTGCTCATTGTCTATCTTTGTCTTCCTCTCTTTCTGCATGTCTCTCTGCTTCTTTCTTTGTCTGTCTCTCTCTGACTATATGTCTGTCTCTCTCTGACTATATGTCTGTCTCTCCCACTGTCTCTCTCTCTCTCTCTCTATTTGTCCTGTTTCTCTCCATCTCTGTCTCTCTCTCGCTCCATCACAAAACAACACACAAAATACAGGTCTACAGGACAAATCATGCACAACCAGAGAACACCGTCATCGCAGCAGTAAACCAACACTCAACAACACACACAAAATACAGGTCTACAGGACAAATCATGCACAACCAGAGAACACTGTCATCGCAGCAGTAAACCAACACCCAACAACACACACAAAATACAGGTCTACAGGACAAATCATGCACAACCAGAGAACACTGTCATCGCAGCAGTAAACCAACACTCAACAACACACACAAAATACAGGTCAACATGACAAATCATGCACAACCAGAGAACATCATCAATGCAGCAGTAAACCAACACTCAACAACACACACAAAATACAGGTCTACAGGACAAATCATGCACAACCAGAGAACACTGTCATCGCAGCAGTAAACCAACACTCAACAACACACACAAAATACAGGTCAACAGGACAAATCATGCACAACCAGAGAACATCATCAATGCAGCAGTAAACCAACACTCAACAACACACACAAAATACAGGTCTACAGGACAAATCATGCACAACCAGAGAACATCATCAATGCAGCAGTAAACCAACACTCAACAACACACACAAAATACAGGTTAACAGGACAAATGATGCACAACCAGAGAACACTGTCATCGCAGCAGTAAACCAACACTCAACAACACACACAAAATACAGGTCAACAGGACAAATGATGCACAACCAGAGAACATCATCAATGCAGCAGTAAACCAACACTCAACAACACACACAAAATACAGGTCTACAGGACAAATCATGCACAACCAGAGAACATCATCAATGCAGCAGTAAACCAACACTCAACAACACACACAAAATACAGGTTAACAGGACAAATGATGCACAACCAGAGAACACTGTCATCGCAGCAGTAAACCAACACTCAACAACACACACAAAATACAGGTCAACAGGACAAATGATGCACAACCAGAGAACATCATCAATGCAGCAGTAAACCAACAGTCAACATACCCGATCCTGCTGAATCAACTCCCCAGACTTGGTCAAAGGATGGTCGTGCAAATCTGTTCCAACAGGAAACACCAGCAGGTCAAACAGCTGAGGGTCAAGGCCAAACTGCCACTTGTCTAGTGACCTGACACTTTCGGAAACCTGGATTTATTCAAATGGAGACAAATAAAATGTTATTTGTTGTATGCCTTGAGACTAGCATCTGTTGGATTTTTCTCCCAGGACATGCTGGTGTGGTGGGAAACAAGCAGGCAGACAGATTCGCTGGTCTACATCACTTGGTAGGGTATTGATGCATGATAAGGTAGATGTGTTTGGGACTCTTTAGAATCGTGTGTATAGTGCAGAAGAACGACTAGAAGAGAATGGTGCTGCAGGGAGTGACCAGAGGATCTGGCCGACACTCAGAACTCTGAGGAAAGGCCAGATGGACACTTAATCAGACTGCACCTGGTACCTTTAGTGCTGGGACTCTTTACTGGCTGTTGAATATGAGGACGGACCAAATGTGGATATATTCCGAGTGCTGTGATATCGGTTCTTGACTCAACTCATGTCATGAGACTGTCTGGGTTAAGCTCACTTCTTATAGGATATCATTGTAGACAGGGATTCTTCTTCCTCTTCTTCTCTCACCCTTTTTGCTGACATAAACAACACACATGGTCTTCTAGTGTGGGGCATTTGATATCTTCATGTAATCACAGATTCACTATAAAGTCTTTCTGTCTGCACAAGATTGGTTGGAAACACCTAATGGTGGAAGCCTCATCATATTTGAGTTGTTGTTTATTATTTATTGAATACAATATATAAAAACACCTTTGCTTCATTATGGCTGAAATTTAACATTATGGCCACAATTTAACATTATGACTGCAATGTAACAGGTGTTGAGAGATGGACGTGGCTGGGATTTAATGGCCTGTCAATTGCACAGGGTTTGCTGAAATTTGATTAATTCTTTCCCCTCTGGGGCAAAGGGGTTACGAATGAAATTCAGTAATCCTGCATGTGAAACACTACTGCTGGAGATTTGGAAGCAGACTGCCTAGCATTAGTTTCCATGCAACGACATGAGTGTTGGTCATTAAGAAATCAATGGCAAACTACTGAATGTAAACTTGCCCGGGAATCACAAACAGCCACACAATGCTGGGGTTGACTGTGACATGCTGTAAAGAATATGCAACTAACTTTTTAACATTTCCACCCACACTAATAGGTGTTCAGCTAATCGATTTGATAACTGTCGTTCTGTTCTACCCATTACTTTGCTTGGATTTTACGACACTGATAAATAGTATGACCTGGTATCCTTGTGAGGACTAATAGTTCAGTCCTTGTGAGGATTAACCCTTTACAGGGCAGACGCTTGTCCGTTTTGTAGCCCTGAACAGGCAAGATTTTTTCAGGTTCGGTAAAATTTCGGGTCGCGTTAGTAAAAACATCACAAATAAGGTGTTAGTCAACCGATTTTAGTTAAATAAACAACACAATGAAGGGAAAAGCATGCAGAATATGTTACTCACGTGATTGTTGTCGGTAATCCATATATGAACACAAATATTTACGAAATACTGGCATGTTGTTTGTGATTTTCCGTCATCTATACGGCAATTTACAAACACATTTTCAGAATCATAATCACTTTCTTTAAAGTCCGACTCAGACTGCTAATGCAAAGTAATGCTTTGCACTGATATCTAGCTCCGATTAATAGTCAACTTCGTGCCCTTTAATGTCACTTAAATTGAACAGAGCGAAATCTCGGCTATCACTTGAAGAATCGCCGAAATCCGTTTTGAAAAATAGCGTAAAAACCCGAATACTATAAAAAAAAGTCCGTAAAAGTCCGTTCAAATTCATAGTACGTGCTTTACAAATGGCGGCCACGTTGTCAAGCTATCAGCGAAAGCGAATAGCCGGCGGAAGTATCGGAAAACCGAGAGATCGCGTTTTCACAATGCATAATAGTATCGGCCAGTTTGAGACGTTTTGCCCGTTTAACGTATCGGACGGAAATGGCTGGTCCACCCTGTAAAGGTTTAATAGAGTTCAGTCCTTGTGAGGAATAAACTAGGTGACAACTGGCAAGTGGCCGCCATTTGTAAACGCGCTACAATGACTTTGAACAGACTTTAACGGACTTTTTTTGATAGTTTTCAGGATTTTTACGCTGTTTTTCAAAATGGATTTCGGCGATTCTTCAAGTGATAGCCGAGATTTCGCTCTGTTCAATTTAAATGACATTAAAGGGCACGAAGTTGATTATTAATCGGAGCTAGATATCAGTGCAAAGCGTTACTTTGCATTAGCAGTCGTGAGTTGGACTTTAAAGAAAGTGATTATGATTCTGAAAATGTGTTTGTAAATTGCCGTATAGACGACGGAAAATCACAAACAACATGCCGTATTTCGTAAATATTTGTGTTCATATATGGATTACCGGCAACAATCACGTGAGTAACATATTCTGCATGCTTTTCCCTTCATTGTGTTGTTTATTTAACTAAAATCGGTTGACTAACACCTTATTTGTGATGTTTTTACTAACGCAACCCGAAATTTTACCGAACCTGAAAAAATCTTGCCCGTTCAGGGCTAAAAAATGGACAATCGTCTGCCCTGTAAAGGGTTAAGGGAAAAGGAACACACCAACACAGGGAAAGCAGAGAAGTAAATATCTGGATGGCTTGGCCATATAAAGAAGGAAAACACACATACAAATACACATCATAAACATACATAACACAGAGATACAGCACACAAACACACAAGAGACACATAAATAAACTATGTGCATCTTACTGATCAATGCTCAGTTTCCCCACGTAGTTCCATCCTTCAGCCACAAGCTTCTCTACAACATCTTCCACACTGGTCTTGATCAGGTTGACTCGCATGTACCGCGGAATCTCTGAAATAAACAAGCGTTGCACGAGTCAGTTTTTGTTTGCTCCTTGCCACAGTGGCAATAGAAGATGAAAGACTGTCAGCTTGTTACCGACTATAAGGAGCCCAAAAGTTTTATAAGAAGCAGCTACAGAACCTAGCCGGCTCCTGTTGTGATGAGGCAATTCGTACTCCTGTGGTCCAAACCCAACCGAAGGTGATATGGAAGCAGATTGCCTTGCTTCTGTACAATACTATGAGTGTCGGTCGTTCAGAAAGCAATACAAACTACTGAATGTAAACTTGTCCAGGAATCACAAACAGCCAAAGAATGCTGTGGTTGACCACGACTGTCCCTAAAGGATGCGCAATTAACTTTCTAACAGAACCAACGTCAGTGACTGCAGACTCACAATTACAACATACTGGGTTTGAAGTCAGCTACAGGCGGATTGGGAGCAGATAACTCTGCATTCACTTTCACAATAGTCGGCCGTTCAAAACTAATGGCAAACTACCGAATCAAAAGTTGTCTATAAAATCATAAACTGTCAATATTTGTCGGGTCCCGCAAAGGACATGCAACTAACTTTGTATAACAGAACCCTGTTGCCATGCGCACCCAAGCCTCGTAAGGGAAGCAAAGGATAGTAACACTCTAACCTACTTTGTCTCAGCCTGTTACCCTTGACCAGTTAGCTGGACTAAAATCTTGACTTCTTGTCCTTCACTTGAGGACATAAATTAAAAGTACTTCAGAAGTCAGAGTGGGTTCGCCTGATGGTAAGGGACACTGGTAATAGGGAAAGCTTATCCACACTTAAATATCGGTCTGGTGTACTAGAAGTAATTGCACATGTATGGACTATGCTTGGGTTCAAAGTGATCAAGTGCACCAAAAATAAAACGAACTGGACCATTTGTTTGAGATAGCTATGTATAATAGACAGAAAGGAGAATACAAGCCACAGAGACACTTACGTGTCACAGTTTTCTCCGTGACTTTCCGAGCGACTTCCAGCAATGTGCCAGCCTGATGTTTCAGAAGTACCTTCCCCACGGCACCAGCGATCTCATTCTTATACTCCTGAACCATTTTCTGCAGAAGTAAAAATTTCAGATAAATACATCTAAGTGGAATAAGTAAGTGGAGTAAGTGTCTAAGTAAAGTAAGTAAGCGGAGTAAGTGGAGAGTAAGAAGAGTAAGTGGAGTAAGTAAAGTAAGTAAGTGGAGTAAGTAAAATACATCTATCCTAACCTGCACAGTTCGCGGCGACTACACTAGCCAGGCAGCCATAATTCCTCAGGCTCAAAGACCCCTCTGCCATACACCGCAAGGTGCTATATTGACAGTAAATGACAGTTTATGACATCTCAGTGGAGGTGATTGTAGCAAATACAATACTGTAATGGCACATTACCATCTCTCCTTAGCACAAAGCTTTGGCTGAATTGTAGAGACATTTGTTGTCCATGCAGCATGATCCCTCTCTTGGCCTGCCTAGTTTACTCCAGAGGAAAGGTAACACCAATACTTCTGGAACAAGATAAGCTGCAGAAACTGCTGGATCAGCAAAGCAACACTTTAACAGTCCCCCTGTCAGAGCTTCCATCCTAGACCTGTTGCCGACCAAACCTTAGGGCCTGGTCTGCCCTGCCATGACATTGAGTCTTTAGGCTACATTTCCTCACACCAGGGTAAGGCTGGTATCGATCCCAGTTGCACTCCTCTGCCCGAAGCCGTTGGCACAATATGGGGTGTCAGATTTGAACAAATACAGCAGTGTTCACATAAATCATGAACCTACAACAGGTCTAACAAACCAGTAGGGAATTTGTTCCTAAAGAAAAACTGTTCAGCAATTAAGAAGGAAACTGAAGAAGATGCATCAAAGGCAAGGCACTATAACTTCTTGTTTTGCGTTTACTGGCTTTGAACTCAAGCACTCCATGCATGTGCTGCTACTTCTAATGCACTGAACTGATGTTTGCGTGTGGATGAGCTTTCCCTATTACTAGTGTCCCTCGCCATCAGGCAAACCCGTCCCAACTTCTGAGGTACATGTAATTTACATCCCCAAGTCAAGGACGATGACAAACTACTGAATGTAAACTTGCCAAGACATCAACAACAGCAGTGCTGGTGTTGACAGCAATGTCCTGTAAATAGGATATGCACACCAAAATAAAAGTCAAGGACAAGAAGTCAAATTTTAGTCCAACTGACCGATGTAGGGGTTGAACCTGCCACCCCAGCATCACCACACCAGATGCTTAAGTATCGCTCTTATCCATTCTGTCATGTTGACCTCTAGCGTGGAAACTTCAAATATTTCTCTCACAGAGCTTAACGGCAGAAGTGCAAGACAAAAGACAAAGACAGAAAAAGCATAATTTTTACCCGTTTATTAAGAAAATCACAAAAACGGTTTTATGGTCAACACAGGTTGTTGTTTTTATTCACTCGCTCGCTTTGAACTCAAGCTTAGTCTTTACACACTACTTCTAATAGTCTTTACACACTACTTCAAATAGTGTTTGACTGAATTTTGCGTGTGGATAGCTTTCCCTATCGACAGTGTGCCTCGCCATAAGACGAACCCACTCTGACTTCAGAGGTACTTGTAGTTTACACCCCCAAGTCAATGACGACAGGTCGACATTTTAGTCCAACTGTCCGGTATAGGGGTTAAACCCTTTACCTCAGCATTCAGCACACCAGATGTTTAAGAACACGCATTCCTATCCATTCGGTCATACTGATCTGCACACAGGTTTATGAAATTCAGGATGAGATTTAAAAGGGTTGTAATACAATGGATACCATCATACTGACCATTGGGAGACATGATATCAATAACATTAGATATGTGGATGATACAGTATTGATTGCAGACAATGAGCAGGATCTGAAAACATTTAGTAGGTACGGTTGTTGTACACAGTGAACAACTAAGGGTAGAATTAAATTGTAAGAAGACACAGATTATGGTCATCACTAGGAAAAAGAAATACAAACTATATAATATAGGGTACATGGGAATATTCTTAAACAAGTAAATCAGGACAACTATCTCGAAACAGTCATAACATCCCGATAGGGAGGTGCCTTCAAGAGATTAGAAGAAGAATTGCTATGGTGAAGTTAGCCTTTTGCAAGATGGAAAATATATTGACAAATAAAAAGATGTCAATTGCAATGAGAAAAAGAGTGTTGAAGTGTTACATAGAACCTGTACTTTGGTATGGATGTGAAATGTAGAAAAGCTGAAAAAACATCTAATGGCAGTGGAGATGTGGTTTCTGAGGAAAGTATAAAAAATAGCATGGGCAATCAGAAAAACCAATCAGCAAGTCTTACAAGAAGCAAATGAAAACCGTAAACTGATTAGAGAAATTAGACGTCGACAGTCAAGATGTTTTGGGTATGTTATGAGAAGAAATAAATTGGAGAACTTTGTGACAGACAACTGGCAAGATTGAGAGGAAAAGAACAAGGGGAAAGCAGAGAAGTAAATATCCGGATAGTTTGGCTATGTGGCATGGTCGGGACAAGAACACAGAGCTGATCCACGACTCTAGTCATCATGTAAGATGGTGAAACATGACCGCCCACCTTAACGACATGACACATAATGATGATGATCATACTGTAACATACCTGGAAATGAAAAGGCTGACAAACTGGCAACAGAAGGCATACAACTGCCTCAGTCTGATATAGACATAACCTATCAAGAGACCAAGAGGTTTATAAGCAGCATTTGCAGAACCAAGTGAGAATCGGAGCATCCATGTCACCAGAACTATGATGCAATTTGCTAAATTCAAAACAATGTTTTCCCATAGTAAATTTGAATAACCGTTTTTTTTTTTTTTTTGCGTTTAACCGCAAATTGCCGTGCTATCATACAGAGAGGTGGCTCCCTAAGAGGGCGACATTTTTAAAGAAAATATGTAAGGGGCGGCATTTCGAAGACGTGAATCATACTGAGAAAATCCATCGCATGGTACTAACTGAAGTAATTTGTTGATGATGTAGGTTTGTGGTGTTTCGGCTTGACCAGGTTCCAAGCGTCTTTGTGTATTATTCAGTCAATCCAATTAAGTATGTGTTTGACCACCCTTTTGTTCAACTGCCACTCTGTTCTGCTAATGTAGGTTGACTGGTACCTGCATGTAAACTGATTAATGCACTTGGATTTGGTGTACAGAGGGACAGGTTCTTTTACTGCTGGGGTGGGAATAGGTGTGGTTCTCTACTTAATAACTGGAGTTGCAGCACAGAATGTTTGACCAACTGCTGTAATAAGCCAGTCTCGTAGGACATATAACGTCATCCCCCCGAAAGGTAGCTGCAGTATGTACCTGACGAGATGCAGCGAAATATGCCAGGCAATAAATCTTGCAATCTATTGTTTGTGTCTTTGTTGTTCACATTTGCTAAATTGATTTAAGTGAACAAGTGCTAAGTTTTGACACCACACAGGACATAAGAGACTGAAATACCACTTGGTGAATAAACTAAAGATAGGAGATATCGATGAATGTAACTGTGGAACTGGTATAACAAGAGCTTGAAGCAAGACATTTGTTGCAGGAATGTCCAACATATGCCGAACTGGTCCCATTACTCTGAACTATACCAGCTTCATTTCAAGACAAACCTCTATGGAAATGTCAACAAGCTTATGTTGACTTCTGCTTTCTTTAAGCATACTCAGGTTGACATCTAGAGTTGTAAGAAGAAGAAAACGGAGATATGTGAGAGAGAGATATGAGTTTGTCTTGGTGAAACAGTGTGACTTAATTTGTTTTATCAAGAACAACACCAACTAAAATTCTCTCTACAGTTAAGCCACATTGTCCAGACAAGACCTGTCCTACAGTAGTGAGCACTCACCCGCAAACCCACACATCTGCCAACATTGTGCCCTAGCAGAACTTTGGCCATCTCCGAGAAGGAGGAGGAAGAAAAAAAGATGAAAAAGAAGAAGAGGAAGAGAAAGAAGAAACAGAAGAAGAGGTGGAAGAAGAAGGAAGAAGAAGAAGAAGAAGAGAAGAAGAAGAAGAAGAAGAAGAAGAGAAGAAGAAAGAAGAAGAAGAAGAAGAAGAAGAAGAAGAAGAAGAAGAAGAAGAAGCAGAAGAAGAAGAAGAAGAAGAAGAAGAAGAAGAAGAAGAAGAAGAAGAAGAAGAAGAAGAAGAAGAAGAAGAAGAAGAAGAAGAAGAAGAAGAAGAAGAAGAAGAAAATACTGCTATAAGTTAGTGTCACAAACCTTCAGCAAAGATACATGGAAGTGAGATGTGAGCTTGTCTTGCCAAAACAGTACAACATAACTATATTGACAACTTATGACAACACCCAACATGCGCTTGACAAACAGTTATGCCACATCAACCAGGCAACATCCTGTCCTACAGCATGTAGTAAGCACTCACCCGCAGCCCTACAGTCCTCCCAAACTTGTGGCCTAGCAGGAACTCGTACAGCAGAACCACGGCCATCTCTGAGTTCCCACCTGACAGTCCAGCTACAACAGAGCGATCGGCAAACTGTGCTCATGACTTCCTCAATAAGCTCTCGATGCTTGCTGCATTCGCTGACCAGGGCAAAAAGTCTGCGAACATTCTGCAACAAGTTTCACAAAAGAAAGTTTATTTGTAATCAATCAATCAGGTGCCGTCTCCACAATGAGGGCTGGCTGCAATGGATCTCCAACGCTGTCTGTCTCTCGCTCTCATTGTACATTGTGTCAGACTGCTGTTCGTCCATCTATTGATGCTATCTTCCCACTTGTATCGTTGCCTACCTCTTGCTCACTTGCCTTCTATCTTACCCTCCATTATGCTTTGTATAAAAGTGTTATGTTTTTTAACGTGGCCGAAATATTTAACTTGACTTCTTTTTTATTTCTTTCATCAACTCTCTTTCCATCCAAGTTTTTCTAGACCTCTGTATTTGATTGTTTTTTTTTGTTTCCATGAAATGTAACATATGCTTCCATTTATCCATATCTCCTAGGGCCTCTATTCGACTTTCTAATTGCTTGTTCAATGTCCAGGCTTCCGCGCCACATTTAGTGTTGAATATACATAATATTTGATAATTCTCATTTCTAATGAGTTGTTAATCTCTCTAGATATTAATACTGATGCCATGTTGTTGAGAGCATTGTTGGCTATTCCTATTCTCTATTTGATTTCTGTTTCACTTCTGCCACCATCTGTTATTACATCCAAGATAGGAGAAATGTATTACTTGTTTTAGTATCTCCCAGTTTACTGTGATGTTCATTGATGACCTTTCCTTTCCACTGCTAATTATCATAATTTTTTTTTTTAATGTTAACATCTAAGCCACATTCTGCACTATGCTTATTTACTTTTTCTACTAGTTTATTTTTTTTATAACTCTTGCTCCTTTTTTGCTAGTAACACGGTATCGTCAGCATACCTAAGATTGTTTATGATTCTTCCATTGATGTTTAGTTCAGGCATTTTGGCTTGTTTAACAATTCTTTCTGCTAGTAACACTGTATCATCAGCATACTTAAGATTGTTTATGATTCTTTCATTGCTATTAAATATAGGCAGTTCGACTGGTTTAATAATTCTTTCTGCTATCACTGTATCATCAGCATATCTAAGACGGTTTATGATTCTTCCATTGATATTAAGTATAGGCAGTTCGAATGGTTTAATAATTCTTTCTGCTATCACTGTATCATCAGCATACCTAAGACTGTTTATGATTCTTCCACGGATATTAAGTATAGGTAGTTCGATTGGTTTAATAATTTTTCCTTATTTTTAATAAGCAAACACGACCCCTGTGTGTGACCAGGACACTAGAGGGAAACAAAGAATCGTAAAGCTGTAACCGACCATGTATGTCAAAAGTCATATGAAGCAACTAAGGAAGCTTCGCGTGTTGAGTCAACAGCCAAGAACCAACATCATAGCACTCGGGACATTCCCATATGTGCTTCGTCCTTATCCACAACAGTAAGTGAAGAGTCCCAATACTAATGGTAACAGTAGCAGTTTGATTATGTGTCTGTCTGGTCTATCCTTGGGGCACTGATTGCTGGCTAGTTTCTCTGATCACACCCTGGCAAATCCATGCTCTCTAGGCTGTGATCATCTATCTGTTCTTCCACACAGTTCCAAAGAACCCTGACCACATCTGCTTAATCATGCACCAATACGCCCTACCGAGCCATGCAGACTCACCCAATATGTCTGCCTCCTTGTTTCCCACCACACCAGCATGTCCTGGGGGGAAAATCTCTTGATTTATTTGGTTTGTTTCAGGATTTGAAGTTTGAAGATTCAGCACAACCCACTACTGGCAATGCTGATCGTAATCCGGTACGAACCTTGGGCCTTGTCCACGACCCAGAAAAATCTCTATATTTGATTGTTGAATTGAAGCCTGCCACTCTGCTCGAAGCATGCCAGTCTTCACCTTTCTCAACAAACTTTGTGAGTCCGTTACAATCACGACATGCATGATGTGCTTTTTGTCCTTCAGCCAGAGGAATGCTGCTATAACTGCCTCCACCTCTATTCTCAGATGTTGTGGTATCATATGCCAGACTCTCCTGCACTAAACAGTGTCCACAAAACCCCAGGCACTTCTGTCATAGAGCCATTTGTGTAGATGATCACATTGCCTGGTCGCCTGTGTGTTAATGAGACCATAAAGGAAGCAAAGAATAGTATCCCACATGAAATGGAATATTGCTTGGCTAGCAAATCCATTATGTTGAAAGTTCGAACCGAAGCTCGCTAAGTCAATGTAATCTGCAGACTGGCCTCTCCTGGTTTGTGTAGGGAAGCAGCTGTGGTGGGCGAAATACCCAGTATATGGAAGTGAGGAGCCATGTGCAGGACGTGACGATTTCTTGGGTGAGCCCAGTACCAGAGGCCTATGTGTTGGCTCTGCAATTATGCAAGCCTCCTTGGATGGTGGGGAATGCCCATGGTCTGCCCCTGCCTTCCCTTGAAGGCACAAAAGTGAGAGTTGAATGTCCTTCAAAACACCTGAAAAGGTTAACCCGGTCAGCAAATGCCTGCAGAAGTCGGATGTGTCAGCCTAAAGGCGCAAGTATCGCAGCTCTGCTGTAAACATGCACAACGCAATTGTGTCAGAGTGAGAGTCGAATTTTCTTCGCACTGGGAAGGTTAACCAGGTCAACAAATGCCAGAAGTCGGATGTGTCAGCCAAAAGGCACAAGTATCGCAGCTCCACTGTAAACAGGCACAATGCAATCATGTCCGAAAAAACTCTCTGTAATCATGTCCGAAAAAACTCTCCGGATGAAAGCAGCAGAAGAAGAAATATCCCACTATCGCCTACCATACAGGTGGTAAGAGGCATCGAAGGAGGCTTGGGGCTGGATGTCTCATCCCGTAGAAAAACTTAAGCCACAAAATCTATGAGACATGAACTAAGAGACATGAGCTACGAGACTTGGATTAAGAGACAAACTAACTGAAAACTTACCTTATATTTTGATGCATATATCAAAGTTTTCAAGCTGGCTCTCTTTACCTGCAGCTTTCTTAATATTTCAGCGGCCTCGTCATATAGTTCTGTGTCCATGACCAACGGGCATCTATATCAAAACAAAACAATATCATACAGTGAATTATTCTTCTTCCGCATGTTCAGACATCAGTGTGAAAATGTGTAATGAAAGCACAGTCAACTTGAGGTTGTTGACATCTTTATATTATGGGAGAGTTTATACCGCGCTGGCTCGGAATAGACAGAGTAGTTTATACTGCGCTGGCTCGGAATAGACAGAGTAGTTTATACCGAGCTGGCTCGGAATAGACAGAGTAGTTTATACCGAGCTGGCTCTGAATAAATGGAGTTCATACCGAGCTGAAGTATGAAGCTGTTTAAATATCAAGAATAATTTTCCAGATTGGTATCCCCAATAAAAATAATTGTGTCCCCATGCGAGTTAAAGAATTGTTAACTTGCGTTTCTGTACTCTTACTGTTTACAGGCTTCCATCTTTGTTTACATTACCGACCTACTATTTCCTGCTATTGATGTCCTCTTCATAGTTGCCATTCTAGATATTTTATATTCAGATCTAGAGGTTTTTGCCGGCATCTGGATACCGTTTTCTGACGTTTGGATGATGGATGCAATTCTAGATACTTTTCATTTGGAGTCGGATATTTTGAATACTTTCTAGATTTTACTTTTCTTTCGGTGTCATTTACCCATTTTATGTTCGGTCTGGACGCGCGTAAATTATAGTAACTGCCATTATTTATACTTTGAACTGACTTGGGTCAACGCTCAACAATCTGGCAAACCAGAATTGAAATGGTTGGGGACAGGAAAATTCTGTGGTGAATTTGATCGATGGATGGAAGTCATTGACATAATTGATGAAACGGTTCAGTTCCGCCTCTGCCATGTCGGTGAGACCTATGCCGTCATCGATGTAGCGTCGGTAAAAAGAAGGGAGAAGACCATCATAGCTGAGTTCAATCTGGTGTTCCAGATGTCCCATAAATAAACATGCGTAGGTGGGTCCCATTTTTGTGCCCATAGCGACACCGCTGATTTGTTCAAAGTAGTGGCCATTGAACTCAAAGGAATTATTGGTGAGGACCAATTCAGCGAGTCTCACAAGTGTGCGTGTAGGGATGGCTTGATCTGTGCGTTGATCCAGAAAGAATTGTAGCGCCCTGAGGTCATCAGCATGAGGAATGGAGGTACAGAGGGAACATACATCCATTAGGAATTGTCTGTATGTGTTCCCAGGAGTCAGTTGGAGGGAGTTGAATGAGAGTAACTGCCACATGGCGTTTAGACAGAATGACGTCATCGGAATGCGTGGTGGAAAATCATATACGGAAGATGTCGGCGTGCAAATGTTTCTACGCTCAGCTGACTGAATCTGGCAGGAATTTCGTGTTGACAATTTTTTTTTATGCAGCGAGTCCAGTGACGACCCCCATATGCCTCGAAGTGCCAACACCGGCAACCGTCGAGGTATCACTCGCAATAATGCAAAACAGCAACGAAGGACGAGGAATTAAACTTGCGTCCTTACCTTGAATACAATGACAGTCAACGGCAAAAGTCAAGATATCAAAGCGCTACCAGACGTTTATTCCGTAGCAGACATGTGAACATTAAACTCACGCAGACCTGTAGGTTGACCCCTATAGACGGGGTCGGCACCTACTTTACTAATCCGCCGATGAGTGTCCAGTCTACTGCGCTCTGCTTGACGCCCCGATCCACTGATTCCATTTAAGCTGTAATTCCACTCTAGGTTTTTCCTCCCGGTTACTTCACTGCGGTATCATCATCAACAGATCCCTCTCCTGACTCATAGCTGACTCACGCTCATATCATCGCGTCCAGAGGTCACCTCACACAGATCCTTTGAAACCCGTCCTTGTTCGAAAGCACAATCACAGCGTCTCCCTGTTGCTGTCCAATTACGTTCTCCACATTCTCCTTGGATTCCTTTGTTGACGTCCACTTTATTGTCTGAATGGGAAATTCCGTATATGATTTTCCACCACGCATTCCGATGACGTCATTCTGTCTAAACGCCATGTGGCAGTAACGCATGCGTTGTATCCTTGATGTATGACGGGATATTCGCAACTAGAGGTTGGCGATTGAAGAGCCGTGTCTCAGCAGGAACCAGTTTGCCCAACGAGATGTGAATATTGCTCCGGAAGCCTTTAGGTGTAACCTTGAGCCGGAGACAGTTGTTCAGGAAATTCAAATGGCAAGAAAAGCGAGTGATGTTAAAAATAGTACATGCGAGGCTAATAGCTGCACGGGACATGTCCTGGGGTATGAGGGCAAATATGTCGGAGATGGTGTGGTGGAGAGATGACATAGTCCGTCTGTCAGCAGGCATGATCGGCTACAGGCCGGTAAACATAAACTAATGGATATATAAACTAAAAAACGACAGTAGAAAGCACAGTACGAAGCATGAGAGTTTTGTTTGTTTTGTGCCTGTGTGTATCTTGATGTCTTGTCGAGTATCCCATTCACATTTCAATTCATTCGCTTGCAATACTGTTCTATTGTAGTATAGTAACCAAATGTATATTCAAGTAGATGTGAAAATACTAATTCATGGTTAATTCCGATGTCTCATGATATTTGGGAGAAGCTATCTGTATTGACACGGCCTTCTCTCTTATCACTTTAGCAACGCTCGCACAGACAAGTTAATGTTCACTTGAGCAACTTTCGCACGAACAAGTCACTGTTCACTTTAGCAACGCTCGCACTTCTATACTTCCTGAAGTAACAGAAATTATATAATGCATTGTAACAAACGTCTTTCTCCGTAATCCCGTATGTTCTCGTGAGTAACTCAGCTGCGCGAGAATCAGAAGCGGTTCACGCCGCGCTGGTAACTTAGGGGGTATGTGAGCCGGTCGCTCAGAAAGCAATGGCAAACTACTGAAAGTAATTTTGTCTAGTACATCAACAGAGCTGAAAAATGCTGATGTTGACTGCAACGTCCTGTAAGGGATTTTTGTTTAAATTGTTGCGTATCCCTTGCGTATCGAGAACATCAAGGACTGAGGTATGTGAGATATATGGACGCCTGCAACATTTTGCAGGACACAATATGGTGATGACGGTATGTATAACTAATGGAACTTTCCCAAGAACTTCAACATGTGAATGGGTAAGAAAAGAACGGAGGGTGCCCATGGATTTAACTGAAATGTTGAAACGAATAGACGAATGTGGAAGAAATGGGGGTGGCAAGCAAGCTGAAATAATGCCAAAGCGACCTCTGAGATCATAGACAAAGGCAGGGCAAAGGGTCACGTTATATCTCTATACTGTTACACGGCTCTGACTGATATCTTGTACTTTGATTACCGGGTCTTTGTGACATAAGCACAAAACGTCTTCGTGCAGTTTCTGGTGTTTACGCCTTTCTGGTATTCAAATATTTGCAATAAATGTCGCTTTCTCTTAACTTCTTTCTTCTCTCTAATTGCTTTATTTGCACACACGCTCGTTCCATGTTTGTTGCTGACTTTATTTATCAACTTCATCATCCAAGCTAAGTGCATCTTGTGAGACAGGCATCATTGAAGATGAGGACATGATTCTATAGGTAATGTCACATCAATTTTCTTTTTAATGTTGCATATCCCTTACAGGATGGTGCAGTCAACATCAGAATTTTTCAGCTGCTGTTGATGTACAAGGCAAGATTACGCTCAGTAGTTTGCCATTGCTTTCTGAGCGACCGGCTCACATACCCCTGTAAGTTACCAGCGCGGCTCGAACCGCTGTCGGTTCGGGCGCAGCTGCGTTACTCATGAGAATATACGGGATAACGGCGACAGCCGTAAACTTTTCGCCAGGGAGAGCGGCAGTCACATCAATACATATGTAATTTCTTACTTTCTCAATCTGGATATTTTTCCTAGATACTTTGCAACGAAATCTAGATATTTATGGATGTTGTTTGGGCCGTTTCTAGATACTTGTGGTCAAAAATAAGTGGCAACCCTGGCCTCATAATTCCGGTCCAAGCTGACAGTAATATGCGTCGCCTCAGAAAGACATGATTAGGCAATTCAAACACCAGGCTTCCGACTTACTGGCCTGATGAATTAACAAACAAACAAGGAAATGCTACACACATAAAGTGCAGCAAAACCTGGTATATGTGAAGCAGGTTGAAAAGAGAGAGGAGATAGATAGATAACGAAGCTAGTGTGAGAGACAGAGATATGAGAAAGATGTGTTGATAACTTTTATATAACATAAATAAGATAATATAAGTGACAAAACATCTGTTCATAATCATAGTTCCTAAAAAAAGTTTATTAAAAAGTCGCTTGCACCCAATTAATTGCTGAAAAATAAAAAAAATAAAAAAAAGTGTCCAGCAGGGAATCGAACCAACAGCTCCCACTTATCAGGCAGAGACACTTACCACTGTGCTACTGAGGATATGATCTTGAATCAACAAAAGTATATAACATAGCCACGCTCATGTCCCGATGACGTCACATACGTTAAGTCACGTGACTAGACAAATCACGTGACCAGGACCACTCGGGGTTTCCGGGACCGGGAAAAATCACGTGACAGTTTAGCTCGGAATAGACAGAGTAGTTTATTCCGAGCTGGCGCGGAATAGACACTTCCTTATATTATTTAATTGATTAGTCTCAGATGGAATCAAATCAATTGATATCTACTGCCTATAGACTAGACCTTCAGGTGTAGGACATGGTAGAACTAAGAAGGATCTTGAGCCTGAGGAATTAAGACCACCTGGCTAGTGTAGTCACTGTGAACTGTGCAGGTTAGGGTTTTCTTTCCCCCCCCCCTCCCCCAATCAACAGGGGGAAAAAACAGCCATCACCTTACTGAAGTTACTCTACTCCAACTCTTTACTAGGTTATTCGATTGTATCATGACCCAAAATGAAACCGGAAGTTGATATACTGTGCCACCCCAGACTGTTCCATTGTATCACCAAAAATGGCTGCTGTAAAGCCCATTTGTTGCAAAGTATCTAGGAAAAATATCCAGATTGAGAAAGTAAGAAATTACATATGTATGGATGTGACTGCCGCTCTCCCTGGCGAAAAGTTTACGGCTGTCGCCGTTATCCCGTATATTCTCGTGAGTAACGCAGCTGCGCCCGAACCGACAGCGGTTGATCTTGAATCAACAAAAGTATATAACATAGCCACGCTCATGTCCCGATGACGTCACATACGTTAAGTCATGTGACTAGGCAAATCATGTGACCAGGACCACCCGGGGTTTCCGGGACCAGGAAAAATCACGTGATAGTTTAGCTCTGAATAAACGGAGTAGTTTATACCGAGCTGTGTCTGAATAGACACTTCCTAAATTCAAAAGGTTAGTCTATTATTCCGTGCACAAGGATTTGTTGAAATTATCGTGACCTTTTAAATAAATGTAATTATTTGAATCACGATAAGTAATTTTATTTTCTAAAGCTGTATTTGTAGATCTTTGAATATTTTGACCCTTTTTACATATATTTTGAAAGTTTAATTGCCAATTGTCTTCCATTTGTGGTATTAAAAAATATTTCTGCCCAGATGTTTCAACTTTTCGAATGGAAAGCCAAGATGGTAGCCGACGCGAATAATCAGAATATCGATCAGAATCGGCTCAAAATGTGCAATTTGTACTACTAAGTTAAAGTTAATATAATTTTAAAGATTAATAATAATTTATTTGCATACTTGTATTTTTAATCATTTAACAAGACGGAACATATTTTTGAAGTCAGTGTTCATATGACAGTTTGAGACCATCTCGCTTCTCGAACGCACAGACCGGCGGTGGAGGTAATGGACACACTGGAGAGTTCCAAAAAAGTATGGGGAACATGAGAAATCGTAACTCGTTTCACCTTCACAAAAATGTTAATATCTCCGCTTAAAATTGATATACAGGCATCATTGAGGTACCATTAGATTTGGTTTTTCAATGCCCATCTACACTGATGGTCTCATTAGTAAATACTCAATTTTAAAATCATGATGGAACTCGCTACGGGACTCTTTACTCAATTTACTGAGAATTCGAACCGGTGTCTCCCTAGCGGCAGCCCGCAGGTCTATATCCACTCGGCCAGACGCATCTCTTAAAGTTAAAATATATACATCTGTTTAAAAAAAACACAAGCGATGACAAGAACAAACAGCCCTATATTACACATAGTGTGGTTTTCTTCTATGTATTCTTACTTGAGAAAAGTGTTGCTGTGTGCAAGTAAAGGACATGCCATGGGATGACAACTCGCAATCAACATTCAGAGTGAAGTCCCTTATCTTGAATATTTCATACAGGTACAGGGTTGGGCGGCGTGGTTGAGTGGTTACGGCCTCGGTTCAAAGCGAATCAGCTTCGATCGCAGCACAGATAATGTTAGTTGTATGTCCTTTACATGACGTCGCAGTTAACCGCAGCATTATTTTGGTTGTTTGTGATGTCTTGGCAAGTTTAAGTTCATTGACATCGTAACAACTGGAAAGAGAGGCAGACCAATATAGAAATGATGCTGGATGGAATGAGACGGTTAGTTAGTTAATTAGTCTTGCCTCTTGAGCCTAAGACGGCGCATAGGGCAGAAGTCAAGGCTCTCCATGTCTGGCTATTCGCTACTACCTGTTGTAGATCCTGGATGTTCACTTGGCCGTTGAATGAGCCTTCTCTGATGATGGTTCTGTCTACGCAGGGTCTCTCTTGGTCTTCCCCGTTTTCTTTCCCTACTGGTGACCATAAGAGGGCTTGATTGGGGAGTCCTGCGAGAATGAGACGGTGGCGTGGAGGAATGTCATTAGCGGAGTTGATCCAGAAAACCAAAGACTGAGATCTGTGGAGAGCCGGTTGGCAGCACAGGGCTGGAAATTGTTTCCAAGGATCACTGGTACCTAAGTAATGATATCACGCGTCCCTCTGATCTCTTGGTAGGGAGATCCTATATCTGGCTATCTCTGATCAGGGCGAAAAACAAGATGTCCCATGTGTAGGTTGTGTATGTAAAACCTACCCATAGGTAGACAGAGCCCGTTGCGTGACCTTGGATGGAATCTAAACAGCAGACTTTACACAGTTGCATGCCAAAGTCGGACATACAGACCTTGACCTCTTGTGGTGCATAACTCGGCGGAAATGAAGGAAGAAGAGAATGAAGATACAGATTTGATAGAGAATGGAGGTAGAAGCGGTCACTACAGCGTTTCGCTGGCATAAGGGTAAACAGCACACGCGTGTCGCGATTTCCCGGACTCACAGAGCATACTTAGAAGGGTGAAGACAGGCTTGTTTCGTGTAGAGTAGCATGCATCAATTCAAGGATCACAAATAAGGATCCTCCGTTGGATCTTTCCCTCGGGCGTGCAGGTGTATTGAGAAACGAGCAGGCGGATAGACTGGCTGGGTCTGCACCAGCTGGGCGGGATATTGGTCTACGATAAGGCAGATATGGTCAGGGCCAGTTGTGGACTGGCCAGAGTGTCAGTTGACCCTATGGCAAATAGTATAAAGTGCCCCCCCCCCCTCCCTTTTTTAAACATTAGACGATGTTAAATATGTAAATGTAAAAAAAGAGCCTGTCGAGAGGATCGACTTCATTGCACTGGGTTCTATCCCATATGGCACCACAGCGTGCCGAAAGCGTCGCACAAAGCACGAACTCCGTAGCTTCAGGGACGGACCCAGGAGTCTCCGAGAAAAATGCACTCGCGAATCAAAATACGTAGCCCGGAATCAAACCCACAACCTTCGAAGCGCGAGGCAGAAGGCTTGAACAATTGGCCACGGAGCACCTCCAATAAAACTCAAATTCTTCTTCTTCTTTCGTTCGCCTGAAATATGTTTATAACCGCAATGTTGTCTCTTGTATGAATCTAACAGTCTTTTTTTAGTTCACTCAGCGGTCCATAGAGTTTATCTTCCACTGTTGTCTCTCTAGGCCAGAAGGTTCGCCTAGATATGTTGTATTTTGGGCAGTCTTGGAGTATGTGCTCTGCTGTCTGCGACGCCAACCCACATGTGCACATGGCTGAGTCACCAATCTTGAATTTTGTATACATGTGGTTGCGTAATATATTGTGTCCTGTTCTGAGGCGCAGAAGAATTACCTGGTCTGTCCAGAAATGTAAATGTAATTGCCCTATCAACCCAGTCCGAATATGCTTCTTTCTTTTTCTTAGAGCAGTAGGAAAATTCCTTCGCCGGCTTGCTAGGCCAATCGCAGGTTTAGGACATGAAAATCTGACTAATAGAGTCTCCTCCTCCCCCTCCCCACCTCCTTCACGGTGAGTCAGAGCCCCGTTGGCCCATGACCTCGCGGTCATAGTTTCCCAGTCCACACCAGGTGGAGGTGGGGTTGACTTGTGTAGATTGCGGGTCATCGGCAGGCTACTAATTTTCACTTTTCACCCCTCCTGGGAGAGGCTAGCCGATCCTAACCCTGCTGTTTACAGGCCCAGGCACAGTCCACACCTTGTAATCTCGATGCTATTTGTATTTATGCTTCACCTCCACACTGCAAGATAGAAGAGAAAATAAGATGAGATGAGTCAACCCAGTGCACTTTATAGTAGTAGTAACTCGTGTGTGGACTACGATAGAATTCTGAGCGAGAAAGGGAAAACAAACCGATACTTTATACGTAACAGCTTAAAAGCCCTTAAAGAATAATTAATAATCGCGTCCGGTACTATTTATACAAATGACGACATATTGAAACGCCCCAACGACTGTTCCGATTGGCTAGTATATCTTGTTTAATTATACAAACCTGACAAGCCTGCCCGGTTAGCTCAGTCGGTAGAGCATCAGACTTTTAATCTGAGGGTCAAGGGTTCAAGTCCCTTATCGGGCGGAATAATATTTTTTTTTTTTCTCGTATTTGTTTCGTTATCATTAAGGCTAATAAATGGCTGGGGCATATAGAAAGAATGGAAGATAATAGGGAAAACAAAGCTCGCTTACACTCAAGAAATAAATGACCGTAGACACCAAGGTAGACCAAGAAGACGGTGGAGAGATAATATACATACAGACCTACAAGCACTTGACATCAACGACTGGCAAGAGAAGGTCAACCAGAGAGACGAATGGAGACGGCTTGTATCTGCAGCAAAGAACCTCAATGGCTCGGAATACTGAAGAAGAAGAAAGATTTTGTTTCCTTAATTTTCCATCAGTTATTCAGATTTTCTGATATTTTCACAGTTCCGTTTCTAGCTGCGAAGAAAAAAAACTGTTAAATGACAGTTAAACACTTGTCACAGGAGCAGTGTTGCCATCTCCTTTGACCAAAAAGCACGAAAATCGACCCCAAAAAGCACCTAAAAGTTTTAGAAAGCACAAAAAAAAAAAAAAAAAAGCACCAACGGTTTTTATTACAAATGTAACAATGTAGCACATTGTAGACATTTTATCATTACACTTTTATCATCACAATTTATCATTATCACTGAATATTACAATGAAGTTTATTCCAGATCCGCCAAATCCCAGTCAGACAACTCCTCTTCAGTTTCTATAGCTATTTCCTGCTGTGTTTGCTCCTGCGCTGATGATGATGATGATTGAAAGAAACGTGTATATGCCTCCAGTGATCCAATTTTTCGTACTTTTCATTCCACATATAATAGTCAAAACAGCTGTCAAGCTGTCGATGCTCAGTCTGTTCCGCAATTTTGATTTTATAACTCCCATCTGACTGAAAATATGCTCCACATCCGCATTAGAATTAGGTAAAATGAGCACAGTCCCCTCTGCCGTGCGTCCACCTTGACGAGGTAGAGGGGCTTGCGCGTTCCAATGACCCCAAGAGCTATGCCGACGGTAGCACAGCTACTGGTAGGGTCACCCATGTCGGACAGGTCAAGGGAGAGGGACCAGACGAAGTGACGTACAAACCTGCTGCCTTGTAGGTAGACTGGGGACAGTCAAGGGCTAGGGAAAGCATCCCGAAAAATGCTTGTCGAAATCGGATGTACTGAGCCACAGGCTTGACAAAGAAGTGCAACGTAACTTTATCATTTCATGATGCCACAGATGAAAATTAATCGTTATGGTGCTAATCACGTGAAGCCCCATCAGGCGGTGATAGTGCCGGGCCCCCTGTCTCGAGGGGGTCCACCCATGACTACTGGTGGTCACCTTCCCCTGTGCTGTGGAGTCAAGGTACAGAGGAGTAGGTTAAGAGCTATTGACCAAATACGAAGGACACTCAACATACTACAGTGGAATGCCGAAGGAGTTTATAACAAGAAAGAATCCCTGACACAGCGTCTTTATAAAGATATAATAGATGTGGCATGCATTCAAGAGACACACCTCAACGCCAAGCGCAAATTTTCAGCCAGGGGATATCAGGCCACACGTTTCGACCGCGAAGGACATAAAGGAGGAGTTCTAATACTTACACGAAATACAATACCTTGCAGCGAAGTATCTGTGATCTCTGACAACCAAACAGAAATTATAGGTGTTGATATAATGATAAAAGACGTGAAAATAAGAATTTACAATCTTTATAGCCCAGCAGATAAGGATCTTACACTCTCAAACATGAAAATAACTGACACAAATTGCATTATTGTCGGAGACTTTAATAGCCGTTCAGAAAGATGGGGATACCCAGATACTGACAAAAGAGGAGATGAAGTGGAGGACTGGGAAATAGACTCAAATCTCCATCTACTCAACAAAGCGGATGACACACCGAGCTTCTACTCCAGAAGATGGATTACCACTTCTACTCCAGACTTAGCTTTCTGCACAGGAGACATCCTCCACAAAATCGACCGCCATGTGCTGGACCAATTAGCAGGTAGTGACCACAGACCAATCAAGCTTGTAATGAATATGGAGTATGTTCCACAGGAGCAAAAGCCCTTGCCCCGCTGGAATTACAAACGAGCAGATTGGGACAGATTTGCCACACTAACAGACAAATATTGTGAAAACATAAATACACGATAAGGCAACATGAAGCAAATGGTGGAAAGTCTAAACAGAGCAATAATACAGGCAGCCACTGAGTCCATTCCAAGAGGAGCGAGGAAAAATTACAAACCATACTGGACTGAAGAACTACAAAGTTTGGAGGAAAAAGTTGAAGATGCCAGGAAGACAGCAGAGAGAGAACAAACAATTGAAGCGAACATCTCTCTCAAAGCCATCTCAGCAAAATATAAAGAACAGTAAATCAAACAACAAGAGATTGTTGGAGGGAAAAAACAGAAAACCTGAATTTTGACAGGGATGGAAACAAACTATGGAAACTAGTGAAAGCCCTGAACAATGAAGGACCTAGAAACAAAACAAATAACAATTAAACAAGGAAATGCCTTGCTTACAGGAAAAAAGGCTGCAAATGCACTAATGGAACACTATGCCAGTGCAAACCACATTGATATTACAACCGAAAAGAAGAAAGCAATCAAAGATAAACAGATACATCATAGTAATACAGAGACAGCAGCAGAATATATGATGGAAAATCTAACAATGGAAGAAATGGAACAGGCAATGAATACCCTAAAAAAGAAGAAATCACCAGGAAAGGATGGAATCACAAATGAAATGCTAATAGGACTAGAGACAAAGGCAAAAAAGAAACTACTAGCAGTCCTAAATTACAGCTGGAAGAGAGGAATAGTCCCACAGGCATGGAAGGAAGCTATACTAATACCAGTCCCAAAGAAAGGAAAAGACCTGGAAGAACCAAATGGCTATCGACCTATCAGTCTACTTAGCTGTGTAGGAAAATTAATGGAACGCATTATCAATGGTAGGCTAACATGGCATCTGGAAGAAAACAAACTCTTAACAACACACCAAGCAGGATTCAGAAAGTACAATTCCACTGAAGATCAAATAACCTATATACCTCAGGAAATAGAGGATGCCTTCCAAGAGAAAACGCACACACTAGCGGTCTGGATAGATTTAGAAAAAGCATTTGATAAAGTATGGAAGGAAGGACTGAAAGTAAAACTGCAAAAAATGCATGTTTGTGGGACAGCAAATTGATGCTGTTGGAGCAAGGTGTCCCCCAAGGAGGAGTTCTTTCACCAACATTATTCCTAGCATATATAAACGACATCACGGAAAATTTTCCAGCCAAAGTACACACAACATCCTTTGCAGATGACCTAGCCATATGGACATCTGAAGAATATACTAGTACAGCTAACAGCAGAATACAGCAAGCCCTATTAGCACTAGAGGACTGGTCAAAATCATGGCTAGTGAAGATAAGTGAGGAGAAAACAACATGCACAGTGTTCTCCCTCTCAAATAAAACTCAGCAACCTAAGCTGGTATTGAATGGAAAAATATTGCGCCATGAAGAAAATCCAAACTATCTCGGAGTCACCTTTGATCGTCGCCTGACATGGAAAACACAGGTTGAGAAAAATCGAACAAGAGCAAGGCAAAGAATGGCAATCATGAAAAAGCTTGCTGGTACAACGTGGGGAGCAGATGAGAAAGTTCTCAAGAAGCTATATACTGGACGGGTGAGGCCAGTACTGGAATATGGCATTGCAGCTTGGGCAACAGCAGCTAAGTCAAACTTTAACAAAATAAGTAGAGTCCAAAACCAAGGAATGCGAATCATAACTGGAAGCCTGAAGACAACGCCTATTAATGAACTAGAAAAGATCACTTGTTTACAACCAATGCAGGACAGAAGAGATAGCAGAGCCAAGCAACAAGCAGAAAAATTTAGAAGATTGGCAGACCACCCTATGTATAACAGGTTTAATGGTTTTGGAAAAGGAAGACTGAAGCGTAGCAACTTTGTAGAAACTGCAAAACGAAAGATTAGGGCATATCCTTTACTTAACATATCAACAGTCAAGCCCATTTACTATGCACACAACTTCCCAGCTTGGAGACAGCAGCAACTGCCTGAGATGATAGAAAACATTCCTGGTATTGAGAAAAAGAACACTCAGCATGAAACCGAAAGAAGAGAAATAACCCTGAACTACATAAAAGAACATTACCCACGCAGCAATTGGACCCATGCATATATAGATGGATCAGCCAAAAATTAAATAGAGATTTAATAAATTTAAAAAATGGAGTGAAAAAAAAAACACATTCAGTGGCAACTGGAAAGTTTTCAAGTAACTTCAAAGCAGAGGTAGAGGCTCTGAAAACTGCAGCAGAAATGCTCTTGATGGAGGAAAATAAAGAGAAGCAAATAGCTATCTTCACAGATGCAAAGTCAGCTGTCTCAATACTGAAGAGCAATAACAGCACAGAAATAGCTGACCTAAGAGCAGCACTCCATGGTCTAAGCCAGAAATCCAAAAACAGTTGTAATACAGTGGATCCCATCACATTGCAGTATACCTGGAAATGAAGAGGCTGACAGACTGGCAAAAGAGGGCGGACGACTACCACAGCCTGACATAGACATAACCTATAATGAGGCAAAGAGGTTGATAAAAAGCACCTATAAAACCAAATGGGAATCAGAGCATCCAGGCCACCAGAGGACAAACTCAACCGAAGAGAACAAGTATCAATCTTCAGACTCCGCACAGGACATAACAGGCTGAAATACCACTTGTTCAATAAACTAAAAGTAGGAGATACCGATGAATGTAATTGTCGAACTGGAAAAATGACAGCAAAACATTTGCTGCAGGATTGCCCAATATATGCAGAACAGAGAAAGATATTTTGGCCCACACCTGCTATCAACAAGCTCAAGTTGACCGCAGCTTACTTTAACTACATACAGGTTGACATTTAAAGGTGTATGAAGAAGTATTCAGACTGCCACACTTCATACCACAGGTATGTCGGTTACAAAAGCCTCCCAGAGGCATGAAATGGAATATTGCTCGGATAGCAAATCCATTACGTGGAAAGTCCGAATCAAAAGCTCACTGTGTGAGCTTCATAAAAGGTGGAAAAAGTGTCCTAGTGGCACGAAATGTAATATTGCTTGGATAGCAAATCCATTACGTGGAAAGTCCGAATCAAAAGCTCACTGTGTGGGCTTCAAATAAGATGGGAAAAGTGTCCTAGTGGCACGAAATGGAATATTGCTCGGATAGCAAATCCATTGCGCGGAAAATCCGAGTCGAAAGCTCACTGTGTGGATGTCATCTGCACACTGCATTCTTCTGGTTTCCGGAAGAACAGCCTATGGTTAACGGAAGGCCCAATATACGGAAGTGAGGCTAAGCAGCCATGTGCAGGACGTGACGATTCCTTGGGTGAGCCCAGTACCAGAGCGCTGTGTGTTGGCTCTGCAATTATGGAAGCCTCCTTGGATGGCGGGGAATGCCCATGGTCTGCCCCTGCCTTCCCTTGAGGGCTGACCAGGATGTCTTTGGCTGTTCTATATGGGCCAGCTAGGATGGGAGATAACACCACACCAGTGAGAGTCAAACGTCCTAAGAAACCCCCGGGAAGGTTAACCCGGTCAAAAAATGCCCGTAGAAGTCGGATGTGTCGGCCTAACGGCGCAAGAACGCAGCTCTGCTGTAAACAGGCACAACGCAATCACATCCGAAAAAAAGAAAATTCGGATGAACGAAGAAGAAGAGCACAGTTAAAGCTAAATCTGTAAGATCTTGGAAAGGATTTTCACCGGTGGCATCCCTGCATGTGGCTACTACTGCCCACAGCCCAGGTGTATCAGAGGTCTGTGTCAACTGCATATGATGAAGTTTTCTCCACTGGAAATCGATGCGGGTGAGAGTAGCTGCATCTTCTACAAACATTTTAGCAAGATCCAATATACAGGGCTTCATTGGCTGTAGGCATTCACTTCCACTAAGACATGACATGGACTGCAACACTCGAACGTTATCCGGCAAACGTAAACGCAGCTGTGTCAACAGCTCTATTAAAAACTGTATGCACCTTCCACGAATTTCTTTCTCATCAAGAAACTTGTAGCCCGCTATTCCTTTCTCAAACTCATAACCTACATTGGGATTAGGATCTATATAATCTTGAATAACATCACTTTCTGGTATTCCCCCCCCCCCCCCCCCCCCCCCCCACCCCACCACCACCACCAGGAATAGCAATCTTTGAACTTATAGAATCAGTGAGTTGGGCAAGATCGCTGAGTATGTTTTGTTGGATCCTGTATATCTGATTCGAATGAAATGAAATGATTAGGAATCCTAGGAACAGAAGCCAGAGCAAAGCTGTTGCAGATCTTCAATAACAGCTGGACCTTAGGCAGTGTTCCACAAGCCTGGATAGAAGCAATCATGATACCCCTCTTAAAATCAGGGAAAGATAGTTCCATTGCCTCCAGCTACAGACCAATTAGCCTCACCAGCCTGTCTCTGCAAAACAATGGAGCGCACCATCATTCACAGACTGCAATGGTAAATTGAAAGTGAAAACATCCTTGTGCCACACAAGCTGTCTTTAGGCAGTGCTACTCTACGGAAGATCAGACAACCTACCTCTCTCAAGAAATTGAGGATGCATTCCAAGAGAAGAAGCTGGTGCTTGCTACATGGACTGAAGAAAGCCTTTGACAAAGTCTGGAAATAAGGTCTAATGAAGAAACTGGAAACCGTAAAGTCAATGGAAGAATGTACAAATGTGTGAAGGCATACTTGCATAACAGAAGAGCCCGAGTCCAGATAGACGGACTCAAGAGCAAGAAAGTACTACTTCGCCACAGTGTTCCCCTAGGGCTCCAGGGCGGAGACTTGTCTCCCACACTTTTTCTAATCTTCATCAATGATCTTGTTGCTAATCTACCGCATGGAATTAAAGCGGTAATGTACGCCGATGACCTAGTTCTATGGAGCACAAATGAACATGCATCAGTTGCCACCAGTTCGCTACAAAGAGCTATAGATACATTTGTTGCATGGGCAAATAGATGGTGTGTCAGCATAAACACTGACAAGTGCAGCACCACTTTATTTACCCTTTCTCCAAAACAAAAGGCAGGGATCATTCAGATCAATGGAATACCCCTTAGAGAAGATAAAGAACCAACATACCTTGGAGTAACATTTGATGGCAGGCTGACATGGAGAAAGCACATCAACAAAGCAGTAGCGAAAGTCAGAAGGAAAATAGCCATCCTGAGAAAACTATGTAGAATCACATGGGGAGCCAGTGGGAAAATACTTAGCAAAGTTTATCAACAGAGCATACGACCACACCTGGAATACGGGTCAACTGTGTGGTGTTCGGCATCAAAAACCACACTACAAGAGCTGGACTAGGTGCAAAATCAAGCACTTAGAGTCGCCACAGGAGGGATGAGATCAACCCCTATAGTGGAGATGGAGAAGATGGGGAGGACACAAGCACTGAGAGAGCATAGAGATACGAAAACGCTAATACAAGCAGAAAAGTTCCTTAGCTTGCCAGGCCACCCTATGAAGAACAGATTTGAAAACTTAGCTATGGATCGGTTGAAAAGAAGGAGTTTTATCCACCAGGCCAAACGACTCTGCTGAGAAACCACCGATCTGCCCACAGTTAGATATCCCCCTGAACACTATACCAGAACGAACTCCATGGAAAGATGAAAATAGATTATCATTATAAATCGAGACAAAAGTGAGAGGAATATTTGACAAGGAAAAACAGAACAGTGTACAGCGCAGAACAGCCACTCTCAGCTTCCTTGATGAAGAATACCCACAGGACCTCTGGATCCGAGTCTACACAGATAGGTCAGCACAATATGCTGTTCGAAATGGAGGAGCGGGAGTGTACATAGAATACCCAAATAATACTAGGGACACGCCAGAGTACAAACAGGAAAGTACTGTCATAACTATGATGCTGAAATTGAGGCAATCAAGATAGCAAACAGAGAAATTACTAAATACCAGCCATGGTACATAACTTGTGGTGCTATCGACAGATGCAAAATCAGTACTCGAGGCGCTCCTGTCTGGGAAATTGCCAGTATTAAGGACACTACTTTCTGAACTTAGCAGTCAGCATAAGGTCACCATACAGTGGATACCATCCCACTGTGGAATACCTGGAAACGACAGAGCTGATCGATTGGCTAAGGAAGGAGCAAAAGAAGAACAGCCTGATGTGCCCGTTACATACCACCACAAGAAAAGAATGATCAAATCAGTAAGAAAGCCACCAAAACCTGCTCAAGACGACTACCACATTATGGACAGACCAGAACAAGTAATTATTCTGCGCCTCAGAACAGGACACAATAGGTTACGCAACCACATTTATACAAAATTCAAGATTGGTGAATCAATCAGCCATGTGCACATGTGGATTAGCGTCGCAGACAGCAGAGCACATACTTCAAAACTACCCAAAATATAACATATCTAGGTAGGTAAACCTTCTGGCCTAGAGAGACGACATTGGAAGGTAAACTCTATTGGCTGCTGAGTGAACTAAAAAAGACAGTTAAATTCACACAAGAGACAACATTGCAGTTATAGACATATTTCAAGCAAACGAACGAAGAAAAAAATCTACTTCGAATTTCTTATTCACACTTTGAACTTCTCCGAGAATATGCTTGAGAAATATGAGAAACACATAGTTTTTCATGTCTGTCAGCATCCCCAATAAGCCCTTACAGGAGTAAGGAGTTAACACTAGGCTAGTAGAGAGACACCCAGACAGGGAAGACACCGACTGCTATTAATACCTCGCAGGGAGACACATTTGTATCAGACCAGAGGGCAAAGAGTACGGATGAGCGAGGGCTTTCCCCAAGCAATTGGGTTGCTGGTAACCGTGATATGTCAGGTTACTCAAACTCACCAGCCAGCGTGCTGGCCAGTCCAGGCACGCAATAGTAGCAACTGCACGGAGGGAAAAAGGGCCCGTGCTGGTCCACGCTATGTGTAGCGGGAGAGACTGACTGGAGACGGTAGAGAGGTCGGACGTATCCTTGACCAATACGATAGCTTTCTAGGCCATAGGCAAACTTAGGGCTATATCATTTAGATTGTGTAATGCTAGCATCACCTATCATCACGTTGATATATTCATATTGTGTAACCATGATGAAGCCTAATGCTTGTAGAGCCATTCACATGTCGGCTCTGAATAAATTGCATTCCTTTCGCAAATGTCATGAATTGTTATTTCGTGCAGTGCGAAAGTAGCGGAGTCTTGAAAGCTGCAGCGCACAGGTCGCTGACAGGCTAGACCCCGAATTGGTGTCAGAATGGTCAAAGAACCAACGCAAGCTGCGAATTAAGGTCAGAACACAATGAACGAACGCCAGCAGTACAATTACTGTCAGATTTCAGTGAACGTTTTCTGAACAGCCATAGCAGGCAGTTGTAGTAATGTTCGACAAGCAGTTAACGCCAACATGCAAGTGGTATTATAAACCACTAAACGAACGCTAACTATCGATAAATATTACAAAGTTCTGTGCCAGAATTAGTTCAATGCACGTTTCGACATTTGTGATGCATGCTATAAATTATTTTTTTTTGCTTGTGGTGAATTATACGATCGCCAAAAATTTGTGGAGTGTGAACCACAAGTGAGACAAATTAGATCGGTAAAGTGTGAAATTCTACCAATATTAATTTGAAAGTATGTTATTAAATTAAAAGCAATTGAAATGTATAAGATCATCAGTGAACATCACCATCGTAACCACCGTGTACATTTCATTGCGTGTGATACAGCCATCAATGTCACCATTCTACGAAATCATTAAATAGAGTAGCGACGAACTGCAGCCTAGAACGAAGGTACGCCAGAGTCAAACGGCGAAGATAAGACGACATTGACGGCCATACGACTAATCATCTCACTTATCATCTAACAATCATTCAGACGATCATATCATTCATCATTAATACCATCTATCACTATTTATCACATTCTCATTCACCAATCGCATGATATAGGAAATTATAGTAACATCATTATGAAATAGAAATATTTGATAAAATATGATGAATTGTGAGCTTGTATTTACAACGTAAGCGTGTGTCTAATTGTTGCTGCTCTACCAACCAGAACGCAGCCGTGTGTCAGCGAATCAAACCAGTGTGTAGTGTGAAAGACTGCGGTGGAACATCCCAAGTACCGCACTGTCCAACAAATTAGATGAGTATATTTTCCGAATATTTCGATATGCCCTAACGTAATCATGCATCTTCCTTTCCAGAATAGGATGTACATGTACTAACACATTATGGTATACTATTCTGTGCATATTATTATATTATCATTTTGAACTAACATTACGCCACAAAATGGCGTCACTAAATGAATGTATCCAAGCGGGCATCGCCATGGGCCACACTGGAGATAAACTAGAAAAATGGGCAGATCAAAAGTATAAGGAAGAAACAGAAAGAAAAGCTGCTCTTGACAGAGATGAAAGAGCATTAGAAAGACAACATCAAAAAGAAATGAAAGAGATCGAGGAGGCTACTAAGCTAAAGATGAAGGAAATGGAGGTAGATTCTAACATACAAATAGCCTCTAGCAAACAAAAGAGCCAAGAAGAACAGAACAAATTCAGTAAATACAAAGGCCTCATTAAACCATACACTGTAGGTGATTCAATCAGCGCATGGACTGAAAATATAGAGTTCCAACTAAAAACACAGAAAATACCTTTAGATGATTGGGCAATGATATACATGAGGAACTTGAGTGGGGAGCCTTTAAAAGTAATAGAATCCATACCTACTGATCTTAGAAACAATTACCAGTACATACACGATAGGATAATGCAACATTTTCTTTTGGACGCTACTGGTTACCAAATTCAATTTTCACAGATTAAACCAAAATCAACTGAAACGTTCTTAGACTACATTTCTAACGTGCAGAGCACATTTAAAAAATGGACTAAGGCGGCTAAAGTAGGTAACAGCTATGAAAAACTAGAAGAACTAATAGTAATGGACAAAGTTGTGTCGACAGTACCTACCCCTTTTGCTAAATTCTTACAACAGTCAGATATTGAGTCCATTCAACAACTAGAAAAACGGGGGTCAGCTTATTTTTCCTCGAATCGGGACATATTCAAAACTACATCATATGACACAGAAATTACAGCTTTTGCAAACAGAGTCCCCGATAGATCCTACAAACAGAAAGACTATAGTAAGAAGGACAAACCATATCAGAAACCACCTCAATGTATTTATTGCAATCTGTTTCACCCAACATATTCGATGTGTGATAAAAGCCCCACATATCCGGCACACCTAGAACAAGTGTTAAAGAAGCAAGAAAGCAGGAGATCATCGTTTAAACGTGCTGTAAAATGTTATTTTTGTTCTAGTTATGGCCATTATAGCAATAGGTGTCTTGGGAGACAGAAAATGAAGGCAAACAACGCAGCCCTCATCGATACATCATCAGACGATGATAGTGACATAGATCCTGAACTTGTCAATGTATTGCCAACGAATGAATGTCAGAATGTAGCGTCAGTAACCGATATTTTAAACTTTAAGACGTGCAAAGTATGCCAACAGTTTCATGCGGAGGGGAGATTGAAATGTGGACACGTAATATCATGTTCAAATGAAGATGCTAACGCAGCATGTGCCTCCAGAGGTAACCTTAAGTTCTACGATGCACTGGTCAATGGACAACCATGCCAATGCTTAGTTGATAGCGGCAGCACTCTACTGGGACTAAGAAGAGAACTTGCTAGACCTGAAGATTATACGGGAGAATTTGTCAAATGCCGTACTTTCTCGGGTACCATCGAGAAATATCCACTGGCAAAAGCGCATATCAATACCCCGTTCCTTACCGGCACATTTACGTGCGCTATCCTCCAAAATCCATGTACGGACCTTATTTTGGGATGTCTTGATGCATTGAAAGAATGTACAGACGACAACATAAAAGCCTGGAATGAAACACACAGGGTCAACGCTGTAACTAAGTCAGATACAGAAATAAGTTATACTGACTTACAAAATAAAACTCTACAGCTACTAACACCAAGTGGTGCAGATACCAACACTACTCGCCAAAAGTTGAGCGAGGCACAAAGCACCGACCAAACACTCACACCATATTTTAACTTGTTATGTGAGCGAAAGAAAGTTTCTAAAAATTCTTCCTGGTACTTTAAAAAGGTTAATGGAATTCTCATGCGTTTATTACTCATATAATAACCATGAAATTCAGCAGACGGTGTTACCTGTAACATACCGGGAAAAGGTGCTAAAAATCGCACATTCACCACCGTTTGCTGAACATTTGGGCTATCATAAAACGCGAGCCAGAATTCTATCACAATTTTACTGGCCGAAATTTTGTTCGGACATAAAATCTTTCTGTCGCTCTTGTAATGTGTGTCAACATCAGGTACGAAAGAAAGAACATGTAGAGGCCGAAGTGCAAAACTCAGTGATAGCATCTAGACCACTTCAAAGTATAGCGGTCGATATTACTGGACCCCTAATGCAGGTGTCGAGTAATGGAAACCATAACTATCCAAACGAGGGTACTAAAACTAACCTAACGAAACGTCGACAGGTCTTCAACAGCGTGAGATTGTGTGGACTCATAGCTAAGCCGTCCAAAATAGAGTTGGGCATGGAACAAATTGACTTCCTGAGTCATAACATCTGCAGGGGCCAATTGAAAATTGATGACAGTATCGTCACTAAATGTCTAAATGTAACAATGCCAACGACCAAGAAACAGGTCCCAAACTACTATAGAAAATTCATCAGTGGTTTTTCTAACATCTTAAAAGCTTCGGCTAAGTTATTTGTAAAGGATGCACGATTAATTAGTGCGGTATCGAAACTAAAACATTTTTTCATTGTTCCACCTACCTTTCGTATGCCTAACCCGAAACTCACTTATTTCTTACGCACAGATATGAGTGCCATATCCAGATCTGGAATCATAGATCAGTTCAACGACGGGACGTTCCACCCCGTAGCTCGCAACATCACTTTTGCTGAAGGAAGATACTCAGCATCAGAAATGAAAGGCCTGAGTTTGATCTATTGTGTGAGAAAGTTTCATCGCTTCTTGGCAGGAGCACAGTTTGTAATCCAAGCCGATAACTCTCCATTGTCTGTGATGCAATCTGGCAATCTGAATTAACAGGTGGGATTTAATTCTCCAAAATTATACGTTTACCATCCAACATTTAAAAGGGAGATTAAATACGATTGCAGACATTTTAAGTCGTCCTTCATCCATTCAAATACCTGAGTTACAGGAAGGAAGCGACCATACACCACCAGAAACATTGACACTGTAATGTTAAATAACTAAGTGCCATGTGTGGTGAATAAGACATATCGTAAGTGCGTTATTATCGCCTGATACTTGACTTGTGTGAATAGAACAGTGCTATAGAAGTGTAATGAACATACGCAAAACTAACATGCGCTGAGACACACGTAATTTAGATTATGGCAACTAACGCCAATAGGACAGCGAACCCAGCTTATACCTGATCTAGAGAAGTTGTGGACCAACGCTAACGGCGAATTGATGGCAGAAGTTATGAACCAACATCATAGTAAGACCCCGAAAGAAAAGAACGGATGTGAACCAACGTCACAATATAGTAAGGCTAGACCCCGAATTGAATGTATTGAATCAACGATTAGACCCCGAATGACAATACAGGGTTAGCTATGGACCTACATGATGTGGTAAGCAACTATATTAATACACTATCCTTCAAGAAGAGCTTTAAAGACTTTGGTGTAATGAACTATGTTAGTATAGTCTACAAAGAGATTTGCTCTAGCTTCACAACGCAGAGGAGGACGTCAACTTAGTGTAATTAGATATAGAAATGTAACTGTGATATATGTACATTATTATTTTATTTACAATATCTATAACTTCATTTTTCTATTATTTATTCTATTGCAAATTATGTAAACGCATATATAACTTTACTTTCTCATTTGCTTAGTTAGAAATCACCATCATTTAATTAATAATCCATTAATTAAAACATCCATTTTAGAAATACATTTATTAGATCCTATATTAGTTAAGTTACTTATAATCATAATTATTTATACATCCATTTAGTTAATATATCATTTCAAAACCAATGCCAATCATTTAGGAATTAATATCATCTTTGTCACAAGTAACATTTAAGGTAATTAACCCATTTCGCTTAAATGAAAGTAGTAGTAAATTATTTCCCTTGAAGGTAATTTAGGTCAGCACACCAAAGTATGGAAGTTACTATGTCAGGATCGGTAACGAACCATCCTTATAACAATGTATATTTATGTACAGACATGACGTGTGCAAACAAAACGCAGTCATTTGGCGTGATTACTGTGATAATTCAGCCAATCATTTAATGTATATATATTGCTTATGTATGTCATATTATGAACCATATTTTAATGACGAGAGAATGATTGAGTGAAAGAAAAGTATGAAAGGGAATGAAAGATGAATGAAAGAAGAGAAAATGCGGAGAGAGAATGCGGAAACTTAGTAAACATTGAAAGAAAGAGAGCGAGAGTGAAAGACAGCGGAAATATTTTTTCCACCGCTGGAAAGGTCTTATTTAACTTGTCTGTGTCATGTGTGTTTCCAATGTGTTGTCAAAGGTTTTATATGTGTTACAGCAACACTTTAGCAGAGTATAGAGAGAACCTACTTTGAGCTTCAGAAAACGGAGTTGTGGTCACAAACAAAAATAACGAACGTTTGTAGCCACAATAAACCGATTTGCGGCGCTCGAAGGAACACACACATTTAGTACACTAACGCATACACATGTTAGAGAATTAAGTACACTGTAGTTTATTAGAAAACACGCAAACAAACAGGAAAACGAACACATAAAAGTTGCACACACCAATTAAACCAAAGAACAACTCTAAATTCAGGGGACACAATAAATAATCAGAAACCTAAAGGTAACAGTGAACATAGCTTTTTCACATGCGGAAGCGAGAAGGTGAACAGTAGAGCTATGTGTATAGAGTTGGAGGGGATATTGATGGGAACATGAACACTTAGTGCTCATGTGTTGTACTCATAACAGAGTCAACTAGAGTGTGGGTTGTCATTTTCGGGCAATATGAGGAACAGGTCAAGACAAAAGTCAATGGGTGGAAGTCAAGAGACATAGGGTCTAACGACAGAAGCCAGGACGTAAGTCATAAGACAACGGTTTCCGGTTCACTACCAATCCTTGACATATCTAGAGATCCAACTATACTGAAACATGGGCTACTAAATCAGCCAAGTGAAAAGATAGAACACTGTGAATGAAGGTAGAAGATATTGTTCTATCCCCAAACTAGAAAGTTCTATACTTATTGGAGAGCTGACAAAATTGGGGACAACCAATTTTTCTTTTGGAACCAAGAAGTGTTACAAAGATAAGAAAGGGGAAGTAACACTTCGCGAAGAGGAGGGGGACCCTGTCAGCATCCCCAATAAGCCCTTACAGGAGTAAGGAGTTAACACTAGGCTAGTAGAGAGACACCCAGACAGGGAAGACACCGACTGCTATTAATACCTCGCAGGGAGACACATTTGTATCAGACCAGAGGGCAAAGAGTACGGATGAGCGAGGGCTTTCCCCAAGCAATTGGGTTGCTGGTAACCGTGATATGTCAGGTTACTCAAACTCACCAGCCAGCGTGCTGGCCAGTCCAGGCACGCAATAGTAGCAACTGCACGGAGGGAAAAAGGGCCCGTGCTGGTCCACGCTATGTGTAGCGGGACGAGACTGACTGGAGACGGTAGAGAGGTCGGACGTATCCTTGACCAATACGATAGCTTTCTAGGCCATAGGCAAACTTAGGGCTATATCATTTAGATTGTGTAATGCTAGCATCACCTATCATCACGTTGATATATTCATATTGTGTAACCATGATGAAGCCTAATGCTTGTAGAGCCATTCACATGTCGGCTCTGAATAAATTGCATTCCTTTCGCAAATGTCATGAATTATTTCGTGCAGTGCGAAAGTAGCGGAGTCTTGAAAGCTGCAGCGCACAGGTCGCTGACAATGTCGCTAAACATAGAATGTAGAAGTTCTGCTGTATAGCAGCGCTCGTTGAGTCTTGCTGTATCAAAATGAGTTCTAAGCTCGACCCACTGCTGCAATATTCTGACAATGGCAGATTGAATGGACATCCATCGTGTCTGGCGTAATTGAACAACCTTCAGCGGGTGTTTTCCACCATTTATTGAAGCAAAAAGCTCCCTGTACTTTGCTTGACGAAGACTTGAGTGAGAAAACCAGTTATATGTTTCTCTAATAATGAACTCTATGTTCCTGGGCAGACAAGCAGCTGCAGCCCGTGACACTGCCAGCTGAAGGGAATGACAGACACATCTAACTAGTACCAGATGAGGAACTTCGGGTTTTAATTTTGTATACATTCCATTGTTTACGCCTGTCATGACAGATGCTTGTCGGTGCCGAGTGCAACTAGTCTCTGCAACTCAAGTCCATTCTTGTTTAAACAATCTTTTAAAGCATTGCATATTGCCTGCGCGTTGCAGTCACTCACTTCAACTAAGTCTAAGTAAGTAACCACAAACCGCTTTCTTGTCTCTATTAGTACCTAATAGCCACTCCAAATAATTTAGTTTCAGAAATGTCATTGCACTCATCAATCAATAAGCTGTATTTACTTTTGCCAATATCAGCTATCAAGTCTGTTGTGAGATATGGTGCAAGTACATTTGAAATAATTGCTCTGCATTTAGTTCTCCTAAGTTCTTGCAACTTTTGCTGTCACCAAAGTGTACCTTGCAGAGTTCACTTAAATGGTCAACAACGCGCAGCGAACAATGGCCAGCTATGCACAAAGACATGCATCCTTCTGTTTCTTTGACTTCATCTTTCAGTTTGTCAAATGTAATTGTTGTTTGTCTTTGTGTACTGAATGGTTGTTCGGCTTTCTAATGTTTCGTTGTATTCTTGTGCCTCTCAATATCACTTAACCTGGCTGCCATTGAACATTTGCAGTATTTGCAAAAACACTTGGTATTATCCCCTTCTACTTTTAACAACCATTTTTGATGTCTCGAGTCACTGAGCCACTATTCTCTGAAATGCTGAGAATATTTCTTGCTCATGGTGAAACAAAAATAAGCGTAGATGAAAAGATAATGTAGACATCACAAAATTATGAACTCTATTACAAACTAATATATTGACGTTTGGATTTGTCTTGTCTGCAAAAATGGCGTTCGCTTTTAGCTAAATCGTATTAAAGGGAGTTAAATTAGTTGAATATTGCGCGGTAACGTACTAAGACTGTTTTACTTCCTCGCTTCAGTTCAAATTCGGCTTTTTAGTGTTTTGTGCGGAAATGGATTGGAGAACTTGTTGACAACTGGCAAGATCGAAGGGAAAAGACCAAGAGGAAGACCTAGAAGCAAATACCTGGATGGCTTGGCCACATGGCATGGTCGAGACAGGAACACGGAGCTGATCCACGACTCTGGTGATCGAGTGAGATGGCAAAACATGACCGCCCAAGCTTATCGGCATGGCACATGATGATGGATGGAGTGTTCCCAAATTGATTTTTAAAGTAATTTTTACTCACCCAAAACAAAGCACCAAAAGCACCAAAACAAAAACAAAAGCAAAAAAATTGTGAAGCACCAAATTCGCGCGGCCGCGCCAACTGCAACATTGTGGCACCAAATGATTTGAAAAAGAACCAAATTTGGTGCGAAAAGCGTCAAAATGGCAACATTGCACAGGCGTGTCTAATATTTGGCAGTGCGTGAAATAAACCCAAATGAATAATAAACTGATTAGAGACATTAAGCGTAGACAGTCACAATTTTTGGGGCAAGTTATGAGAAGAAATGAACTGGAGAACTTGGTGACGACTGGCAAGATCGAAGGGAAGAGACCAAGGGGAAGACCGAGAACTAAATACCTGGATAGCTTGGCCACGTGGCATGGTCGAGACAGGAACGCAGAGCTGATCCACGACTCTGGTGATCGAGTGAGATGGCAGAACATGACAGCCTACGCTTATCGGCATGGCACATGATGGATGGATGTAAATAAACCCACAAGAAAAATAAAATGCATCTTTAACATATTGTGCTAGCCGCATATTTGTACACACCAATGGACATTGGGTGGATAAGGTTGTCAATATCACACCGACCGTTTTTACTTTCCAGAACATCTGCTGGTGCCACTTTTTATTCTGTCTGGCCGAGTAGCTAAAATGCAGGGTTTTCCTTCGGGAGACCCATGTTCGAATCCTTTGTAAGGTTTGGATTTTTTGTTGCCGTGAGCAAAAAGAAAACCGTAACCTGTACAGTTCGCGGTGACTGCACTAGCCAGGTGACCTTAATTCCTCGGTCTCAAGACCTCCTTATCCTACACCGCATGGTATACTATAGGCAGTGGATGACAGTTTTTGAGAGTCGAACAGGGAAACTAAGTCAATTTGAAATAATACACCTATTGTTGACTACCGCTCTCCTTGGCGATTATGTTACGGACGCGATTCATAAGACCGAATCCCCGCTTTCGAGACACAGCCGCGCGCGATTTGGCAGCAGTTCGCGTTGCGCTGGTTTATTTAAGAAATGGTATGGGTTCCGGTGGTTCAGAAAGCAATGGCAAACTACTGAACGTAAACTTGCCAAGACATCAACAATAGCAAACAATGCTGGTGTTGACTGCGAACGTCCTGTAAAGACTATGCAACAAACTTACATTGCCGATTCTTACCCAAAAGCCGCGAGGTCAACAGGCAATGCACAGTCAGAGCGAGAGACACACAGCGTTGAGATCTATTACAACCAACCTTCATTGTGGAGATGGCACTTGATTGATTGAATAAGGTAAATAGATACCTGGGTGTGGAAACTTCTCTTGCAACTCGTAAGTAGCCAAACCTGTTCTCCCGCGTGACCTCTTCCGCACGATTTCCTACCTTAACACTAATAGTTTACCTTCCATCTTCTCCCTCAACCCCCACCCTCTCCCAATATTCTGTATTTACTATTCAAAGAACAGGTTTCAACAGAACTGGATACCGAGTTTATAGTTCCCCCCTCCCGCTGTTTTAATTACTGGTCAGTCTTCCCGTCCCGTAAGTCATCATTTTCCCGCGAATTATCCCCCGTCTACCGTTGTGTGAGCGTAGGTCAACTGTATCGTGCCCTAGACGGGTTGAAAACCGCTGGAATTCACAATCCACTTCAGTTTGTATTTGCAAAGACGGCTGTGAACATCTTGGGGTAGGTGTTTGATATTCTGCGGCTTGTGTGCTCGTTTTACTTAGTTGTGTTTACTAGTTAGTTCTGAACTCTTGCGTTTAGTGCGTTATTTTCTCTCTCTTTGTCGGTTTTCTTTAAACACAGAAGCCACAAACAATACGTTGCATGATTTATTGCCTGACATATTTCGCTGCATCTCTTCAAGCGCGTACCGCATAGTTATAAGTGAATAAATGAATAATACTTTGGCTGAAGCAACTTTCTGTACAACTGTATCCGCATTGTGTAATCCTGTGTCCACATGCGTAATTCTGTGTCCATATGCGTAATCATGTATCCACGTTTTGTAATCCTGTATCCACATTGTGTAATCCTGTATCAACATTGTGTAATCCTGTATCCACATGCGTAATAATGTATCCAGGTTGTGTAATCATGTATCCACATTGTGTAATCGTGTATCCACATTGTGCAATCATGTATCCACGTTGTGCAATCCTGTACCCATTGTGTAATCATGCATCTACATTTTGTAATAATGTATCCTCATTGTGTAATCGTGTATCCACATTGTGCAATCATGTATCCATATTGTGCAATCATGTATCCACATTGTGCAATCCTGTACCCATTGTGTAATCACGCATCTACATTTTGTAATCATGTATCCACATTGTGTAATCATGTGTACAATTTGTGTAATCCTGTATCCACATTGTGTAATTATGTAACCAAATTGTGTAATCATGTATCCAAATGTGTAATCCTGTAACACCGTTGTGTAATCCTGTATACAATTTGTGTAATCCTCTGTCCACATTGCGTAATCCTGTATCCAAATTGTGTAGTCATGTAGCCACATTGTGTAATCCTGTATCACCGTTGTGTAATCCTGTATACAATTTGTGTAATCCTGTATCCACATGCGTAATCATGTATCCACATTTTGTAATTCTGTATCCACATTGTGTGGTCCTGTATCCACATTGTGTAATCATGTATCCCCATTATGTAATCCTGTATACACATCCACATTTTGTAATTCTGTATCCACATTGTGTAATCATGTATCCACATTGTGTAACCCTGTATCACTATTGTGTAATCATGTATCCACATTGTGTAATTATGTATCCACATTGTGTAATCCTGTATCCACATTGTGTAATCCTGTATCCACATTGTGTAATCCTGTATCCACATTGTGTAATCCTGTATGCACATTATTTTCAGGGCTATCCTACCTCAAGTGGTTTCGCATCATCGAAGACAAGCAGAGAATCATGTCCTCCCCATTCTCGTGGCAGGCATCTGCAGAGAGGACCGAGATGCATCGCAGTCAGATTAAAGAACTGTTCCTGGCTCTGATGTGAGTCATGTCGTATGATCAATTGTTCTCTACCTTTCTCAGTCAGGTGCCGTCTCCACAATGGTTGGCTGCAATGGATATACAAGTCTGTCTCTCGCCCTAACTACAATATGTAGTAGTTTAACTGAATGTAATGCTATTTAATGCTATTTGGAAGCAGACCGCCTTGCGTTGGTTTTCAATGGTACGATTGCCGATTGTTCAGATAGCAATGGCTAACTCCTGAACTTAATCTTGCCAAGAAATCACTCAGGTTAAAAAATGCTGGGGTTTACTGCTGCGTCCTGTAATGGATATGCAACTAACTAACCAACGATTTTTATGGTTATTTATTACACGCAAGATTGTATGCAACATATTAAGAGGGAGGTTAAGTCATATGAGCTTCCAACAAGCTTGTGTAAGACTGTCCTGGCCTAGTATTGACATACATCTTCACGGGAACAGTTTCAGAGCTGTCATCTCCCTGTCCTGTCATCTACTGCCTATTGTACCCTGTAGTGTAGAACAGAAGGGGTCTAGAGCTTGAGGAATTAAGGCATGCTGTCTAGTGAAGTCGCTGCGGACAGTGCAGGGTAGGGATTTTCTTTTTTTCCCTCCACATAAAAAAAAAATCCACACCTTACCGAGGATTCGAACCTGGGCTCTCATTGGAGAGCCTTGCATTGCCACTTGGTCAGCCGCTTATCTCCCTCTCCAAGCAATGGAGTTGGATTGCTCAATACTAGTGCTGTCGTGATCTCGGAGAGGTTTGGCGTTCCTTGAGGCCTTGGTTTCAACTGTACATGTCGGCCTGTCAGAAAGCAATGGCAAACTACTGAAAGTAAACTTTCCTAGTAAATCACACGGCTAATAAATGCTGGAGTTGACTGCAGCGTCCTATAAAGGACAACTGATTACAATTTTTCTTTTTCTTTGACAACTATTTAAACTAACTGTGTAGAGTTCCAATTCTAATGGTGCCTGTTACAATCTGATTAAATCTCCGTCTTGTTTTACCACTTAAAACTTTCTACTCCACTCATATACTTGCTGGACTGACAGGCATGCATCACCATCACGGACCTTCATTTGCAGATGCATTTCTTTAGGTTTCACACTTCACCGATTAAAAAACTGATAGCAGAACGCTGCTCTTCTTTGGTACATGTCAAAAGTGGGGCGGTCATCTTTAAATTGTCCTTGGACGTAACCGTATTCGTCTGCATCATGATGTCACATACTGAACACTCTTGATATCCTTGGCAATGAGAGGTTACAAGACAATGGCATGGTTATTGTCATTTCTATCACCTTTTAAGGTTTTCATTTGAAGTCCCCTCGTAGATTGTTGTAGCAGGTTTTTAGCAAAATGTTGCTCACTGCCTCTAAGGTACTCTTAATCCTTTAGTTCCCTTGCCTCATGACTTTCAAGTCCATAGTGCCTTGAATGTTCTGCTCGTGCTCAATTTCGTGCAGGCCGACTCCTGCTTCTTTCAGGCACCCTGCTTTCCATTACTCATCTCATCCCATCTCATCTTTTCCTCTTGTACCTTGGGTGTCGATGAGCATACACAGCTGGAGACTGCCCGTTTATGGGCTTCATATATCGCGATTCCCATAGACTTGTTACTCCCTCTGTCCATCGTTTACATGACCAAGGGGAATCCGGCTAGCCAGAGTCCCGTTGGCCCATGACCTTGCGATCATGGTTTCCCGGTCTACACCACTGCCCTCCATCACTGTTCTTTCCAAACCAATGTTCACGGATGGCCGTGGTGATTTCCTAGACCGAAGCTGTTAAAATATCTTCGATAGGTCAGATCTGTAATACGTTAGAAATGAATTTTTTTTAAAAATTCTTCTGTAAGAAATGTACGGCAGTGAATCTTGGACTGTAAATGAACAAATTATGAAGAACTTGGAAGCAAGAGAAGCGGTTCCTGAGATGAATGTTGCGAATCACTTGGACTGACAGAGTAATTAACATTGCCTGAAATGAAACTATAACATTATATACAATGTAAAAAAGTTTTCTTTGGTCATATAAAAGGCATCAGAGAACATCGTGGCGACTGGAAAAATCAAGGGGAAGTGAGACAGACCCAGAGAAATGATGCTTGATGGACAACGGTGACATGGAGGATTATCAAGCAGTTGATCCAGAACACCAAAAGACCGAGGTCTTTGGAGAGACAGGAACGCCTACGCCAGCTGGCAAGGCACTTGATGAATGAGACCAATTAGTCTGCGAAATGGTCCCCTTGACACCTGTCTGTATGTTGCCACAGCAATGTTCATGTTCTCAAGACTTTTTGTGATATGCTATATGCTCTTAACACTATTATGCTAAATTACCGATAAACTTATTTTTATATTCCCATTTTAGAAAGGTGGGCATATCTGAAGATGTCAAACAAGATTTGCGGAAGTCATCTTTCGACATCTGGCAGTGGAGTGATGCGCACATATTGGCACAAATCCGTCAGATGTACATTGACCTTGGCATTGTATCGAAACTAAATATGGACGTAAGTCAACGCTAATATAATCTTAGAATCTTATTCCAGGCCTTGTTGCTTTTATCTTTTATGTCCAGCACATAGCATTTTTTGTTTCATTTACTTGCTTTGACCTCAAGCGTAGTGCATACACGTGCTACATCTATTGGACTGGGCTGGTATTTGTGTGTGGATTAGCTTGTGGATCCATCATTTCCTGCTAGTCCGTTTGTTAAGTCTTGAAACGAGCATGTAGTATTATATATTGTAAACCTTTCAGAATTGAGGGTTCCAATGTTGGTCATCTTAACTTGAATTGTACAACGTAAGATTTGGAGCTGCACTATTGTACTTTAATCATTGTAGGTTGCAGTGTTGGTTAACTTAAAAGAATTGAGCGAATGAATTGTTGAAGGGAAACTTACACAATAATACTTAAACGTTGGAGGATGCACTACTTGCAACTGAAAGCAATAGAGGCAGCACTGTTATGTAGGAATTGCTGAGTGGTGAGTGGTCTGCCTTCAGTCGCCAATAGTCAGCATTGTTATCCCCTAACCAGTGTATTCTTAGGGCACACCTAAACTAGATCTAGTGGTTAATTTTGTAAAAGACTTGAGTATAACTTTGCTTAATTGTTTTTGTGAAGCGGCTGTCATGTAATGGTAGACATTCACCCACCAGGGTGGATTCAACATTTGTGAAGCGACTGTCATGTAGTGGTAGACATTTACCCACTAGGCTGGATTCAACATTTGTGAAGCGGCGGTCATGTAGTGGTAGACATTCACCCACCAGGCTGGATTCAACATTTGTGAAGCGGCGGTCATGTAATGGTAGACATTCACCCACCAGGGTGGATTCAACATTTGATTTGTGAAGCGGCGGTCATGTAGTGGTAGACATTCACCCACCAGGCTGGATTCAACATTTGTGAAGCGGCGGTCATGTTGTGGTAGACATTCACCCACCACGGTGGATTCAACATTTGTGAAGCGGCGGTCATGTAGTGGTAGACATTCACCCACCAGGCTGGATTCAACATTTGTGAAGCGGCGGTCATGTAATGGTAGACATTCACCCACCAGGGTGGATTCAACATTTGATTTGTGAAGCGGCGGTCATGTAGTGGTAGACATTCACCCACCAGGCTGGATGCAACATTTGTGAAGTGGCGGTCATGTTGTGGTAGACATTCACCCACCACGGTGGATTCAACATTTGTGAAGCGGCGGTCATGTAGTGGTAGACATTCACCCACCAGGCTGGATTCAACATTTGTGAAGCGGCGGTCATGTAATGGTAGACATTCACCCACCAGGGTGGATTCAACATTTGATTTGTGAAGCGGCGGTCATGTAGTGGTAGACATTCACCCACCAGGCTGGATTCAACATTTGTGAAGCGGCGGTCATGTAATGGTAGACATTCACCCACCAGGGTGGATTCAACATTTGATTTGTGAAGCGGCGGTCATGTAGTGGTAGACATTCACCCACCAGGCTGGATTCAACATTTGTGAAGCGGCGGTCATGTTGTGGTAGACATTCACCCACCACGGTGGATTCAACATTTGTGAAGCGGCGGTCATGTAGTGGTAGACATTCACCCACCAGGCTGGATTCAACATTTGTGAAGCGGCGGTCATGTAATGGTAGACATTCACCAACCAGGGTGGATTCAACATTTGATTTGTGAAGCGGCGGTCATGTAGTGGTAGACATTCACCTACCAGGCTGGATTCAACATTTGTGAAGCGGCGGTCATGTAATGGTAGACATTCACCCACCAGGGTGGATTCAACATTTCTTTTGTGAAGCGGCGGTCATGTAGTGGTAGACATTCACCCACCAGGCTGGATTCAACATTTGTGAAGCGGCGGTCATGTAGTGGTAGACATTCATCTTCCAGGGTGGATTCAACATTTGTGAAGCGGCGGTCATGTAGTGGTAGACATTCACCCACCAGGCTGGATTCAACATTTGTGAAGCGGCGGTCATGTTGTGGTAGACATTCACCCACCAGGCTGGATTCAACATTTGTGAAGCGACTGTCATGTAGTGGTAGACATTCACCCACCACGGTGGATTCAACATTTGTGAAGCGGTGGTCATGTAGTGGTAGACATTCACCCACCAGGCTGGATTCAACATTTGTGAAGCGGCTTTCATGTAATGGTAGACATTCACCCACCAGGCTGGATTCAACATTTGTGAAGTGGCGGTCATGTTGTGGTAGACATTCACCCACCACGGTGGATTCAACATTTGTGAAGCGGCGGTCATGTAGTGGTAGACATTCACCCACCAGGCTGGATTCAACATTTGTGAAGCGGCGGTCATGTAATGGTAGACATTCACCCACCAGGGTGGATTCAACATTTGATTTGTGAAGCGGCGGTCATGTAGTGGTAGACATTCACCCACCAGGCTGGATTCAACATTTGTGAAGCGGCGGTCATGTAATGGTAGACATTCACCCACCAGGGTGGATTCAACATTTCTTTTGTGAAGCGGCGGTCATGTAGTGGTAGACATTCACCCACCAGGCTGGATTCAACATTTGTGAAGCGGCGGTCATGTAGTGGTAGACATTCACCTTCCAGGGTGGATTCAACATTTGTGAAGCGGCGGTCATGTAGTGGTAGACATTCACCCACCAGGCTGGATTCAACATTTGTGAAGCGGCGGTCATGTTGTGGTAGACATTCACCCACCAGGCTGGATTCAACATTTGTGAAGCGACTGTCATGTAGTGGTAGACATTTACCCACCAGGCTGGATTCAACATTTGTGAAGCGGCGGTCATGTAATGGTAGACATTCACCCACCAGGGTGGATTCAACATTTCATTTGTGAAGCGGCGGTCATGTAGTGGTAGACATTCACCCACCAGGCTGGATTCAACATTTGTGAAGCGGCGGTCATGTAATGGTAGACATTCACCCACCAGGGTGGATTCAACATTTGATTTGTGAAGCGGCGGTCATGTAGTGGTAGACATTCACCCACCAGGCTGGATTCAACATTTGTGAAGCGGCGGTCATGTTGTGGTAGACATTCACCCACCACGGTGGATTCAACATTTGTGAAGCGGTGGTCATGTAGTGGTAGACATTCACCCACCAGGCTGGATTCAACATTTGTGAAGCGGCGGTCATGTAATGGTAGACATTCACCCACCAGGGTGGATTCAACATTTGATTTGTGAAGCGGCGGTCATGTAGTGGTAGACATTCACCCACCAGGCTGGATTCAACATTTGTGAAGCGGCGGTCATGTAATGGTAGACATTCACCCACCAGGGTGGATTCAACATTTCATTTGTGAAGCGGCGGTCATGTAGTGGTAGACATTCACCCACCAGGCTGGATTCAACATTTGTGAAGCGGCAGTCATGTAGTGGTAGACATTCACCCACCAGGGTGGATTCAACATTTGTGAAGCGGCGGTCATGTAGTGGTTGACATTCACCCACCAGGCTGGATTCAACATTTGTGAAGCGGCGGTCATGTTGTGGTAGACATTCACCCACCAGGCTGGATTCAACATTTGTGAAGCGGCGGTCATGTTGTGGTAGACATTCACCCACCAGGCTGGATTCAACATTTGACTTGAAGTAAAACAGGCCAGCTTTGTGGCGAAGGTGTTACGGAGGCAATTCGTAATCCCGCATACCGCGTTCGAAACACAGCTGCGGGAGATTTGGAAGTAGGCCGATTTGGGTTTTTTTTTTCCAATACAAAGCTATGTGTGTCGGTAGTTAACAAAGCAATGGCAACTACTGAACGTAAATTTGCCACGAAATCGCGAACTGTAAAAATGCTGGGGTTGACTGCAACGTCCTGTAATGGATATGCAACTAATACAATGTTAACGGATCTGCTGGCCAACTAAACTAATAAATGGCACACTTCTGAAACAAGTTGTATTTAAACATCTAGGAAGTATGATCACAGGTGATGGAAGAACAGACAAATCGAAATCAGGTGTTAAAAATTAAGTGCATTTACATATCAACTATTACCCATTCTGAAACATCAAAATACACACGTCCAATAAACGTAGATAATAAATAGCATATTCGCACCAACCCTATGCTACCAATGTCAAACTTGAACATAATCCAGATTACACTTACGTAACATCACCTGCGAGGTGATGAGATGCTTGAAAAGAGCTATCTTAACCATCCAAAACAGTCAGAAATGTTAGTGGGATCAACACTTTGAGCCACGTGTTGAAAGGCAGATCAAATGGTTCAGCCATCTCGTTAGAATGCAACATTAGCCACCAGCAACTGGCGCTATGTGAAAGATATGGTAAGAGAGCAGGACGCCTGACCAGAAAATGGATTGACATGAAAGACTTTGTATAAATCGCAAGGAATGACACTATCCAGTGCCATCAACTATTCCTCCCCATGACGCTTGACGGTAAAAGTGGAAGACTAGGGCTTCCGTGCCAACCCAGCCTAAAATGGGTACCAGGAAGTAAAGGCGTCCGGCGTGCACTAACATAACCCCCTCCCAATCTGCCGAGTGTCGGTGTGTCTATAAAATGTATGTCCAGCACAACAAAGAGTCAATAAGCTTTAAGGCGGATATAAGGACATTTTACACTGACGTTTCTTAAAAACTATTTTACTGTATTTTAAGACTTTTTACTATTTTACTGTATATTATTTAAACAAACAAACAAACAAACAAAGAAACAAAACTACGTACGAGGGTAAGTTAATAAGTGAAAAATGGCTGTAGAAAAATAACTATAACAACTTGAAACCAGTTTATTTTTATGCATACATTGTCCCTTGATTTCTCAACATAATTTCCACCAACATTGACGCATTTATTCCATCGTTTCATCAGTTCCCTCAAACCGGCTTCATAGAACTGCGTGCTTTTTCATTTAGCTGCCATCCCACAGAACTGTGACTTACCTATTGACTCTCCCTCGTAACTTTTTCTGCCCAACTATGCACCGCTTTATGGGAAATCGATAGGGACTAAGTCCACTGAAAACCCACCTTGGCGGGAGACATTTCCCGAGTGACGCCGAAGTTGACTGTGAAGTGAAAACGTAGTTTAGAAAACAGAACACGCAGTTCAACGCAGCCGGTTTGGAAGGACTGATAAAACGATGGGATAAGTGCATCAATGTTGGTGGAAATTATGTTGAGAAATAAAGGGACAATGTATGTGTAAAAATAAACTGGTTTCAAGTTATCATATCTAGTTTTTTTTTTTTTCTACAGCCATTTGTGACTTACTTATTAACTTACCCTCGTATTTTACTGTATTTTACAGTGACAATGACTTTTTTTTTTTTGTTGGTTGAGGTTTTTAGTTGGTTTGTCTACTGCATATACATATATTTTTACTGCTCTACGTTATTTTACAATTACGTGTTTTAAAACTATTTTACTGGGTTCTGTTTACATCGGCTGTTAAAATAAAAAGTTTTACTTTATTTTAGACTTCTAAAAATTATTTTACTGTATATTACATTTGACTTTTATATTTTACCAAAAAAAAAAAAAATAAAAGAAAAAAATTCACTGCAGTTTACAGACTACTTAACAAACATTACTGCATTTTACATTGACTTACAATATTTTACTGTATTTAACCCTGACTATCGTTTTACCATTTTACTGTATTTTACATAGACTAATTTTAAAAACTATTTTACTGTGTTACATTGACTCTTGAAAGCTATTTTACACTGACTGTTTTACCATTTTATATCAACTTTTTTTGGGTTAAACTATTATACTGTATTTTACATTGACTTAAAAAAGACTATTTTGCTGTCACACTGACAGTGTCTCTTGCTCTTTGCCAGGAGGAGGTACTCCAAAACTGGCTGTTGCAAGTCAACACCAGCTGTAACATGGTTCCGTTCCACAATTTCAGACACTGCATTTCTGTCACTCAGATGGTAATGTAACTTTATGTTGTACGGTAGAGTGGGAGGGACAGTGGTGGAGCGATGGGAACGTTGTACGGTGGGTGGTATGGTGTGGGGTGGGGTGGTATGTCACATACTAGTCTTAACGTTGACCAGCTAGTTTTGAGAGGACTACTTAGATAGTAAATGTATTAGGTAGTAAATGTATCGGTCCTCTAGGTATATTGGTCCTCTGTGACACTATTTGACAGTATGTGGCATCCTGCAGGGAATCAATGCTTTACCACTGCAGGGAATCGGTGCTTTACACGCTGCGGGGAACCAATGCTTTACACACTGCAAGTAATTAATGGCGTACACTCTGCAGGGAATCAATGCTTTCCACGCTGCGGGGAATCGACGCTTTACCTCTTTACACACTGCAGGGAATTAATGCCGTACACACTGCAAATGGGAAGTAAAGAGGGTAGTTACGAACAAATAAAGCTAGGAGTACGACAAGGGTGTGTCTTGTCACAAGATCTCTTCTCTCTATATAGCGAAGTAATAATGAGAGAGATCAAAGAGATGCCAAGAATACTAGTTGGAGGTTGTAATATAAATAATATACGATATGCAGATGACACAGTACTGGTGGCGGATAAATCAAGAGACATACACTTTTTGGACACTGTAGTAACAGAGTGCAAGGAAAGGACTCTCCTTGAATATCAAGAAAACAGTTGCTTAAAAGTCGACTGTTTTCTTGATATTCAAGGAGAGTCCTTTCCTTGCACTCTGTTACTACAGTGTCTAAAAATTGTAGGTCACAATAACAATGGTGATATGAAAGAAAATGGTGACACCAAAATGTGACATAGAAATAGAAGGAAAATCTCTTAACCAAATAGATAATTTTAGATACCTAGGGGCATTTATAACATCAGATGGAAGATGGACAACAGAAATTAAGAGCAGAATAGGGCAAGCAAAAGCCGCATTTCAGAAAATGAAGTCTTATGCACTAAGTCCCTATCACCGAATGTAAGAAAGAGTGCTGAGATGCTATGTAGAATCAGTTTTGCTGTATGGCAGTGAATCTTGGAATGTAAATTAACAAATTAAGAAGAAATTAGAAGCAACAGAGATGTGGTTCCTGAGACGAATGTTGCAAATTCCTTGGACTGCCAGAGTAACTAATAACGACTGCCTGAAACAGGCTAATGAAACTAGAACATTATATGCAACAATAAGAAAGAGACAAACAGCTTTCTTCGGTCATGTGATGAGAAGAGAGGCATTGGAGAACATCGTGACAACCGGAAAGATCGAGGGGAAGAGAGGCAGAGGCAGACCAATAGAAATGATGCTAGATGGATTAAGACGGTGGCATGGAGGAATATCAGCAGCAGAGTTGATCCAGAAAACCAAAGACCGAGATCTGTGGAGAGCCATGAACGCCTACGTCAGCTGGCAGGGCACTTGATGATGATGATGATGATGATGACACACTGCAGGGAATCAATGCTTTACAAACTGCAGGGAATCAATGTTTTACACACTAGTAGTATACAATGCGGGAATCAATTAGTATTTGTGGCGGTTTATGTGGTGGCTGTCGCCATAAATCCTTAAGTTTATCTCGCCTCTTGCTTGATCTTGCGAAAACGGACCTCAACTGACCTATTTATCGCCCGGTGTTCGGGTACTTTCGGCTAGAGGCAGCTGGCAGGGTGTGCGGTGTGCGGATATCGAACCACATCCATGCAGAGATCGAAGTCAATTTGACAGATCAGTGGAAACTGACTTGGGCTATCACTTGGGTAAACGGAGTAGTCCAAAATTGGACTTTTAGATAATTTCAAGGACGTCACCGATTCAGAAAGATAATTCGTGTGACTAGTCAACCAGCAGTTGTCCATGACCCTCACAGTATTATCATTCCGCCAGTGATAAATGTCCATTTAGGGTATCCATGTTTCAACTTTAAGAAATAGGCGAAAATATGGTGTTTAAATACTAGCGAAGGAATATATTAACTTAATAAATACACATAACAACATACAAAAGTGGTATATTTCTAAGCAGGTGTAACCTAGATTATTAATCTGAAAATAAAAATATTCATTTGAAATAATATAAACTTTTTACAATAATCTATAAAATATAATAAAAATAATAACGCGAGTTATTTCCCATGCAAACTAACAAATTAATAGCCTCCCCTTGCTACGTTCCCAAGTAACAAATGTTACATGCAACCGAGAAAGGTCGCGCAGAGTTCAACTCATGACATGTGAAATTATTGTCTACTGATAAACGTAGATAGTAAAAGTCAACTTGCTGTGGCGCACCAGGTACTCTTAAGATATATACCACGCCACCCTGCCTATTTGTTGTGTTTGGCGTTTGTTTATTTCTCTCTCTCTTTTCTGTATCTTCCTCAGATGTAAAGTTTCTTTGTTCCTCAGATGTAAAGTGTTGCTTTGCTCCTCAGATGTAGTGCTGTTTGTTCCTCAGATGTAGTGTTTCCTTGTTCCTCCGATGTAAAGTGTTTCTTTGTTCCTCAGATATGAAGTGTCGTTGTTCCTCGTATATAAAGTGTCTTTGTTTCCCAGATTTAAAGTCTTTGTCCCTCAGATGTAAAGTGTCTGTTTCTGATATAAAGTGTCTGTTTCCCAGATATAAAGTGTCTGTGTTCCTCAGTTATAATGTTTCCTTGTTCCTCAGTGTTTTTTTGCTCCTCAGATAGTTTCTTTGTTAGTCAGATATAAAGCGTCCTTCTTCCTCAGATATAAAGTGTCTTCGTTTTTCAGATATAAAGTGTCTTTGTTTACAGATAGTGTTTCTTTTTCTTCAAATGTAGTATTTATTCATTCCTCAGATGTAGTGTTTCTTTGTTCCTCAGATAGTTTCTTTGTTAATCAGATATAAAATGTCTTTGTTACTCAGATAGTGTCTTTTTTCTTCAGGTATAAATTGTCTTTGTTCCTCAGATATAGTTTCTTTGTTCTCAGATAGTGTTTCTTTGTTCCTCAGATATAGTGTTTCTTTGTTCCTCAGATATAGTTTCTTTGTTAATCAGATATAAAGTGTCTTTATTCCTCAGATGTAAAGTGTCTTTATTTCTTAGATATAAAGTCTTTGTGTCTTATATATAGTGTTTCTTTGTTCTTCAGATGTAGTATTTATTCGTTCCTCAGATGTATTGTTTCTTTGTTCCTCAGATTATAGTTTCTTTGTTAATCAGGTTAGTGTCATTTTTCATGAGATATAAAATGTCTTTGTTTCTCAGATATAGTGTTTCTTTGTTTTTCAGATGTAGTATTTATTCGTTCCTCAGATGTACAGTTTGATCTGGACCCTGGAACTCAACCAGGTGCTGAATCATGTGGACATGTTCACTCTCTTAACCGCATCCCATGACCTTGACCACCCATTCTTCAACAATAAATTTCAGGTAAACATGTTCTACTCCAGGTAGTAGAGGCATTGTAATTATTTCTGGCCTTGTGTGGATTTACTTTAAAAACCTCGTGTGGGTTTACCTTGAAACCGAATAGGTTGGTCTTAAATCAACCACTGACAGGAAAGAGAAGAGAGCGTGGGTCTCAGCCAATGGGGGGCTGAGGGTATGGTCTTGGCAACTGGCAGTCTGAGGGTGTGGTCTTGGCAACTGGCAGCCTGAGGGTGTGGTCTTGGCAACTGGCAGCCTGAGGGTGTGGTCTTGGCAATTGGCAGGCTGAGTGTGTGGTCTGTTAGCCACTGGCAGGCTGGGGGTGTGGTCTTAGCCACTGGCAGGCTGTTGGTGTGGCCTTAATTAGCCATTGGCAGGCTCGGGGGGGGGGGGGTGTCCTGTTTTAGTGTATTGGATTGCTCGTTTCATGAATTGTCTGTTTTATGTATTACATTGCCTATTTTATGTATTACATTGCCTGTTTTATGTATTGCATTGCCTGTTTTATGTGTTGCATTACCCTTTTATGTATTACATTGCCTGTTTTATGTGTTGCATTACCCTTTTATGTATTACATTGCCTGTTTTATAAGTGATTCGAGTCGCGCCAGTGACTTATGAGAGTATGAGGCCGGTCGTTCAGAAAGTCGTGGCGTGCTGATGAGCGTAATCTAGCCTAGGAATCAACATACAGCCGAAAGATGCTGATGTTGACCGCAATATCCTGAAACAGGGGGGGGGGGGGAGAAGGAAGGGGAAGGAAATTGCCATTTTTATTTACTTCATTGGCTATGTACTGCATTGCCTGTTTTATGTACCACATTGTCTGTTTTATGTAAAGATTTGCTTGCTGTAGTGACAGTAACCTTTCACTGATTTCAGGAAAATGCCAACACCGACATTGATCAGAGACACGGCACGTCATCACTAGAGCACCACCATGTTGAACATGCCTTCAGAATTCTGGACGATGAAGCCGGCATCTTTAATCGATTCGTTCCCGAAGAGAGACGCCAGCCATTCTGTAGCTTCATGACCAGGTTTGTGGTATCCATTCTTACAGCTGTTTTGTGGTTTGGTTTGTGTCTGCATATATCGTCCTCCAGCTTTAGTGTAATTCTAGGTTACGCGGTTTATGATTGCTTGTATGTTCCTCCAGCGTTATTGTAATTCTAGAATACGAGTTTTATGATTGCTTATTTACGACCTCCAGCATGAGAATGGAGGTAGAGGCAGTAACAGCGGCATTCCGGTGGTTGGAGGAGACTTATGCAACACACGTTGTGTTCATTACGGATTCAAAGAATATGCTTAGCAAGATGAAGAAAGGAATGTTTCGTGTGGAATGGTTTTCGTCGCTTCAGAGGTCACAGATTGTGAGAATTGTATGGATATTTTGCCCTGGCCATGCGGGTGTACGAGGGAACGAACAGGCTGATAGGCTAGCAGGGAATGCACCTCTTGGTGGTATCTTGCCTATGGACAAGAGAGAGGTGGTCGTGCGCTTGTGGGATCAGGTGGAGAAGGCGGAGGAACAGATTGAGAACCCATATGTGGAAAGAATGAGATTGCGGGGGATCGGCAGGGGTTCTGGAAGAATCTCAAAACTGAGAGGGAAGACCAGGAGAACTTTTAATCAGATAGAGGTGGGAACGATTAGTAGTATGACTCTTCGCTGGCTGTTGAACAAGGGGACTGAGCACGTATTGGAATGTCCTGAGTGCAGTGATGTCCATTCTTAACTCAACTCAACTGATTGCTTATGTGTTCCTCCAGCGTTATTGTAATTCTAGGTTACGAGGTTTATGATTGCTTATTTGTTCCTTCAGCTTTAGTGTAATTCTAGGTTACAAAGTTTGTGAATGCTTATTTGTTCCTCCAGCGTTAGAGTAATTTTAGGTTACGCGGTTTATGATTGCTTATTTGTTCCTCCAGCCTTAGTGTAATTCCAGCTTAGCTTTGATTGCTTATATGTTCTCCAGCGTTGGTGTCATCGTAGGTTACGCTTTCCTGAGAGCGGCCAGATAAGGGTTAGCCGCATGCGTACATCATCCGCTATGTGGGGGATTAGACTGTCAGCTTATTCCTCATGCATAGCTAAGAGGACACAGAAGTGTGGAGCTTGAGAACATTTGAAGTGGGTTGGAATGTCAGAGGGAGTGAGGCCTTTGCAGGGTCATAACATTGGATCGGGAATACTGGGATTGGCCGGCAGGCTGCACTAAATGGGATGTACAATTTATCCACAAATCGCGACCAGGATATGTAATCTTCACGGATGGGTCTATGCTCTACGGTGAAAGTGCCTGGTAGTTTGTGGCTAAAGGATTGAACGGTTTGGTGCAGGATAGAATGACATATGATACATTTAGTCTGAGAATGGAAGCGAGGGTAGTCAGTGGCATTCGCTGGCTGGAGGGCAAACAGCACACGCATGCCGTGATTGTAACGGACTCTCATATGAAAAAAAGTGAAAGGCAGGCATGCTTCGGCTGGGCATGCTTCGGGCGGAATGGCTTGTGGGATGGCGCGGCTGTGTAGCATTGATACTAGTCTCAAGCAGCAAAGTTGAGTAAGACAATAGTTTACGCATGCACACTGTATGACGATCAACCTTGCCTACTATCCAACTACTGGTGCACTCACTTTTCAATCATGTGCCATGCTGATAATCACGGGCTGTCATGGGTCATCTCATACAATCACCAGTCTTGTCTTCTTGTCCCAATGCCATATATTCAAGCCATCCAGGTATTTCTCTTTGCCTTCCTTTTGCTCTATTCTCATCAAGTTTATATGTTGTTAGTTTTCAAATTTATACGCCCACAAAATCTTGACTGTCTACTTGTCCTTTTACTGTTTCTTGTAGAACTTTCTCATTGTTTGTCCATTCATGGTATTCGGTTGCTCAGAAACATTCCTACTGTCATTAGTTTCTCAAGCTTATTGTTCGTTTCACATGCATATAAAAATACGGGTTCTGTATACTTTTTGTAAACCTCGCTGCAATTGAAATAATTTTAAAGTGGTGGGAATATTATTCAATGCCCAAATTATTCAGCAGCTGCTATAATCATGACAGTAACAGGCTCTGCGGAAAGTCGCTCTCAAGCCGCGTCGATACATCCTTGATCTCATGCTCCCGCCTGTCACCGAAATGTCCACTTCTCTTCATGCTGGTTTTACTAGAACCCAACCCTTCCTTCAATCACCGTTCTTTCCGAGCCACTACAAAATTAGATCAACAAATGATATAATTCATTCTTTATAGATATAGGTTTTTAATTACGTTTTCCCCCTCAGATACATACTTGCAACTGACCTTGACACAAGCGACATACTCGCAGAGTTGCTGGAATCAGCCATAGAAAATGACATCGCTAACCAACAACTCAAACATCTGGTAAGTCTTTTAATGAGATCACATGGCCACCAGTGGTTTACTGACACATTTTAAACCTAAAGTAAATCGTTAATGGATGATGGCGGTAATGAACAGAAATTACAATAGAAATGGCTGTTAATATATTTTGGCGTACTAGGCTAATATTGGGTGTCAGGAAACAAAAGGGGCCACCAACAACTTTGTCATTCATTTTCAAAAATACGTGACAGCGGTAAAAAGGTACAATTTCGTTTTCGCAACGAAACAATCTTATGTCTGTAAGAACCACTTGAGTCCAAAAAGTCCATTTGATTTGGGACAAGCTGACCCCTCCCCGCCCCCTTCCACCCGGGCCTGTTCATCACTGGTTGACTCTCGTACCCACGCACTGTCTCTCTCTACTAAACGTTTCACCCACCCACTCAGTACTACTACCGGGATAGAAACCTGGCCAATGAACAAATTGTGGCTGTGGAAATGTGAATGTGAACTGCTTGGATTTCTGGGAGAACAGGTATTTCTTGAACAGTTTATTTCTAAGCGAACATGTATTTCTTGAACATGTTATTTATGAGAGAACAGGTTATTTCTTGAAACGGGTTATTTATGGGAGAACGGGTTATTTCTTGAACAGGTTATTTCTGAGAGAACATGTATTTCTTTAACAGGTTATTGCTGAGAGACCAGGTTATTTCTTGAACAAGTTATTTCTTGAACAGGTTATTTCTTGAACATGTTATTTCTGGGAGAACATGTTATTTCTGGGACAGGTTATTTCTAAGAGAACATGTTATTTCTTGGACAGGTTATTTCTGGGAGAACAGGCTATTTCTTGAACAGTTTATTTCTTGAACGGGTTATTTCTTGAACATATTATTTCTGGGAGAACGGGTTATATCTTGAACATGTTATTTCTGGGAAACAGGTTATTTCTGAAAACAGGTTTTTCTTGAACAGGTTATTTTTGGCAGAACAAGTCTTTCTTGAACGGGTTATTTCTGGCAGAACAGGTATTTATTGAACATATTTCTGGGAGAACAGGGCATTTCTGGAAAAAGTTATTTCTGTGAGAACGGGCATTTCTGGGAGGGCAGATCCTTGAGTGGCGGGGAATGAAAGCCGATTTAATGAAAAATGCCACATTCAAGATAATAATCTTATAAGGTTAACTTAGGACTTGAGGCGGACAGCAGTAGGTAGACTGTGTTCTGTTGCAGCCAGTCTTCATAGTGGAGATGGCCCCTTATTCATTGAATTGTCAGAGTATCTGGTGTTTTTCTTTTGGTGGAGGGTGCATTTGCTAGCCTTGAGCGTAGTCTACAGACGTACTACTGCTAGTATTGCTCCTATAGTGAGTGCACTGGACTGATTGGCATTTTGCAAGCGTAGCTGTCAACCAGAAAATGATACATGGACATCTCAGAACAAACGCTGAGCAGACAGCATCGGAGAACGCTGAGCAGGCAGCAATGGGGAAAGCAATCTTAGGAAATGCCTTAAACCAGAATTAAGCAAGTCATAAAGAATTAGACCAGTGAAGAATTGTGGAAGCTGCCAAGATGTGGTTTTTATGGAGAAATGAGAACGCCATGGACACATAAAGAGCAATGAAATTCTGAAAGTACCCACAACTGGTTACTTCTTCTTTCGTTCGCTTGAAATATGTCTATAACTGCAATGCTGTCTCTTGTATGAATTGAACTGTCTTTTTCAGTTCACACAGCGGTCTATAGAGTTTATCTTCCGCTGTCGTCTCTCTAGACCAGAAGGTTTGCCTAGATATGTTATATTTTGGGCAGTCTTGGAGTATGTGCTATGCTGTCTGCGACGCCAATCCACATGTGCACATTCACCAATCTTGAATTTTGTATACATGTGGTTGCGTAATCTATTGTGCCCTGTTCTGAGGCGCAGAATAATGACTTGTTCTGGTCTGTCCATAACGTGGTAGTCGTCTTGAGCAGGTTTTGGTGGCTTTCTGACTGATTTGATCATGAACTGGTTACTCATAGCAGATGAAGTCCATTCTCTGAGCTTGTCATGAGAAGGGGAAAGCTGACCGTCATCACAGTAAGGCTGAATGGGTAGGGGGAAGGCCAAAAACGAAGTTTCATGTGGCATGGAATTATCTGACATAATTGGCAGCAGACGAGAGATTGGACAGACACCATCACATAGCGAGATCTACAAAATAAATATATTCTCGTGATTCTTGATTACACACCCAAACATTGTATAACATCGTATAAAGCTAGTTTCCCCATCTGAGTGCTATTTCCCTCCTCCTATAGCTGATGGCAACCTTGGTGAAGATATCGGACGTGTATAACGAAACTCGTAAGCTGGAGATAAGTGGTCGCTGGTTAGATTTGGTGCTGCGGGAATTCTTCAACCAGGTATGTTTGATTCTTGATTAATTCATGTACTGACATTTTCATGTAACTCTTTCATGTGGCGCCGTTATTGTGTGTAGTACTTTTACAAGATGCGTTCCCTGAAACAGCTGGAAAGTCCTCTACATCCTTTAAGTCACAGATGTGCAGTCCTTTACTGCTTTAAGTCACAGCTGTGCAGTCCTTTATTACGTCGTCACATCTGTTGCACAGTACTGTACTACGTCGTCACATCTGCTGCACAGTACTTTACTACGTCCTCACATCTGCTGCACAGTACTTTACTGCGTCGTCACAGATGTGCATTCTTTTACTACGTCGTCACAGATGCACAGTCCTTTACGACATCGTCCCAGCTGTGCAGTACTTTATGACGTCTCCTCAGCTTTGCAGTCCTTAACGACATCGTCTCAGCTGTGCAATTCTTTACGACGTTGTCACAGCTGTGCAGTCTTTAAGAAGATGCTTTCACTGTCAAGCTGTGCAGTCCCGTCACCAGATGTTTTAGTCACAGCTGCGCAGTCTTCTACAAAATGCCTAGTCACAGCTGTGGTTCTTTACAGGATCTTTACGCCATCACAGCTGTTCAGTTTACACCATCACCCGGATCTATGGCGAAGTGGTTACAGACGCAATTCATAATCCCGTACCCGGATTCAAAACACAGCTGCAAGGCGGTTTGGCTGCAGACCGCCTTGCGTTGATTTTCATACAATGGTATGAGTACCGGTCTTTCAGAAATCAATGGTAAACTACTGAACGTAAACTTGCCAAGATATCAGAGCACAAAAAAGACTGGGGTTGTCTGCGACGTCCTGTAAAGGATATGTAACTATTTTAACACTATCATAACTGTAATTTACATATTTACTTTATCACAGCTTGTATCATTTACAAGTTACACCATCATGGCTGTGTAGATTTATGAAATTACACCGTCAGCGCGAGGTCATTTGCAAGATATCACAGCTTTTCAAAGCACAATTGACTAGATACACAGCTTTGTATAGTTTACTAGATACCTAGATACACATACATCTATGTAGTTTAAGGGAGATAATCTGATCACATTTCACTGACGGTCTGTTGATTAGCGGTGACCGGTACAAACTCCTGTATTTTGTGTCTGTACGTATGTCTGCTTGTCTGTCTGCTTGTATGGATTGTCTTTGAATTTGTTCGTGTATGCGTTCTGTGTCTGTGAATATAAATGTCTGCTTGTCTGACTCTGTTTGTATGTGTGTGCGTGGTTAACGACTGTGTGTTTGCGCCTGTGATTGAATGTGTGTGTCGGCTTGTGTCATTGTCTTTTTTGCGATGGTATGTCTTTTCTTGTCTCCCTCTGTGTATATGTGTGCATGTTTGTCTGCGTGTTTGTCTGATTTTGTGACTGCTTATGTGTCTGTCTGAGTGACTTATATCATCATCTCATCTCATCATGTTCCTCAATGTACCTTGCGTTGTCGAAGTTAAGTATGAACAGCGGGAGAATGCCCGTTCATGGGCCTCATGTATCGATATTCCCATGGACTGGGAAAAACTGTAGACCAAATTGAGAAAGATGTATGCCACATTAGAAACATTGTATGACAGAGTCACTGTAACACTTTATTCTCGGATGTTTACCATCAATATCATCGTAAACACTTCTTCTTGATTCACAATATCAACAACCTTAGTCTACTCAATAAAATTAGTAGTTTATATATAGGCTCCATGCATGATTTAAACAACAGGTCTGTTCACATATAAATGTTACATATGGTATGTATGTATGTTACAGACATTTTGAAAGCGCAAAAGTTATAATTAAAGAAGGTCTACGTATTATCTCTTAGAACACTTGCTTATTAAAGCACGACAGATTAACAATTACAGCTAGTTTGCCGTACACGCGTAAAATTTAAACATTTATGTCTATGCAGCCTGTGGTTCCATCTATAGCAGTGTCAATATCAGCTGGTTGTTCATCACCGATACCTTTCACATGGCTGATATCTGTAAATTCCCCGTCCACTTTGGTTGTTACACTAACTTCTGTTGTACCATCTCCCACCAATATAAACTAATATAGCAGTTTCTTACGTTAAACGTTTCTGCCCCTTTGTCATTTCACAACTGCGAAAGCGTCAAGTCTTCAATAATCGGTTATCTGGGGCATTTACTTACACTAGATCCTCCCAGTTGCCTTTGCAAGCCTCTTCTTCATGTTATGACTAGAGATAACGTAACACTATTAGGAAAAACTTTGTTCAGTGACCAGACTTCCTACCTAAAACGAATACTTGACAAGAAAGTTAACGATACTCGATTTAATTCATATCCACATCAGCAATTTTTATGAGTTGTATCTTATATTTTGACATTGTTCAGAATTAGTAATTTTCACATGTCACAGCATCAAAACATGTGTGTTCATGTTGTTAATTCATATCACAACGAATAAAAAAAAGTACATATCACATTTGTATGATCATACTATATATACCATACCATACTGTACCAGCCATTTCGTATACTGATATTATGCTTTTTATTTTTGAAAAAAATTTACAGTAAATACTGCAGATAAGCAGTTATATATTATAACTACGTTTGTTTGATGGTTTTTAGTGTTGGCTGTATATATGGGTATCATTTGGTGAAAGGGTGACACATGTTGATAGCCAAATCAAGCAATATCTCGACCAAATTAAGAAAATATATTAGATAAATTAAGGAAAACGGACAAATAAAGAAATATGCATGGAAAAGTAAGAGTTTATTTTTTGTGAAATTGAGAAACACGATGGCCAAATTAAGAAATATGTTAAAGTAAGAAATATGTTGGCCATAGTAAGAAAATGTTAGCCAAAGTAGGAAAATAATGGCCAAATTAGAAGAAAAAAAAATGATTGTCAAACTAAGAAATATGTACACCAAAGGTAGATATACGTCTACCAGAGTAAGAAATTATGTTGGTGTAGTAGACATTGTGGCATGCAAATTTTAAGATGTCAGCTGTAGGAAATGGCCCCGTGATGACGAATACCCCGTGATGACGAATACCGGGGTGGGTGGGTGGGTGTCTGTGTGTGTGTCTGCGCACGTGCGTGCGTGTTTACACGGATCGTGCTTAACAACCTGGTGGTTGTCGCGGGTTCGTCCCGCCCCTCCCCGCGCACTCACACCGATCGGCCGGTATTTTGCTTGTCCACCAAGAATGATGACGACCATTCAATTCATCCAGTGGGGTTGAAAGTATGGAGCCGTGAATTCTAAGATGGCTGATAACACTTTGGCTCGAAATGTCCTTTGACAATGTGGACAAAGAATGCTTGACGTTCCAGGAGGAGAATCTCCTGCAGTGGTTTTTCGGTCCTGCCTTTTCTTCACAGCTCTTGCAGTCCTGGTTGCTTCATATGTGACTGCACCCTTGCATAATGATGTACCCCACGAATGTTGGTCTTTGGCAGCAGTCTCCCAAGGGTCATGATGAATTCCAAAAGCTTTCAGTGAGATTTTCAGTGTCTTTAAAGCGTTTCCTCTGGCCGCCGTGGGAACGTTTACCACAACGCAGCTCGCCGTAAAAAAACTTGTTTGGAGAGCCTGTGTTCTGGCATACGAGTGACCAGCCCAGCGAATCTGATTTTTCATTAGTGTGGATAATGGGCATGAAAGCTCTTTCTAGAACTTCAGTGTCTGGGATCTCGTCTTGCCATTGAATCTTCAGTAGCTTCCTAAGGCAGACCGTGTGGAACTGGTTTAATTTCCTAGCGTGTCGCTGATAAAGTCCATGTTTCACAAGCATACAGCAGTGTGGATAATACAACTGCTTTATAGACTTTCAGCTTTGTTTGCAGGCTTATTCCATTTCTGTCCCATACATTCTTGTACAGTCTGCCAAAGGCCGCGCTGGCCTTGTAGATTCTTGCATTCACTACGTCATCAATTGTGGCATCTTGTGACATAGTGCTGCCAAGTTAGGTGAATTTGTCCTCAACACTTAATGACCGTTCACCTTGATATTCGGCAGGTGTGATTATTCCCTGGAGCTGGCTGGTTCATAACTACAGTCTTCTCCAAGTTGATATTGAGCCCAAAGTTGGCACAGGCAAATGAGAAGGCTGAAACATTGTGTTGCATGTCTGCCTCTGAGTTAGCATATAGAGCGCAATCATCAGCAAGCAGCAAATATGCCGTTTAAAAAAAAAAAAAAATTATACATCTACCCAGCACACAGTTGACTTAGTTATATCCCTTAGAATAGTTTTCTTTAGTTATTACACTTTGACCGGTCTCAAACTATATATGGTTTATATAAGGTTTTAAGGTATGCCTATTTGACATCAGGCCGTGACGTCACATGGGGTAAAGAAGGGGTTTTCTGGGGCTTGAAAGCCCGATTTATTAATCCATTTGCTCAAAAACTACTCCCGTGTCCCTCTTTGAACCGTTTCCCTCTTTGAGCAGTGTCCTCCTCTGTCAGCCGTGTCCTCCTCTGTCAGCCGTGTCCTCCTCTGTCAGCCGTGTCCTCCTGTCAGCCGTGTCCTCCTCTGTCAGCCGTGACCTCCTCTGTCCTCTTCTGCCAGTCGTGTCCTCTGTCAGCCATGTCCTCCCCTGTCAGCCGTATCCTCCTCTGTCAGCCGTGACCTCCTCTGTCCTCTTCTGCCAGTCGTGTCCTCTGTCAGCCGTGTCCTCCTCTGTCAGCCGTGTCCTCCTCTGTCAGCCGTGTCCTCCTGTCAGTCGTGTCCTCTTCTGCCAGTCGTGTCCTCTGTCAGCCGTGTCCTCCTGTAAGCCGTGTCCTCCTCTGTCAGCCGTGTCCTCCTCTGTCAGCCGTGTCCTCCTCTGTCAGCCGTGTCCTCCTCTGTCAGCCGTGTCCTCCTCTGTCAGCCGTGTCCTCCTCTGGCAGCCGTGTCCTCCTGTCAGCCGTGCCTTCCCCTGTCAGCCGTGTCCTTTTCTGCCAGTCGTGTCCACTATCAGCCGTGTCCTCCTCTGTCAGCCTCTGTAAGATATGACTTCCTTTAGTGACATTCTTTGCAAAATGATTCTTACAACAAGCAACAAATAATCTGACATTTGAAAAATGTTTTGGTGAACTATTTTTAAAGAACGGACTTAAGAAAGTGGAGGATCTGCCCCGTGCTGATTTCATGGACAAAGATGAATTCACAATCCCAATTGCCCAGGTCATACTCATCAACTCTATATTGATACCTTTACTTGAGGCTGTCCACAAGTTCTTCCCCAAAATCCAGGTAACTTTTTGGCATAATCTGAGTTATCTGTTGAATTAGAAATTTGTAAATCTGTCTGATGACACAAACAATATACTGTACAATTTATTACCTGACAGATTTAGCTGTATATCGACAGTACATACTATAGACGAAAAACTGTAGTGTAATAACACAGCCCTACAAATAAAACATTTTGTAGGTGCCAGACATGTTACACCTGATTTTGCCTAGATGCCTGCTAAATCCAAATATCACATTCATTTGTCTGTAGCAGCTCTAGTTTTTGAGACAGGCATTAGTGTATGTAACAGATTTCTTTGCCAAACAAAAAGTAGGTTTGAACCACATACAAAAATGGATGACGGAAAATAGGATGTAGGGGTGTGTCAGTTATGACTTAACAGTTGGTAATATTGTAACAGCCAAGTTGTATTATAACGCAATGATATTTCAGAGATATATAAGCCCGTTGCACATATGGGAAGTCTTTTAATGCGATTAACCATCCCATGGCACTTGTTCAGTTAAATAGTATTACAGTATTTTCTGTATAAGGCTCTAGAAAAAAAAACTATTGCTATCTAATCCCTTACAAAATGAAACTGCTTGTTTACTTAGTTTGTTTTCCAAGAATCTTCCAAGAATTGCCTTTTTAAAAAAAAAAGATTTTATCCCACTGCATGCGTGTTAGTATGCTAATTATTTTCTTAGACTTCTAACACCGAATGGCATTTTCAAGAAGACCATGCTTTCTTTCGCCGGATTTGTTATATTTGTGGAGAGTACCCTTAGAAAGAACATAGGAAGCCTATTACTACTTTTGTGAAAAGGGCACTTTGCTTGCTTTAAAATAAAATTAGGTGACCAAAACAAGTCTTGGGCGCCTTATTTTGTTTGCAAAACATATGTTGAACACCTGCGACAATGGACTTGTTGGAAAAGAAAATGTTTACAATTTGGAATTTCAATAGTTTGGAAAGTTCAAGAACCACTATGAATGTTATTTCTGTGTTATCAATATTAAGGAAATTCATGGAAAATATCACAAAATGAAAATATTCAGATTTAGATTCTGCTAAACCTGTTCCACGCGGAGATGACAAGGCATTCCAACTTTCAGTCAGATTTCGGATTCCCTGCTAGAAGATTAGACAGCAGTGGCATGCGGAACAAATAACAATGGTAGTGATTTCGAATATGCTATACCAGCTGCGAAACGTTTCGACCAGCGTGAACTAAATGATATAATTCGAAATGTATCAATGTATCTCTCCAAGAAATCTTCAGGACTTTAGGCTTCAAGATTGACAGAAAAAAACATTACTGACTGCTAAAACAAAGGTTACATTTTATCCAGCAATTTTCTAGACTGCCAAATTTCTCATACAGTGACCTTCTCTAGACTGCTCAATTTCTCCTACAATGACTTTCTCTAGGCTGATCAATTTCTCCTACAGTGACCTTCTCTAGATTGCTCAATTTCTCCTACTGTGACCTTTTTAGACTGCCCAATTACTCCTACAGTGACCTTCTCTAGACTGCTCAATCTTTACTACAGTGATCTTCTCTAGACTGCTCAGTCTTCTATAGTGACCTTTTAAAGACTGTTCAATTTCTCCTACAGTGACCTTTTAAAGACTGCTCAATTTCTCATAAAGTGACCTGTTTCAGACTGTATAATTTATCCTAGTGACCTTTTAAAGGCTCCAAACGGATCATTAGCCATTAGTCTCATGCCATCCATAGTTACTTGCCTCTATCTACATAGTAGATTAATGATGTTTACTTCCCCAAGGGCCCTGGTGACTTTAGGCCGAGTCTACCCCTTGTGGTTATCATGTTGTTCAGTCCCAGCCGTACATTTCATTCATTCCATAGCATGTCATCTGCAGAACTTCGCTCCCATAAAAACCATTCGGAAAACTTCTCGGTCATAAGCAAGATGCCCCGCATCCGATACACCCGCCTGGAGATCATCGGCCACATCCTGCACCCATCTTCTTTTTTGGCCTTCTCCTCTTCACGGGCATATCTCTCCACGATTGTTCTCTCCAAACTTTCGTGACGTTTCAAGTGACCAAAGTATTTCAGTATTTCAAAGTATCTTTAGTAGCCAACTTTCTTTAATATTCAATTCTTGTCGTATGGATGCATTTGTTCTTTTCTGTATCCAAGATATTCTTAGAACCCGTCTATAACATTTATATTTAAAGGCATTTATACGCTGTTCAGCTTGATTAGTAAATGTCCAGGTCTCGCAGGCGTTTGTTGCGATGAGAAAGATGTCATGTTCTTATAAATCGAATTCTTTTGTAGTTTTATTCAGTTGTTTGTTTCTGAAGAGCAATAGATATACCTCTAATTTCCTTCATTGTCACAATTGTTGGTAATTAATGACTCAAGATATTTACATTCCATTTTTTTTTGGCATATCCTATTTACAGGACATCGCTGTCAACACCAGCACTGCTGTTGTTATCTGAGAATGGCAAGTTTACGATTCAGTAGTTTGCCATTGCTTTTTGAACGACCGGCTCCCATACCAACACTTTATAACACAACGCGACACGGTCTGCTGCCAAATCGGTTACAGATGCGTTTGGAACGCCTGGTAAGCGGCTCATGAACTGCGTTCACAAGTCTTTGGCCACGGAGCAAGGTTTACATTCCATAGTGAGTTATATTTCATTTCAATTAAAATATGTGTGTGTATATACTTTTCTAATTTAAGGAACTGATTCATACTACAAAAGAGAATATGCAGTACTATATGCAACTGGATAGAGAAGCTGAGGAGCTAAAGTGCAAGAAAGTTGAACCAGCGGGTGAAAAAGCTGAGGAACCGGGAGAGAAAGCTGAAGAACGGGTGAGAAAGCTGAAGAACCGGGTGAGAAAGCAGCACCGGCCGGTGAGAAAGCTGAGCAGTGACCACCCGCTGAAGATGTGCGTCAGCCAACCCCCAGAGAATTAATCCTGGCATACAAATCGGACAATACTTAGAAATGACGACACCGGTTTCTCAAGGATAAGTGCTCTTTCAATGCTGACACTTGCGCATCATGAAGCATGAACATGAGCACATCGCAAAGCATGAATTCTATTGGATATGGACGACAGATTCCCGGGGATATTTTATTAATCTCAGCAAACTTCCAGATTCAGATTATTATTTTTTTCCCCCCAGTTTTGTTGAAAGATTGCAATTTTTTTTTTTTGGGGTACAAATTAACATGTATATTCTAGAAATGGCATATTTCAACATTTTTCTAAAATGTTAGTATTTGCATGCCAGGTCTTTGGTACCTGCATTGTCTTCCACTAGTTTAAATTTCTTTCATTTTCTTAGAATTTTCATACATTGTGGTGTACTTTTTCTGATACTTTCTTGGACGGCGGATTGTTGCCTTTGTTGTCATTTGGTATTTTGTATGCATGGTGTATTAAGAGTATTGTATAGCAGTTTTCTTGATAATAAATTTACAATGTTGATCAATCGGGACTTCTGTTTCAATTGTGCTCAAAGAAGTAAGTTCATGTTTTGGGACTTTGTAAGGTGGTGCAGGGTTGTTGTGGGGCTTGTATGCGAGTGCAGGGTTGTGCTGAGGCATGCAGTGGGTGCATGATTGTCCTGGGTGCAGGGTTGTTGTGGGGCTTGTACGTGGGTGCATGGTTGTTCTGGGTGTAGGGGTGTTGAGTTGCATAGTGGGAATTGCACGTGGTTGCAAGGTAGAGATTTGAAAATGGGTGCATGGTTGTCAATTATGAGATGTGGTGGGAATGCCCTGAGCGCTGTGATGGTTCTTCTCAACTTAACCCTGAAAAGTCCTGTGGCAATTTCCCAGCCTAATTTGATTCCGGATTCCGTTTAGTCATGAGTGCTAACTCCTGGTAATACTAATCGGAGGTTATAATATAAATAATATACGCTATGCAGATGGCACATTATTGGTGGCTGATAATTCAAGAGACCTACAATAATTGTTGGACATTGTAATAACAGGAGAGTGCAAAGAAAGTACTCTCCCTGAATTAAAAAAAAAAAAAAAGTACCAATGGTGATAGCAAAGAAAATGGGGACACCAAAATGTTACATAGAAATAAAAGGGAAAGTTCTTAACCAAGTGGATAATTTTAAATGCCTAGTGGCTTTTATAACATCAGATGGAAGATGTACATTTAGAGCAGAATAGGGCAAGCAAAAGTCGCATTTCAGAAAATGGAGAGTATCTTATGCAATAAGTTACTATCACTGAATGTAAGAAAGAGTGCTGAAATGCTATATAAAAACTGTTTTGCTGTATGGCTGTGAATCTTGGAATGTAAATGAACAAATTAAGAAGAAAGTAGAAGCAAGAGATTTGGTTCATGAGACGAGTGTTGCGAATTCCTTGCACTGCCAGAGTAACTAGCAACGACTGCCTGAAACAGGCTAATGAAACATTGTATACAACAATCAACAAGAAAGAGACAAACAGCTTTCTTAGGTCATGTGATGAGAAGAGAGGCATTGGAGAACATCGTGACAATTGGTGAGATCGAGGGGAAGAGGCAGAGGCAGACCAAGAGAAATGATGCTGGATGGATTGAGACGGTAGCAAGGAGAAATATCAGCAGCAGAGTTGATCCAGAACACCAAAGACCGAGATCTGTGGAGAGCCATGAACGCCTATGACAGCTGGCATGGCACTTGATGATGATGATGATGAAGAACTCCTGGTGGTCGTCGCTGGAAATATTTTCCACGCACTCTGACTGCACAGAAGGAAGATACCGTGCCGCGTGGATTAAAATAGATAAGTGACAGCTGCAGCAGGATGTAACAATAGAACATGAAAACAGGTATGTGATGCGCCTGTGAAAATGAGATAAATATACATACCTTACAACGAAAGGAAATCTGGCAAATGGAAATAAAACCGTAACCAACCCCCCCCCCCCCCCCCAAAAAAAACAAACAAACAAAAAAACACTGGATTATAATAATGTAAAAATTTGAAACACAACGAATCGAAGTTTCTATCTTAGTAATCTTCATCTATCTTAGTAATATTGAACAGTAATAACACCGACAGATTTAAAGAAATACATGAAAATTACACAATTTAATTTAAAATTACAACGTGAACAGATTAGGTTAGTTAGTTAGTCGCGGTTCCAACTTCACAGCAACGGGTCGTTCCCATATTGCTCCGTTCCTGTGCCAGTGAATATCACACAAAATGCTTCTCACTGCCCTATGTGAACAATGGAATAGACAGGAGTGTCGGCAAGCCAACAGCCCGCACAGGTACACTGTGCATAATGCTGCCGCCAGAATGCCAACACAAAAGTACTCCACGAAAAATACAGTTCATCGTCGATGGAAACGGCAGTCACCAGAAAGACTTCATTGTCCCGGGTTTTATCCCATATGGCTCGGCCTCTTTCCGCAGGGCGACCCACTGAAAGCGCCGTACAAATCACGAACTCCGTAGCTACAGCGCCGACTCCCAGGAGTCTCCTGAAAAAAGTACCCGTGAACAGAAAAGGCAAACCAGTCAATCCAGCAACAGCCGGCCGCCATCGTTCCGAACACTCAGTTCACGCTAAAAAAAAACCGCGGACCGATGCAAAAGCATTCCACGCTAAATTCATAGCTCAGTGTCGCGCCACGCACGCACTCAGTAGCAGGGCGACGGAACCATAGCCTCTTTAGTCGCCTCTTACGACGTGCATGGTAGACTAGGTATCAAACGTTATGCCATTGCGCATGCCTTGTTTCCAGGAAGGCGGCGCGGAAGTTTAGTTGCGAAAGGGGCCAAATAAGAAAATGAAGTCGGTGTGCAAAGTTAGATATGAAAGTATAGAGGGAAGTCATAAAACTTAGCTGGCCGAGTGGCTAGAACGCCGGACTCTCCTTCGGGAGACCCGGGTTCGATCCCTCGGTATGGTGTGGGATTTTTTTCTGTCGGGGGCAAAAAGAAAATCCTAACCTGCACAGTTCGCGGCGACTGCACTAGCCAGGTGGCCTTAATTCCTCAGGTTCAAAGACCCCTCTGCCATACACCGCAAGGTACTATATTGGCAGTAAAATGACAGAGGGCAGTCACACATAGTTGTTTTCATTGAGTTAAAACCCGGTGCAATGAAGTCGGTTTTACAGCTATTACTTTTTTTGTTTATTTAATGGACCAAGGAAACTACACTGGCGTGTTGGGATCACAAAGTCCCTTGAAGGGAGATTAACATGGCCCAATGGACAAGAACGTTCGTGTGCTGATGCCGGGGTAGCGGGTTCTCCACCTACAAGGGTAAGTTAATAAGTAAGTCATAAATGGCTGTAGAAAAATAACCATGATAACAACTTGAAACAAGTTTATTTTTATACATACATTGTCCCTTTATTTCTCAACATAATTTCCACCAACATTGATGCACTTATCCCATCGTTTTATCAGTCCTCCCAAACCGGCTGCATAGAACTGCGTGCTCTGTTTTCTAAACTACGTTTTCACTTCACGTTCAACTTCGGCGTCACTCGCGAAATGTCTCCCGCCAAGGTGAGTTTTCAGTGGACTTAGCCCCTAGCGATTTCCCGTAAAGCGGTGCATAGCTGGGTAGAAAATGTTACGAGGGCGAGTCAGTAAGTAACAGTTATGTGGGATGGCAGGTAAATGAAAACAGAGCACGCAGTTCTATGCAGCCGGTTTGGGTGGACTGGTGATGGGATAAGTGCATCAATGTTTGTGGAAATTATGTTGAGAAATAAGGGGACAATGTATGTATAAAAATAAACTGGTTTCAAGTTATCAGTTAGTTATTTTTCTACAGCCATTTGTGACTTACTTATTAACTTACCCTCGTACACTGGTGGACTAGCACGTTGACGTCTCGTCCTTGACTTGACATAATTTAATAGCACCTCAGAAGTCAGAGTGGGTTCGTCTGATGGCGTTGGACACTGGTAATATGGAAAGCTTATTGACACTAAAAAATCAGTCCAGTGTAGTAGTGGTAGCACCTGTATGGACTACGTTTGAGTTCAAAGCGAGCGAACCTGAAAAAAAGTCCCCCAAGAAACAAATGAAAGCCGTGAATTGATGATTTCTTCTTCTTTTCGTTCATCCGGAGTGTTTTTTCAGATGTGATTGCGATGTGTCTGTTATGCGCCCTTGGGCCGAAACCCGTAGGCCAACACATCGACTTTAGCGTGCTTTTTTGACCAGGTAGCATTCCTGGGAGACTCTCACTTTTGTGGTGCCATCTACAACCATGCTGGCCAAGTTAGAACGGTCGAAGACAACGGTCATCCCTCAAAGGAAGGCAGGGACAGTCCATAGCATTTTCCGCCATCCAAGGTCGCTTCCATAGTTGCAGGGCCGACACATAACGCCCTGGATCTGGGCTCACCGAGGGAAATCGTCACGTCCTGCTCATGGCTGCTTTAAATCCTCACTTCAATATATTGGTCATTTCGTTTGCCCCGGGCCATTCCCGCACAAACCAGACAGGTTTGCAGACGGTATCCACTCAGCGAGTTTTCGGACATGTGCTTGTCGCTGTGCCCGTCAGAGCTGTTCCAGGCACGACAGACATTCGGAAAACTACCTAGTCAGAGCTGTTCCGAACAAGAGCGGCATTCGGAACCTAGGTAGTCAGAGCTGTTCCTAGCACGAGAGACATTCGGACGAGACATTTCACTCGGACGTAATTGCGTAGTGTCAATTTTTAGTTTGCCACCCGTAGGACGACACTTCCGGCTTCCGGCGGGCATTTTTTAATGAGGTTAGCCTTCCTCAGGTTTCGAGACTCTTGTTTCGGCTTCCACACAGCAAGCTTTCGCTTCGGGCTGCCACGTAATGGATTCGCAAGACAGGCGTTCCATTTCGTGTCAACAAGACAATTTTCCACCTTTGACTACACTCACTCCATGAGTGTGGTTACAGACTATCGGACGTCTGCGAGACATGCGACCGAGGTGTTTTTTCCACCTTTTTGTACTCGCTCACGAGGTAGGCTACATGTGCTGCCGGCTCAGCACCTTACCTCCGTGCGTCTGTGGACGAGTAACGGTCAGGCCCTTTCATCCGGGGATACCTCATATCCCCCAGCTAAGAGCCATCGAACGAATCTGCGCCGAGCATGTAGCGTTCTCAGCACATCATCACAATTGTGATGTAGGTTTGTGTCGGCCAGGCTCTCACTTCCTAGAGTTTATGGCTTAGAGACGTTCAGCCATACACCTCGGATGGGAGCCTTAGAGGTTATGTCCGGACTGAGATTTAGGGATCGTTTGCCTGATTTTGACTGCTATCCTCAGTCTTACCTGCAGAGCAGCAGGTTGTGTCTCTCTTAGTCTGGTCCCTATCCCACGAGCCGTCCGATATGTAGTTTTCACCCATCGGCAAGCTCATGGGGTCGATGGGACACGCAAGCTCCCCCACCACGGCAAGGTGGAGACACATCGGGGGAGGAATTGATGATTTCAGATTCCAGATTTCTTAGACTGGTTATAAGAAGGAACAACTGGAAAGCTTTGTGCCATCTTGCAGAGATGGGGGTGAAAAGATCAAAGGGAACACGAGAAAATACGCGTGGTTTAACACCTGATATTGCTGGGACAAGAGAATTGCATCCAAGACTGGTCGTGTGAGATGGCAGACTTGGGGTGAAAAAGGGAAGGCGAGAAAATACGTGTGGTTTGGACACCTGGCATCACTGAGACAAGAGAACTGTATCCAAGACAAGTAATCATATGAGATAGCAGACTTCTGGGGAAGACGGGAAAATACGTGTTGTTTCGACACCTGTCATTGGTGGGAGCAGAGAACTGTATCCAAGACAGGTAATCATGTGAGATAGCAGACTTTTCCAACAAAATATATTCGCAACGTACCCGCCATTTGTTTTCATTACTACCCGGCACGACTCCCCACCGTTCCCAGCCAGCCTTCACGAATCAGCAAAGATTTCCTCATCCCTAATCTTTTCACACCAAATAATATACCCCCCCCCCCCCCCCCCCCCGTTACACAACAAAATATATACCCCGCCCCCCACAACTCTCCGACTTTTCCAACAAAAATATTTCGACTCACTTTTTTCCCCCAGACCCCTCAAAAATCACCCACCGCCCGCCATCAACAAGATGATGAGGAAAGATGAAGAGGATCCGCTTCATCCGATATGGATCCTTTACGTCATCACTACTAGTGGGTCGCCTCATGGCTGGGGACACTGGTTATACTAGGGAAAGCTAATCCACACGCAAAAACCACTCATGTGCAGCGAAATTAGTAGCATGTGTATGGACTACACTTAAGTTCATTGCAAGCTAACACAAAAGAACATACAAATATATGGAAGGAGACTGGAGCAGTCATGAGGATACCCGCGCTCAATGACAGCGATCCTACAAGAAATCGGATACAAACCCTGCCAATACCTAACAACAAGCCACGCTTTAATTGTAGCCTGAAGTATTTGAACATCTTAATTTACGTACCGCGGTTTATTACATAAGCCGACCTTTATATTTGTGAAAAGACTATTCAGCCTGGTGTGTACTAACAGGCACGTACTTAAAACCGTGTACTAAGAGGACGAACGAACGAACGAACGAACTTTATTTTCAAAGGGTCACACATTGGGCGCGCAGGCCTGCATACATACGACCCTTCCAACCACTCATCTTTCGCGTATCAATTAACTATTGCGCATATTCCATTCACTTAAAAAAAAAACATTGTAAAATTAAAGTTGTGAACATAAACAATACATATTACCATGTTAAGAGACAGGCGGACAACCAGACACACATGCACATGCATAAACACATGCATACATACCTGCAAACATATTACTAATAGAAGTGTACTAATAGACATTTACAAAAAAGGCATTTACTCAAAGACATTTACAAACAGACATTTACTAAAAGACATTTACAAAAAGGCATTCACTGAAAGGCATTTACAGAAAGAGATTTACTGAAAGAGATTTACAAAAAGACATTTACAAAAAACATTTACTGAAAGACATTTACAAAAAGAAATTTACTGAAAGATATTTACAAAAAGACATTAAGAAAAAGGCATTTACTAAAGAAATTTATAAAAAGACATTTGCTAAAAGCAGCTGGCGCTGGACAGAAAACATCCGGAGAAAACCTGATAATTAGATAGCTGATGACCTAGAACAGGTTTCAAACACGTCTTAAGTTTTTGGACGTAATTCATAAGTAGGCAATCTGCTACAACCTGTAAAGTACATGCAACTAACTATTTTCAAAATGAGGGAACATACAAGGAACAAGAGGATCACGAATGTATGTGAAATGCTTCAACGGATGGGAAACAAATATTAGCACAATCGCCTTCAATAAAATATTAGATGACAGTAGTTTTAAATATCTGCCCCAGAACCAGGTACCCGAAACAAATCCCGTAGGTAAGTTAGCTGACATATTCTTCACAGGGCGTAGCAGTCAACCCCAGCATTTTTTGGCTGTTTGTGATTCCTGGGCAAGTTTACGTTCAGTAGTTCCATTTAATAAAAATTGATTTAGTTTGGTTGTTTCGGGATTTGAGAATTGAGCACAACCCACTACTGGCTACGCTTAGTATTCCGGTACGAACCTAGGGCCTTGTTCCGGAATGCGATTAGCCTTGCCAGAGGAAAGGGGGGGGGGGGGGGGGGGGGGGAGAGGTTGTGCTCAATCTTCAAATTTCATTAAAAAAAAACAAACCAACGTAAGGCGGTCTGCTACCAAATCGCCCACAGTTGTGTTTCGAACTGTGTTTGTAACACCTTCGCGACAGAGCCGGCCAGTAGTTAAATGCCTTCATTTAATTTATAGAGCACACCAAGCCATTCAGAAATCACTACAAATTTCCCGCCCAAAATGCATCACAACAACCCAACACACACAACATACACATACAACCAAGTCCCACTCAAGCCGCTCCTTGTTCTCTCGTGGTTCTGGTGTGAAAATACTGGACAACTCATCTCGCACGCTTAACGTTAAAAAAAAAACCAGAAAGCCCAGGCGCCCGCTTCGTCCCACTTTCCAGGATGTAACAAACGATCAATAGCGCAAGTTTTACAGTTACTGAGTTAGCTTTCCATCAGTGGGATATGTGAGCGGCTGGTGCAATCCTAAACGTAGTACTACGTCTTCCCCACAAGCCGTGTTGTAACGGCTTTTACAACACGGCCGACCAGGCGAGGTTTTGTCACTCGCCATAACGTTCGTGTTTTACTTTAGTAAAACGATTCTGTTCTTCGTTGGAGTCTCACAGTGTTTTTTTTTTTTTTTAAGTGTGATCGTAAGTGATAGTTTGAAATCATGTAGTTACTAGAAATTGTACGTGTGTAGTATGGTCGCTGTGTGTTATTTCTCTATCGTCGACAAGGATTTCAAAGAATTGAATTACTACTTCGCTTAATGATTTGATTCTCTGAGGATTAAAACAAGGATTAGCAAATATGAGGAAAGGTTTGGTCAAGGATAAGCCGCCAAACACCTCAAAATCTGAGGATGACGGTAAGTTAAACACTGGTTATTGTCGGTTCTGTCTCGTCCTCATGTGGTACTGCCTGGTTACTGTCGTGACCCAGTTTGTATCCCTCGCTTTCAGTGTACTCCAGGTTTGACTTGTTTTGGCCCGGGCAACTGGTTTCTGTGTGTAATAAGTAGGTCAGAACTCGTGAAAGGTATCTCGAACTAGATAAGAATCTGGGTAGAATATAACTGCCAGGGGGTTAGGGGTGGTGAACGTGTTTCACAAAACCCCGACACACCGAGTCGAGGGTTGGAAATTAACTGCAGGCACTTTGGAAGCAGACTAGCCTTGCGTTGATTTCAATGGCATGGGTGTCAGTCGTTCAGAGAGCAATGGCAAACTACTGAACGTAAAAACTTGCCCATTAAAATTGCATAGTAAATCGCAAACATCCAAAAAATACTGGGATTGATTTCAATGTCCTGTTAAAAGGCAAACAACTCACTTAAAGGTACCCTTCATTACAGTTCCATAAATTGGTTTTTTTACGAAATGGTATGGACGCCTGTCGTTCAGAAAGCAAAGGCAAACTACTGAACGTAAACTTGCCAATAGATCACAAGAGAAAAAAAATGCTGGTGTTGACTGCGACGTTCTGTAAAGAATATGCAACTAATTAGGGAAGTCAGCATGGCCGAATAAATAAGAGCGCTAGTTCTTAAACATCAGCTGTGCTAATGCCGAGGTAGCGGGTTCAACCCCTACACCGGCCCATCCATCCATCATGTGCCATGCCGATAAGTGTGGGCGGTCATGTCTGCCATCTCACTCGATCACCAGAATCGTGGATCAGCTCCGTGTTCCTGTCTCGACCATGCCATGTGGTCAAGCTGTCCAGGTATTTACTTCTCGGACTTCCCCTTGGTCTGTTCCCTTCGATCTTGCTAGTTGTCACCAAGTTCTCCAAGTAATTTCTTGCCCAAAAAATTTTGACTGTCTATGTCCTTGACGTGGGGACGTAAATTATAAGTACCTCGGAAGTCGGAAGCCTGATGACGAAGGACACTGGCAATAGGAAAAGCTAATCCACACGCAAAAATCAGTCCAGTGCTACACTGCTACAGCATGCGTGGACTATACTTGAGTTCAAAGCCAGTGAAAGAGAAAAAAACAGTTGCCCTTGTGTTGCCAGACATCCCGGTTTTCCAGGACAGTCCTGGTTTTTAATTAAATAAATAAGTGTCCCGAAAGAATGCTTTCGGGACGTTCATTTTTCCCAGTTTTTCTCCGTTACATAAAATAGTCGAACTCTTCCCCCAGTTTTCCGTTGCGGACACAGTAGAAGCGGGAAGTACCAGTCTCATATGACTCAGGCCCGACAGAAACGGGTTTAAGTGTAAAGGGAAATTATATACTTATGGACGGGCTATTTAAAAGCTATATAAAATGACACAAAGTAGTGCAGCTTTACATAACAGAGTTACGACACATACAGAACGTTGCGGCGGTTAGCCTTCATCAGCAAACAAACACATTCACAAACACAATTATGTAAAGCTGCACTACTTTGTGTCATTTTATATTGTTTAAACTTTCACAGCTTTACCGCAGTTCCACCAAATTTTATGCATACTTATTTAAAAGCTACAGTAGGGACATCTGATCATGTGACAGGTCTGTGTACATCATCATCACGTGATAGGTCTGTGTACAACGTCATCATTACGTGACAGGTCTTTGCACACCTTCGCTCTCACACGCCCCAGCGAAAAGGTTCTCGATCCATGGGCAGCTCCTCCGCCTCAGGCATGTTCTTGCCCAAGATAGGCTGGAGGTCGCACTCTCGCGTCTTTCTGATTGTGTTTCGTCTGTGTTTACTTTCTAGTCTATATTGACTTTTTATTGTTTTTCGCCTATGTTAAGTTTCTAGTCTAGTTATTTAGTCGGCAGATCATCCTCATTGCACATCGGCTCGGATCCCCTCCTCAGCAAATCCCGTAGCGTGTGGCGGCTAACGACACCAGTTCTGTGTTAGTTTATCAATCCTCTTTGGCTTCCTGCGTAGTGTTCTTGTTTGGCCACACCTCTTTAATTTGCTGTTCTCGCAGTCTGACCATGGTTGTGTAGATTCGCAGTCATCACTTGGTTCTCGCAAAAGTCTTACTTCTCGTAGTGCATTAAAAATGCCAGCCTGGTCCATTGCGCGTCCGCACCCCACATTAGCCATACCTGCGAGCTTGTCAGCCCGCTCATTTCCTTGTACTCCTGCATGACCTGGCACGAAGTTGAAACTAATGTTTGCCAGCCGAGACCGCTCCAGAGACAGCAACCACTCTCTTCGGATCCACCCCATCTCTATCCTCTTGAGCATACTCATTGAGTCGCTAAGGACGCATGCCCTAGTGAATGTCTGTGTCTCGAGCCATGTTATTGCTTTACTTACTGCCATGACTTCCATAGTCTGGCTACTTGTGGTCTCAACAAAAGCTAGTCTATGTTGAGTCTCTAGCTATGTTGAGTTTCAGGTCTATGTTGAGATTCTAGTTTATGTTGAATTTCTACTCTATGTTGAGTTTCTACTCTATGTTTAGTTTCTAGTCTTTGTTGAGTGTATCATCTATGTTGAGTTAATAGTCTATGTTGAGTTTCTAGTCTATGTTGAGTTTTTAGTCTATGTTGTGTTAATAGTCTATGTTGAGTTTCTATTCTATGTTGAATTGTCTACTTATCTAGGTGGATACTTGGTACCTAGAGTTTTTCACTTATCCTGATGGGTACTCAGTTTCCAGAGTTTTCTTCTTATTCTGTTGGATGCTCGGTTCCATAAATTTTCCACTTATCCCGGTGGATACTCAGTCCCCAGCATTGTCCCCTTATCCCAGTGGATTCTTGTCCTTGGCCCCAGAGTTGTCCAATTATCTAGGAGGGTGCTCAGTCCCCAGTCCACTTATCCAGGTGGATGCTCAGTCCCCAGAGATGTCCACTTATACCGGTGTATACTTGGTCCTCAGAGTTGTACACTTATCTCAGTGGATACTTGTCCCCACTGTTGTCCACATATCCTGGTGTATACTTGGTCCCCAGAGTTGTCCACTTATCCCGGTGGATACTTGTCCCCTGAGTTGTCCACTTATCCTGGTGTATACTCAGTCTCCAGATTTGTCCACTTATCCCAGTGGATACTTGTCACCAGAGTTGTCCACTTATCCTGGTGTATACTTGGTCCCCAGAGCTGTTCACTTATCTCAGTGGATACTTGTCCCCGGAGTTGTCCACTTATCCCTGTGTATACTTGGTCCCCAGAATTGTCCACTTATCCTGGTGGATACTTGGTCCCCATTGTTGTCTACTTATCCCGGTATATACTCAGTCCCCAGAGTTGTCCACTTATCCTGGTGTGTACTCGGTCCCCAGAGTTGTCCACTTATCCTGGTGTATACTCTGTCCCCAGAATTGTCCATTTGTCCCAGTGGATACTTTTGCCCAGAGTTGTCCACTTATCCATGTGTATTGTTGGTCCCCAGAGTTGTCCACTTATCCCTGTGTATTGTTGGTCCTCAGAGTTGTCCTCTTATACCAGTGGATACTTGTCCCCAGAGTTGTCCACTTATCCCAGTGTATACTCGTCTCCAGAGTTGTTCACTTATTCTCATACATGCTTGATCCCCAGAGTTGTCCACTTATCAAAGTGGATACTCAGTTCCTAGAGTTGTTCACATATCCCAGTGGATACTCAGTCCCCAGAGTTGTCCACATATCCTGATGTATACACAGCCCCCAAAGTTTTCCACTTATCCTGGCATATACTCGGTTCCCAGAGTTATCAATTTATCCTGGTGGATATTTTGTCCTTAGAGTTGTCCACTTAATGCGGTGGATACTTGGTCCTCAGAGTTGTACTTTTATCTAGGTGGATACTCTGTCCCTAGAGTTGTCCACTTTTCTAGGTAGATACTCTGTCCCTAGAGTTGTCCACTTATCTAGGTGGATACTCAGTCTCTGGAGTTGTCCACTTATTCTGGTGGGTACTCAGTTTTCAGAGTTTTCTTCTTATCACTTGAGTGCTTGGTTATCCAGGTGGATACTCAGTCCCCAGAGTTGTCCACTTATCCCGGTGGATACTTGGTCCCCAGAGTTGTCCACTTATCCTGTGGATAATCGGTCCCCAGAGTTGTCCACATAGCCCAGTGAATACTTGTCCCCAGAGTTGTCCACTTATCCTAATGTATACTCTGCCCCCAGAGATTTCAATTTATCCCAGTGGATACTCGGTCCCCAGAGTTGTCCATTTATCCCAGTACATACTAGGTCCCCAGAGTTGTCCACTTATCCCATTGTCTACTCGGTCTCCAGAGTTGTCCACTTATCCTATGGATACACGGTCCTCAGAACTATATTTGCCACACCGTAGTGTGTTTCCCATCCTATGCCACCCGGATATCCATCTTGGGGCTTCCCTTCAACGAGTTAGAACATAGCGGAAACACCAGGATATCAAATAGAAATGCGAAAATTACCACCCCCATAAATTTACCTTCCGAGGTGAATATTGGAAATTTCGGCACCAAATTATACAGGGTGTATTTTTAATGACTACAGTATTTTAAACTATTGCCGGTCCAAGATTTGTATTTGCCTAATATGTTGCATGAACTTTACAGAGGGTGAATGCAAAACTAGGACCGGCAATATTTTAAAACATTGCACAGTCGTTAAAAATACACCCTATACTCGTACATTCTGGGCGTTTATGAGTGAAATAACTAGCTCAGACCGGGCTCGGTGACGAAATGGTTAAGCTCTCTGTCCTACGCTCCAAAGGTTGGGGGTTCGATTCCAGATTCCGACATTCGGTTCACGGGTGCAGTTTTCTCTGAGACTCCTGGGGGTTGTCGCTTAAGCTATGGAGTTTATGCTTTGTGCGACGCTTTCAGCAGGCCGCCCTGCGGAAACAGACCGAGCCATATGGGTAAAACCTGGTGCAATGAATCGATCAACCCACCTTTAATTCTCTTTAGTAGGTCAGCATGGCCGAATGGATAAGAACGCTTGTTATTGAACATCCGGTGTGCTGATGCCGAGGTAGCGGGTTCAACCCCTTTCACCGGACAGTTGGACTAAAGTGTTGACCTATCGTCCTTGACTTGGGGATGCAATTTACAAGTACCTCTGAAGTTAAAGTGGGTTCGCCCGATGGCAAGGGACACTGTTAATAGGGAAAGCTAATCCACACGCAGAATTCAGTCCAGCACCACTAGAAGTGGCGTGTGTGTGTGGACTACGCTTGAGTTAAAAGCGAGCTAGCGCAGAAAACCTCTGTATAGGTAGGGTTGTGAAAAGTTAGTTGTATGTTCTGTTACAAGACGCTGCAATTAAACCCAACATTTATTGGTTGTTGGTGACGTATTAGGAAAAGTTTACTTTCAATAGTGCTTTCTGAACGACCGACTCTCATACCGCAGACAATGAACACAAAGCCATCTACTGCCAAATCGAAGCTGATTTTGAACCCTAACCACTATAGTCTGTCCAGAAATGAATGCCTTCATTCACGACAAATTATTTTGAAAACTGTCTGTTGCATCGTTATGAAATTTTTCATGCAGTATTATATTTACCCCCACCCAAGGAATATGTCTTTGATAGGTCCAAAAGCAACTTAATCATGGAAAGCGGCGACATTTCTTTGATGTTTTGGTGAAAAACAAGTGATTTCTCGCTAACAAACTTGTTTTACAGTAATGCCCCGTTCCACTACGCGGGGGCTCTCTTCTCATAAGGCCAATCCCGTGTCCCACGAGAAAATTAACTATTCAACGCTTTTTCCGTGTGAAGACGTAATACATTTAATAATGTACACTTCATCTCTGACCGTAAATTATATACCGCATAACCCCGGGAAGGATAACCCGGTCAACAAATGCCCGCAGAAGTCGGATGTGTCGGCCTAACGGCGCAAGAACGCAGCTCTGCTGTAAACAGGCACAACGCAATCACATCCGAAAAAAAAAAAACTCCGGATGAACGAAGAAGAAGAAGAAGAAGAATATACCGCATATAAACAAACTTTGAAATCTGCTGTAAAATCTCCAGAACAAAATTTTTTTTTGTTGGGTGGACATAATGATAAGTTTATATGCTAAAGCCCATCATTTTCCCTTCAGTTGGTTACTGAGATATGGAATTTTATATTGGGGCAGACAAAAATAAACAGGACTATAGTATACACGTTTCACATTTCCTCGACACACCGATTCAACGGTTGAAAATCAGGTGTAGACGATTTGGAAGTAGGCTGATTTGCGTTGATTTCGATAATTTGAGCGTCGGTTGTTCAGAAAGCAATGACAAACTCATCATCATCAAGTGCCATATCAGCTGGCGTAGCCGTTCACGACTCTCTCCACGGATCTCGGTCTTTAGTTTTCTGGATCAACTCTGATGCTGATATTCCTCCATGCCACCGTCTCAGTCCATCCTGCATCATTTGTCTTGGTCGGCCTCTGCCTCTCTTCCCCTCGAACTTTCCAGACAAACTACTATCAAAAACTATGATTTACTGCCAATATAGTACCTTGTGGTGTATCTCAGGAGGGTCTTGAGCCCGAGGAATAAGGTCGCCGGGCTAGTGCGAACTTAAATATTGCCTGAGGAATAAAGCCGCGGGCTATAGCGCTGTCGCCACGAACGTAAATATTGCCTGAGGAATAAGGCCGCCGGGCTAGTGCTGTCGCCAGGAACGTAAATATTGCCTGAGGAATAAGGCCGCCGGGCTAGTGCTGTCGCCAGGAACGTAAATATTGCCTGAGGAATTAGGCCGCCGGGCTAGTGCTGTCGCCAGGAACGTAAATATTGCCTGAGGAATAAGGCCGCCGGGCTAGTGTTGTCACCAGGAACGTAAATATTGCCTGAGGAATAAGGCCGCCGGGCTAGTGCTGTCGCCACGAACGTAAATATTGCCTGAGGAATAAGGCCGCCGGGCTAGTGCTGTCGCCAGGAACGTAAATATTGCCTGAGGAATAAGGCCGCCGGGCTAGTGCTGTCGCCGAGAACGTAAATATTGCCTTAGGAATAATGCCGCCGGGCTAGTGCTGTCGCCAGGAACGTAAATATTGCCTGAGGAATAAGGCCGCCGGGCTAGTGCTGTCGCCAGGAACGTAAATATTGCCTGAGGAATAAGGCCGCCGGGCTAGTGCTGTCGCCACGAACGTAAATATTGCCTGAGGAATAAGGCCGCCGGGCTAGTGCTGTCGCCAGGAACGTAAATATTGCCTGAGGAATAAGGCCGCCGGGCTAGTGCTGTCGCCAGGAACGTAAATATTGCCTGAGGAATAAGGCCGCCGGGCTAGTGCTGTCGCCAGGAACGTAAATATTGCCTGAGGAATAAGGCCGCCGGGCTAGTGCTGTCGCCAGGAACGTAAATATTGCCTGAGGAATAAGGCCGCCGGGCTAGTGCTGTCGCCGCGAACGTAAATATTGCCAAGCAAATCGCAAACAGACAAATATGCTAGGGTTAATTTTGACCTCCTGTTAAAAAGCAGATAAATAACTTAAAACTGCCCTACATTTCAGTTTGATAGAACAGAATATGTTGCCGCAGGGAGATTAGCATGGCCGAATGGATAAGAGCGTTTGTTCTTAAATATCCGCTGTGCTTGTGCCGGGTGTTCAACCCTTACATCGGTCAGTTGGGCTAACATGATGACTTCTCGTCCTTGGCTTGGGGACGTAAATTACAAGTGTCTCTGAAGCCGGAGTGGGTTCACCTGATGGCAAGGGACACTTGTAAAAGGAAAAAGATCACCCAGGCGCAAAAAAATCAATCCAGCGCTGCAGTAGCACGTGCGTGGACTTTACTTGAGCTCAAAGCCAGCGAAAGAGGAAAAAAAAAATGTGCCAAAGTTTTTCCAGATATCCCGGTTTTCCAGGACTGTCCCGATTTCTAAGTAAATAAATAGGTGTCCCGAAAAAATGCTTTCGGCACGCTCATTTGTCTCGATTTTTCCCCAGTTAAATAAAATAGTCGAATTATTCCCTAATTGTCCGTTGCCGACACAGTAATTTTATTTTCATTGTGGCTGTCTTTGTCTGTCTGTTGTGACTTGTGAAGAATGTGCTGTAAACTGTAACCACGTGGTTTCTGTGTTATTTGTTCAACATTTGCTACATTTTCATTCCTGCATTAAAGGGTTTCAACACGCTGAAGAGAAAGTATTTGTTTACTCAAGGATTCTTTGATTCTTCTTATGCTTAATTGATTTCAATGCCAAACAAAAATTAGGTTTAGACCAAACGTGGTACATAATCAAATAAATAAGAATTATAACGTAAATTTATGTTTATTGAGCATTGAAATTGCGGAAGATACAGCGAAAAAAAAACAACAAAACAAACAAACAAAACAAAACAAACAAACAGCACGATGACCATAGTAAGGCGACATATCGTCCTTCTGTCCACGTGGGAGGTCGGATTTTGCAGTATATTATCCTTCGGCCCTGAATTATCACTTACGCAAAATCAACACCCGCGAGAAAAGATGCTTGAGGAGATCTTCCAACTTAACTATCCGAGACCAAATAAAAAATGATTTTACCAGACAGTTGGATCAACACCGCGTGCCACATATATTGCAGTTACATAAATAAACACACGTAGTATTGTTTGGCGCTCACAGAATGAGAAGGAAGAAGTAGAGACTAGAGGACGCACTAGACAACATACAATATGAAAGCTATAGTTACCGACCGGGATTCGAACCTGTCACCTCCATATGGCGACAGCGCCTCGCTGCAGGAACAAGTGTACTTCGACGCATGACCAACTAGACACTCCAAAAAAGTGTCTTCATTGGTCATGACTATCATACACATGAACCAAACAACTATGGAATATGGACAGAATTCATATCAAACCATTGAGATAGCATAATAGGTCTCATAATTTATGTTAAACCAGCATAGGTCAAATAACAAACACACAAACACATCGGACCGTAAATGCTGTGTCCAGTATATTAACATATATTTAAAGAAGAGAAATGATTGGTCGGTTCTAATGCTGTCCACGTATTACACACAAAAATTGTGTACAACCACTTGTATACAAAATTCAAGATTGGTGACTCAGCCATGTGCACTTGTAGTTTGGCGTCGCAGACAGCAGAGCACATACTCCAGGATTGCCCAAACTACAACATATCCAGGCGAACCTTCTGGCCTAGAGAGACAACAGTGGAAGATAAACTCTATGGACCGCTGAATGAACTAAAAAAGACTGTTAGATTCATACAAGAGACGACATTGCAGTTGTAGACATGTTTCAGGCGAACGAAAGAAGAAGAAGAACACACAAAAATTCAATGTGAGAACCAGTTGAGGCCACTGAAACAGTTACATAAATAAACACACGTATTTTGTATTGTATTGTATTGATTTCACATATATTGCAAGAAAGAAGATCAAAGGATTTGGCCATCTCTCTAACTACTAGAACATCTGCTATGAGAACAAAAGATCGCCCCAGAAAAAAATGGATTGGCGACATCAAAGACATTGTACAATCACACTCAATGACACCATCCAGAGCCTTCCATCCGGCGCTGGAACTATTATTTCTCCTCACATAGCTTGACGGCAAAAGTAGAAGATGGTGATGATGATGATGATGATGATGACTGATCCAATGAAGAAGAAATGTCCCAGTTTCGCAGGTACATGTGGCAACGCTAAGTTACCGGCACATTCTAAGTCAAGATTTGTATCCTAGCAAGAATGAATGCAGAGGCGTGTCGGAGTGGTTAGCTATGTGGGGCATTCTAGGATGTTGTTGATGACAACACGGTTGAAATTGCAACACTGAACACACCACGTGGGCTTCATTTCTGCAGTGTGTAGCACTTGGCGGGGTCAGGCACCAAAAACGTTGTGCTGTTTAATGACTCGAATACGTTCTTGTGTTGACACAACGCCCACGTGTGGTGGGTTTTCTATTGCGACTGCTGTCGGCGTAAATCATTAATTTGTGTTTGTTCAGGTTTAACATGCCGTTGAACTCAAATGGATATAACTACGTGACAGATTAGAGATGTAATGTTCGGTCTTTCTTTCTATCTATCTATCTATCTATCTATCTATCTATCTATCTATCTGTCTGTCTGTCTGTCTGTCTGTCTGTCTGTCTGTCTGTCTGTCTGTCTGTCTGTCTGTCTGTCTGTCTGTCTGTCTGTCTGTCTGTCCGTCCGTCCGTCCGTCCGTCCGTCCGTCCGTCCGTCCGTCCGTCCGTCCGTCCGTCCGTCCGTCCGTCCGTCCGTCCGTCCGTCCGTCCGTCCGTCCGTCCGTCCGTCCGTCCGTCCGTCCCGTCCGTCCGTCCGTCCTGCCTCTTACCTTAGCTTACTCTCTCTCACTCGCTCGCTACCTACCTACCTACCTACCTACCTACCTACCTACCCCCCCCCCCTCTCTCTCTCTCTCTCTCTACCGACAGCGTATCCTCTCTGCCACGGCAGTCCTAGACTATAAAAAAAGATGTAGATAGAGAGAGAATCGACATAATTGCACCGGGTTTTATCCTATATGGCCCTGTCCCTTTCCACAGGTCCGCCTGCCAACATCGTCGCACAAAGCACGAATTCCGCAGCTCCCTAGGAGTCTCCGAGAAAACTTCACTCGTGGACCGAACGACGTAGCCCGGAATCGAACCCACAACTTTCGGAGCGAGAGACAGATGGCGTGACAACTTCATCACGGTGACTCCGTCCCAGTGGACAAACAAACTGTAGACTGTTTGATTCTCTCTCGAGTGCAGCGAACACCGGGGAGCGTTGAATAGGCATTGATATTTATGTACGGAACCACACGCCACAGACATCGGAGTATTCGATGTGTAGGACAACTCCACGATAGATGGGCAGACAGATTGACAGATAGACCGGCTGTGTGAGTAGATGGCTAGACCAGACAGATGGACAGATAGACATATCGACTGGTCGAGTTGATAGCTCGGTCAGACTGATTGACAGACAGACCCGACAGATAGATAGATCAGCTGTATGAATTGATGGTTGGGCCAGACATATAGTCAGATAGATAGATCGGCTGTATGAGTTGATGGCTGGGCCAGACAGATTGACAGATGGATAGATCGGCTAGATGAGCTTATCATCAGCGCACCTGAATCTTCAGAGGTAAAGCGCTCGTTTTCCTTCTGCCGCATGGAAGTCTATCACTTAACCAGCTATATCATTAATTTGTCACGAGACAGTTTCTAACTACGGGTCGGTGATATAATTGAGCCATCACATCGTGTAGGCCTGACTACATGAAGGAATACAGGGCCAGTAATTCACTCACTTAGCAAGCGACGATCTCTGGTTTCGAACCCTGGTCCGACTGTGCTCATGGGAGTATCGCGCTATTCCCTATCAACTTCGCTGACGGCATAGCTATGGTTTCCTCTAGTTGTGTATACTGTTCTAGTTTCTCCTAATTACATATAAAGTTATAGTCTCATTAGTCTCTTCCACTTAGTTACACAGATGGTCCAGGGATTTCGCAACATTCGTCTCACCAACCACATTTCTGGTGCTTCCAAGTTTTTCCCAATCTGTTAAATAACGTTCTATGATTCACTACTATGATTCACTATCGTAATACTCTGTCTCGATTAACTGTCATGATTCACTATCACAATACTCTGTCTCGATTAACTGTCATGATTCACTATCATAATACTCTGTCTCGGTTAACTGTCATGATTCACTATCATTGTCGTGTCCTCCTTTAAAGTGTCGTCCCTGGAGTGAGGAGATCCGACACCCACATTATAATATTTTTTTTTTCCTCTCAATATTCTGGAGAATCCACCAGCTTCCGTCCAACACACTCCATCAGCCTATGGACACCTTTTCCTATCACTCTCACACTGTCGTACTATGCCCCCTTCTCATACTTCCCCAACGCAACATACTCAACAACTCTTGCTTCTAGAAATTAATAAAGAGTAATTTATTAAAATAAAAGTGTAACGTATATGAGACGTGTATGTGAAGAAAATGTGTGACGTGTTCTATAAAGTGTGTAGACTCTGACTCTCAGACAGCAACCCAGTCAGCTGATCCCAGCAAAGATAGACCACAGCACGGTACGTCAGAACATGTACTTCTCACCCGTTGCCGAAACCATCTTGCCGGATACTGCTTTGCCTCTGTAGACCTCTGGTAATCCAATTTCATGAACATCCGAAATAGACACCGGTGGTATTAACAGTTAATCATGGACCGGTTGCACTCTACACAATGTCCGTTCCTAACGTTCCTTAACAAACTGCACAAGTCTTTTGTAGTGTGTACGCAGTTAGTTAGTTAGTTAGTTAGTCGACAGATCATCCTCGTTGCACATCGAACCATTCAGTCCATAAGTGCTAATTACTAATGTTAATTGTTACTGTACTAACACTAGGTACTCTTAGCCGGTTCTCGGTTCGTTACTACTGTCTGATGCTGTGTGGTGCATCAGTATGCATCACTCTCTTTGATGAATCAATTTCCTTCTAGCGTAAGTTACGTTTCTGTATGCAACTTTATTGACTCTTGAACTGGTGTTCTTCAGAATGGGTTTTTTAATTCTTTCCCAAAACTTGTAGAGTTTCCTTGGATCTGGTAGGGAACCTAGGATAGAAACAACACATCTGGTGATAGTACTAGTTACTGATCCTTTCGGCTGAGTGTAAGCCTATCACCTTGCTTAATGATCTTTAGCTAACTAGACTTAGTCATAGAGCAGATTAGCTACCCACCTAGAGCCGAATCAGGCTATGACAAAGAAAAAATCAGCAACCAGAATGCGGAACCCCGCCCACCAGGGACACCTACGGGAAGATCCCAATTATCCCTCATTACTCAATTCTCAACTAGTAAAGCTTATCAACACTTCACTAATCTATTTTAGCTAACAGAGCCAAGTATCACTTCACTACTCTAGCTAGTTTCCACTAACAGTGCTAATCATCACACTATAGTTTAACAAGGCTACTGCCTAAAGTAATTATAACGAATATATTATAATAGGTTATACCTTAAATGGCACTACTGCAGTCCTATCAATCATATCTACATCTGCCATTATAGGCACGTGCAAAATTAAGTCACTAATTAACACACGGTAGATATTATTTCCACTAAGCACTGCAGTGCCCTGGCCCTCTGACTAGAGCATTTTTCAAGTCCCCCCTAGTTGATCCCAACTCGGGTTTATATGGCAAACTACCAAAGTTGGCCACGTGACGTTATCCTTTATGCCCCCACACAGGTGGCACCGTGGCAGATCATCCCTTGTCAAGAATCCATTTTCCTGGCTTTAGTCCTGTCAAAGTTGTCAGTAATAGTTTAGATTCTCAAACAAGCCAGCGAGTTTCTGTCGAGTTACAACAAAGAGTTGCAAATAACCCGGTCAATCCTCTCGATGTGCCGGAAACCAAGAATTGACAGATGCACTGTTTTCTCCCTAGTCGGGCACTTCCGACCTGTTGATAAACTGTCAATCTTCTGTTCCGTGGTGACAATCCCAGCAGCCATTTCCGTCTGATGTCCGGCAGTATAGATGACAAACGGAACCATTCCATATCCTAAGCCGACAATCATATGTGATTCTAACTGTTAATGAACTGCCAACTCGATGTATCCATTCCTTCTCACTCACCACCAAATGTGTTTATGGGCTGACACGATGTAACCTGTGCAGCTGTGTTTACTCTGTTAGTACGACTGTTGTGGCCTAGAAAATATACGCCACGCAAACGTCGGTATTATTATCTGGTTAACTCATGGCGCTCGTGACAATCATCATACTCTGTCTCGGTTAACTGTCATGATTCACTATCATCATACTCTGTCTCGGTTAACTGTCATGATTCATTGTGATTCTTGTGTGTTTGTTTTGCACCTGCTCGCTTTGACCTCAAGCGTAGTACCTTCATGTGCTTCTACTTCTAATGCACTGGATTGATTTTTGCGTGTGGATTAGCTTTCCATATTACCAGTGTCCCTCGCCATCAGGCGAGCCCACTCTGAATTCTGGGGTACTTGTAATTTACGTCACCAAGCCATGTTTAGCCCATATACCCAAATCGAAAGCGTTGAAATAGATCCCATACTTTATATCTACATACGCACAGAGACACCTGTGCACATACCACAATGGCAAGTCATGAAACCTTATCAAGTAAACACTAGATTGTGTTGTGTATCGATCCGTCTGTGTATTCACGCTACACTTGAGAGAAAGGAGTGCCTCGAGGTTCACAGTGAAGGAAAATGGACGACGTTTAGTGCATGAGAGCGTGGCATATGATACCCCAACATCTAGACTGAGAATGGAGGTGGAGGCAGTCACTTCGGCGTTCCGCTGGCTGAAGGGAAAATAGCACACACATGTCGTGATTGTAACCACAGACTGATAGACAGGGTTGTCCATGGGACATAATTTACATTGCGTGGTAGTTTATGCATGTCCCATCCCATCCCGTCCCATGGGACTTTCCCATGTTTTTTTTGGTCCCATCCAATGGTAATTTATGCCTGTCCCATCCCGTCCCATTCCATCCCATCTCTACACTATTCAGAAAATCCCCCTTTTTTCCCCATGGGATTCCCATGGCTAAAGCCTGCTGATAGAGCATACTGAGAAGGGTGAAGACAAGGATGCTGTATGCAAAGTGGCAGGCTTCAATTCAAACATCAAATATAGGGAGCATCAGTTTAATCTTTTCTCCAGCACCTGCTGGTGTATCGGGAAACGAGCAGGAGGACAAATTGGCTGAGTCTGCACCGCTGGGTGGGATATTGGTCACAATAAGGTAGATGTGTTCAGGGCTCTTTTGAGTCATGTGTATTGTGTCGAAGAACGAGTAGACCATCATGAGAGAGAGAGAGAGAAAGAGAGAGAGAGAGAGAGAGAGAGAGAGAGAGAGAGAGAGAGAGAGAGAGAGAGAGAGAGAGAGAGAGAGAGAGAGACTTGTGTGGCAAGGACTGACCATAGGAACTGGCTGAAACTCATTATTCAGAGAAAAGGCAAGAGGGACACATAATTAGACTGCAGTTAATACCTTTAGCATTGGGACTCTTCGTTGGCTGTTGAAGATGAGGCGAAGCACGTATAGGAATGTTCGGGTTGTTGTGGTGTTGATTCGCTACTCAGCTCAACGTGTGAGAAATATTCCACGACCAGTTTCCTGGTAGAGCTGTAGCAGAGATAGTTTCGGCCGTGCACAAAAGAGATTCCACCAAAGAGAATCAAAAGCACATCCTTGAAGAGTGTCAATGTACAGAGATCTGTGCGGCCAGACATGGCCAGAGGTCTATACAGACAGACTTGGTCAGGGATCTGCGTCGCCAGACTTAAGGATCTGCGTCGCCAGATGTATTAAGGTAGTGGTTCTCAACTTTTTTTTGGCCAGTGCACCTCTTCACCATATTTTCAGAACGTCACCCCCCTCCCCTTCGTATTTCCTCCTTATACAGCCCCCGCCCCTACACATCACAGTATACGTAAAAATGGAAGCTAAATTTAATAACACAAAAAAGGGGGGGGGGGGATTCCCCCACCTGTTGAGAACCACTGTATTAAGGGATCTGTGTCGCCAGACTTAGGGATCTGTGTCGCCAGATGTAGTCAGGGATCTGTGTCGACAGATGTGGTCATGGAACTTCCTGGTTAGAGATATGCTCCGCCAGTCGTTTTCAGGGATCTGCATTGCCAGACGTGATCAGGGATCCGCACCGCCAGACGTAGTCAGAGACCTGTGTCGCCAGACTTAGTCAGGGATCTGCGTCGCCAGACGTAGTCAGGGATCTGTGTCACTAGAAATGGTCATGGAACTTTCTGATGAGAGATCTGCAGCACCAGAAGTAATCAGGGAGTTGTGTCACATGGTCAGAGAACTGCGCCGCCAGGCGTGGTCAGGGATCTGCGCCGCCAGACGTGGTCAGGAATGCTGAGCTTAAACAGAGTTCTGGGGTACCCGAGGATCGCATAGGTCCCATGACTAAGATGTGTTCATCATGTTTGAATCCGGCATGCGGGGTCATGAAACTGTGTTTACTGCCCATAAGCGTAGACGCATCGACCGATAAGCCACCACTTAATTAGTTTGTCATTGTCCACCTTCTGTCTACCGACATCCAACCCGTTAATTTATTAGTTTGTCATTGTCCACCTCCTGTCTACCGATAGCCAACATGTTAATTTATTAGTTTGCCATTGTCTACCTTCTGTCCTCCGATAGCCAACACGTTAATTTATTAGTTTGTCATTGTCCAGCTACTATCGACCGATAACCAACCCGTTAATTTAATAATGTGTTATTGTCCAGTAACATATTATTAAATTAACGGGTGTGTTATTGTCCAGGAGGAGCGGCTTGCCGAGTTGCAAGAATGCCGGATTTTCCTTCGGGAGACCCGGGTGCGAAACCCCGGTAAGGTGTGGAGTATTTTTCTGTCAGGGGCAAAAAGGAAACTCTGCACAGTTCGCGTGACACCCCCCCCCCCCCCCCTTTTTCCCCCTTTGCCTTACACCGCAAGGTACTATATTGGCAGTAAATGACAGTTGACAGTTATTGTCCAGCTCCTATCGACAGATAACCAACATCCGTTAATTTAATAATTTTTTATTGTCCAGCTGCTATCGGCAGATAAGTAAATCGTTAATTTAGTAATTTATTATTGTCTAGGTACTATTGACAGATAACCAACACCCGTTAATAGAATAATTTGTTATTGTCCAGCTATTATCGACAGATAACCAAGCTGTTAATTTAATCATTTGTTATTGTCCAGCTACTATCCAAATAACCAACACCCGTTAATTTAATAAGTTGTTATTGTCCCGCTTCTATCGACAGATAACCAAGCCGTTAATCTGTTAGGTTGTCACTGGCCACTTGCCATCGACCGCCAGCCAGGCTAACCTATAAACAGAGCCCTTTGTTCGAATGTGGAACACGGCTTGCCGGCAAGTCTGATGCGGAATCGATGACCCACATCTATCGCCAGTGGTCCTAATGAGCACGTGACTCGTTCCCGATGTTCATTTATGTGCCGACGTTTAGGTTAATGGGATCGCGACGGTCTTAAGTGCACTCGCCTGCCGGGTCGAAGGTCATCAGCAGCATCAACATCACGTGCTCGGCATGTGGCGTCGGCGTTCATGTCTCCCCGAAGATCTAGGTCTTGTGTGTTTTGGATCAGTTCTGTTGATATTTCTCCATCCCCTCGTCTTAGACAACCCGTCACCATTCTCTCGGTTTAGATTTGCCACTTCTGACGATGACTTTTTCAGCTGTCACAATGTTCCAAGCCACCTCCAGGCAGTCGTTGTTGTATATAATGTTGCACTCTCACAGGCCACTTCCAGGCAGTCGTTGTTGTATATAATGTTGTACTTTCACAGACCACTTCCAGGCAGTTGTTGTATATAATGTTGTACTTTACAGACCACTTCCAGGCAGTCGTTGTTGTATATAATGTTGCACTCTCACAGGCCACTTCTAGGCAGTCGTTGTTGTATATAATGTTGCACTCTCACAGGCCACTTCCAGGCAGTCGTTGTTGTATATAATGTTGTACTCTCACAGGCCACTTCCAGGCAGTCGTTGTTGTATATAATGTTGTACTTTCACAGACCACTTCCAGGCAGTTGTTGTTGTATATAATGTTGTACTTTCACAGACCACTTCCAGGCAGTCGTTGTTGTATATAATGTTGCACTCTCACAGGCCACTTCCAGGCAGTCGTTGTTGTATATAATGTTGCACTCTCACAGGCCACTTCCAGGCAGTCGTTGTTGTATATAATGTTGCACTCTCACAGGCCACTTCCAGGCAGTCGTTGTTGTATATAATGTTGTACTTTCACAGACCACTTCCAGGCAGTTGTTGTTGTATATAATGTTGTACTTTCACAGACCACTTCCAGGCAGTTGTTGTTGTATATAATGTTGTATTTTCACAATCCACTTCCAGGCAGTTGTTGTTGTATATAATGTTGTACTTTCACAAACCACTTCCAGGCAGTCGTTGTTGTATATAATGTACTTTCACAGGCCACTTCCAGGCAGTTGTTGTATATAATGTTGTACTTTCACAGACCACTTCAGGTAGTCGATGTTGTATATAGTGTTGTACTTTCACAGGCCACTTCCAGGCAGTTGTTGTTGTATATAATGTTGTACTTTAACAGGCCACTTCCAGGCAGTCGTTGTTGTATATAATGTTGTACTTTCACAGGCCACTTCAGGTAGTCGTTGTTGTATATAGTGTTGTACTTTCACAGGCCACTTCCAGACAGTCGTTGTTGTATATAATGTTGTACTTTAACAGGCCACTTCCAGGCAGTCGTTGTTGTATATAATGTTGTACTTTCAAAGGCCACTTCCAGACAGTCGTTGTTGTATATAATGTTGTACTTTCACAGGCCACTTCCAGGCAGTCGTTGTTGTATATAATGTTGTACTTTCACAAGCCACTTCCAGGCAGTCGTTTTTGTATATAATGTTGCACTTTCACAGACCACTTCCAGGCTGTCGTTGTTGTATATAATGTTGCACTTTCACAAACCACTTCCAGGTAGTCGTTGTTGTATATAATGTTGCACTTTCACAAGCCACTTCCAGGCAGTTGTTGTATATAATGTTGTACTTTAACAAACTACTTCCAGACAGTTGTTGTTGTATATAATGTTGTACTTTCACAAACCACTTCCAGGCAGTCGTTGTTGTATATAATGTTGTACTTTCACAGACCACTTCCAGACAGTCGTTGTTGTATATAATGTTGTACTATCACAAACCACTTCCAGGTAGTCGTTGTATATAATGTTGAACTTTCACAGGCCACTTCCAGGCAGTCGTTGTTGTATATAATGTTGTACTCTCATAGGCCACTTCCAGGCAGTCGTTGTTGTATATAATGTTGCACTTTCACAAGCCACTTCCAGGCAGTTGTTGTTGTATATAATGTTGTACTTTCACAAACCACTTCCAGGCAGTCGTTGTTGTATATAATGTTGCACTTTCACAAACCACTTCCAGGCAGTTGTTGTTGTATATAATGTTGTACTTTCACAGACCACTTCCAGACAGTCGTTGTTGTATATAATGTTGCACTCTCACAGGCCACTTCCAGGCAGTCGTTGTTGTATATAATGTTGTACTTTCACAGGCCACTTCCAGGCAGTCGTTGTTGTATATAATGTTGCACTCTCACAGGCCACTTCCAGGCAGTCGTTGTTGTATATAATGTTGTACTCTCACAGGCCACTTCCAGGCAGTTGTTGTTGTATGTAATGTTGTACTTTCACAAACCACTTCCAGGCAGTCGTTGTTGTATATAATGTACTTTCACAGGCCACTTCCAGGCAGTTGTTGTATATAATGTTGTACTTTCACAGGCCACTTCAGGTAGTCGATGTTGTATATAGTGTTGTACTTTCACAGGCCACTTCCAGGCAGTCGTTGTTGTATATAATGTTGTACTTTAACAGGCCACTTCCAGGCAGTCGTTGTTATATATAATGTTGTACTTTCACAGGCCACTTCAGGTAGTCGTTGTTGTATATAGTGTTGTACTTTCACAGGCCACTTCCAGGCAGTCGTTGTTGTATATAATGTTGTACTTTAACAGGCCACTTCCAGGCAGTCGTTGTTGTATATAATGTTGTACTTTCAAAGGCCACTTCCAGGCAGTCGTTGTTGTATATAATGTTGTCCTTTCAAAGGCCACTTCCAGGCAGTCGTTGTTGTATATAATGTTGTACTTTCACAAGCCACTTCCAGGCAGTCGTTTTTGTATATAATGTTGCACTTTCACAGACCACTTCCAGACTGTCGTTGTTGTATATAATGTTGCACTTTCACAAACCACTTCCAGGCAGTCGTTGTTGTATATAATGTTGCACTTTCACAAGCCACTTCCAGGCAGTTGTTGTTGTATATAATGTTGTACTTTCACAAACCACTTCCAGACAGTTGTTGTTGTATATAATGTTGTACTTTCACAAACCACTTCCAGGCAGTCGTTGTTGTATATAATGTTGTACTTTCACAGACCACTTCCAGACAGTCGTTGTTGTATATAATGTTGTACTATCACAAACCACTTCCAGGTAGTCGTTGTTGTATATAATGTTGAACTTTCACAGGCCACTTCCAGGCAGTCGTTGTTGTATATAATGTTGTACTCTCACAGGCCACTTCCAGGCAGTCGTTGTTGTATATAATGTTGCACTTTCACAAGCTACTTCCAGGCAATCGTTGTTGTATATAATGTTGCACTTTCACAAACCACTTCCAGACAGTCGTTGTTGTATATAATGTTGCACTTTCACAAGCCACTTCCAGGCAGTTGTTGTTGTATATAATGTTGTACTTTCACAAACCACTTCCAGACAGTCGTTGTTGTATATAATGTTGTACTTTCGCAAACCACTTCTAGGCAGTCGTTGTTGTATATAATGTTGCACTTTCACAAACCACTTCCAGGCAGTCGTTGTTGTATATAATGTTGCACTTTCACAAACCACTTCCAGGCAGTCGTTGTATATAATGTTGTACTTTCACAGGCCACTTCCAGGCAGTAGTTGTTGTATATAATGTTGTACTTTCACAAGCCACTTCCAGGCAGTCGTTGTTGCATATAATGTTGTACTTTCACAAACCACTACCAGCCAATCGTTGTTGTATATAATGTTGTACTTTCACAAACCACTTCCAGGCAATCGTTGTTGTATATAATGTTGTACTTTCACAAACCACTTCCAGGCAGTCGTTGTATATAATGTTGTACTTTCACAGGCCACTTCCAGGCAGTTGTTGTTGTATATAATGTTGTACTTTCACAAACCACTTCCAGGCAGTCGTTGTTGTATATAATGTTGCACTCTCACAGGCCACTTCCAGGCAGTCGTTGTTGTATATAATGTTGTACTCTCACAGGCCACTTCCAGGCAGTCGTTGTTGTATATAATGGTGTACTTTCACAGACCACTTCCAGGCAGTTGTTGTTGTATATAATGTTGTACTTTCACAGACCACTTCCAGGCAGTTGTTGTTGTATATAATGTTGTACTTTCACAAGCCACTTCCAGGCAGTTGTTGTTGTATATAATGTACTTTCACAAACCACTTCCAGGCAGTCGTTGTTGTATATAATGTACTTTCACAGGCCACTTCCAGGCAGTTGTTGTATATAATGTTGTACTTTCACAGGCCACTTCAGGTAGTCGTTGTTGTATATAGTGTTGTACTTTCACAGGCCACTTCCAGGCAGTCGTTGTTGTATATAATGTTGTACTTTAACAGGCCACTTCCAGGCAGTCGTTGTTGTATATAATGTTGTACTTTCACAAGCCACTTCCAGGCAGTCGTTTTTGTATATAATGTTGCACTTTCACAGACCACTTCCAGGCTGTCGTTGTTGTATATAATGTTGCACTTTCACAAACCACTTCCAGGCAGTCGTTGTTGTATATAATGTTGCACTTTCACAAGCCACTTCCAGGCAGTTGTTGTTGTATATAATGTTGTACTTTCACAAACCACTTCCAGACAGTTGTTGTTGTATATAATGTTGTACTTTCACAAACCACTTCCAGGCAGTCGTTGTTGTATATAATGTTGTACTTTCACAGACCACTTCCAGACAGTCGTTGTTGTATATAATGTTGTACTATCACAAACCACTTCCAGGTAGTCGTTGTTGTATATAATGTTGAACTTTCACAGGCCACTTCCAGGCAGTCGTTGTTGTATATAATGTTGTACTCTCACAGGCCACTTCCAGGCAGTCGTTGTTGTATATAATGTTGCACTTTCACAAGCCACTTCCAGACAGTTGTTGTTGTATATAATGTTGTACTTTCACAAACCACTTCCAGACAGTCGTTGTTGTATATAATGTTGTACTTTCAGAAACCACTTCCAGGCAGTCGTTGTTGTATATTTTGTACTTTCACAAACCACTTCCAGTCAGTCGTTGTTTTATATAATGTTGTACTTTCACAAACCACTTCCAGGCTGTCGTTGTTGTATATAATGGTGTACTTTCACAAACCACTTCCAGGCAGTCGTTGTTTTATATAATGTTGTACTTTCACAAACCACTTCCAGGCATTCGTTGTTGTATATAATGTTGTACTTTCGCAAACCACTTTAAGGTAGTCGTTGTTGTATATAATGTTGTACTTTCACAAACCACTTCCAGGCAGTCGTTGTTGTATATAATGTGCACTTCCACAGGCCACTTCCAGGCATTCGTTGTTGTATATAATGTTGTACTCCCACCATCTCTCCGTGTCTTATTCCTTCCCACCATTTCATCCTTCCCTTGATCCACCCAGTCTATCATTTCTTCCGTTATTCCTCAGCGCTCCCTTTCTTCCTTTCTCCCCTTCCTTCCTCTCTACATCGCTTTTTTCTTCCGTTCCTTTTGCCTCTCCTTTCATCGCTTTCTCCTCTTTCATAACTTGGTTTCTTTCGTTATTCCTTCCTATTATCAAAGTGAATGGAAAAGTCAAAGTATTGAAGTATTTGTGTAATTTAATAACAGCGGATAAAAGATCTAATAAGGAAGTTAAGTGTGGAATAGCTCAAGCAATGGCAATATTTCGCAAGATGAAGACTATCCTATGCAATTTACCTTTGTTAATCAAGGTGATAAAAAGAGTCCTTAAGAACTATAGTGAGCCATTCCTATCGAACGGAAGTAAATCATGGATAATTAGCCCACCAGTGAGGAATTATCTGAAGGCTGCGAAGATGTGGTTTTATAGAATAATAATGAGAACATGGTGGGCGAATAGAAAGTGTAGTTTAGACATCTTGGAAGAAGTCAAGTCATCCTTCCCTTTGTGTACTTTAATAACAGCGGATAAAAGATCTAATAAGGAAGTTAAGTGTAGAATAGCTCAAGCAAAGGCAACATTTCGCAAGATGAAGAATATCCTATGAAATTTATCTTTGTTAATCGAGTGTTTTGTGAAAGTGTAGTTTAGACATCTTGGAAGAAGTCAATTCACAAAGATAACTGGTTACTCGCATCAATCAATCAATCAATCAATCAATCATGTGCCATGCCGGAAAGCGTGGGCGGTCATGATTCGCCATTTCACTCGATCACCAGAGTCTTGGATCAGCTCAGAAGTAGATAATCTACATTTTTTGAGCATGTCATGAGAAGAGGAAAGCTGGAGTGGAAGTTGTCATCACAATAGGAAGGCTGGAAGGTAAACGAGGAAGGGGAGACCAAGAGAGAAGAGTCTGGACAGTTTAACATCATGGCGACGTCAGTATCAGAAATGATTGGCTGTACATGAGATAGAGGGCTGTGGACAAATATAATCACTAACGCCACACGGCATGGACTATAAGAAGATTATCAGCACACGAGACAGAAGACTGTGGACAGAAATTATCATCAGCCTTACACTGCATGGACTATAAGAAGATTGGCAGTACATGAGACAGACGGCTGTGGACAGACATGAACTATTTTATCTATTATAATCAGTTCCTTAAGTTTATCATGGCTATTGTTGGTTTTAGCCGAGTTAATCCATTTTGTGCATATGTCTTGGACTGTACTGACATAATCTATGAAGGTTTGGTTTGGTTGTGGAGATAATTTGGCAAATTGTTGTTGGTACCTGCAGTGTCTAAAGAAAAATGTTGGAGATGCGTTGTTTTAGGTATTCATAGTCTTTTCAGCATTTCCTGTGGTATTGTCTCTATTACTTTCAGTGGTTCAAGAGCTAAATTTCTCATTAGAATAAATGCCCAATCTGATTTACTGATTTTATGATGAGACATGAGACACTCAAAATTTTCTAAGTAGGCGGAGATGGAATCTCCAGAACAGAAAGCCTTCACGAGACCTTTATATTTATTATATTTTTGTTCTTCTTCTTTGCTTCTTAACTTATTTATTGATATTTCTGCGTTGGCCTCCATTTCCATCTGTTTTAGTTTAATCTGTGTCTCGGCATTTAATTGGGCCTGTTTGGCGGCGGCCTCAAGCTCCATCTGTTTCTCCTGAGCCTGCAATTGTATTTTCTTCTCTTCAATTTGCAATTGCATGTTTTTTTCTTCGGCCTCCATCTGTAATTTCTTTTCATCTGCTTGTATTTGCAATTTCTTTTCTTCGGCCTCCATTTGCAGTCTCCTTTCTTCTGCTTGCATTTGCAATTTCTTTTCCTCGGCCTCCATTTGCAGTTTCCTTTCTTCTCGTTCTATCGCTCTTTCTTCACGGGCAATGTTTTTCTGCGTGTGTTTTCTGTGCCCATTCTGACAGTTTTTCTTCTTTATAACCTAACTTTATTCCTTGCTCAATGCATTGATCTAAACTAGACATTTTGTGTTTTATTTGTTTGTTAAGTTTATAGAGTTAAATCCCTTAGAAAAAATATGTTGTGTGGTCGAAAATTTGGTTTACTCCCCTAATTATTAATATGTAAATCGAAATGCAAGGTTATGTTGGTGACACGCTTATGAATATGAAAAGAAATCAATATGATACAAAATAATACATTGATGAAACATGAGAAGTACAGCTTAGAAGTACAATGAGTATGAGGTGAAAATTAGCTCTGAATTTTGAAGCTCCTCGATGTTGTCTTGTACTCTCGTCACTGTTGGAAAGGTTTCATCGGTTGGACGCGGCACTTGTTGCGGAACAATCTGCTCGTGGAGCGAGAAAACATTAGTCACTGTCACACACAAAAAAAATGTCAAAATAGTAACATGTCAAAAAACAAATTGTTTACAGAATCAAAATAAAGAGGCGCTACGGAGGCAATGGTGAGACATTGCCGAGGGACTCAGATTATTTCTATTTTATTGCTAGATAGCTACTAGTCTTATGTAAACTTGTAACGTTAATAATTTCTTTGATTTAAACCAATCAATGTGTTATCAAAAATCAATGTTTTAACCAAAAATCAATGTGGATATGCTTAAATAATTAATTTTACATGGCATTTAACAGGTTTTTAAGAAAACATTCTATGCCAAAACCGGAAAACTAGCCCCCAAAAAGCCTGTCATGGTCTTACTCTTATCTAAATAATGGTTCGGGTTCATACAGGCAACAATACACTATTCGCTAGGATATAGAACATTTATTGTGTAAAGTGTACAGTTGGCGCAGTGGGTAAACAGACCCGCGCTCTCTTATATTACATATCACAGATAGTTAAACATCCAACATATAGTTGTCATACAACAATCTAGCACACTATCTAGCCTAAGTATATCTATGAATATCTATGAATATCTATGAGTCCCTCTCAGGCAGGCCTTGTTGTCTCTCTCCAGTCCGTTTGTCCTCTGCCCGTCTTCGCGTGTCCTAACTCGACACGGGCGGTAACTCTGTCCGAGTTCCTCGTGGACCCCGCATTAGGCGGGCCACATCAGTGTCCACGGAATCCATAACTTAGTGACCATCTCTTTCGAGAAGGTTCTAGATTACTCGGGTCCTGCTCGACTCAATGGTTTCCCTTGGGCTGGAGTTGCAGCCCTTTATTATATGTGAACGTGAGGCGGTGACACCAACCCTCTTTAGTAGACTTAGTCACGCATGATAGGTTACATTGTTAGTATTCTGTGCTTCAATTAATGTGGCGAGGTAAGACATGGATGAACTGTCTGCAACAGGGCAACAATCCACACGATATATTCAGAATTTAAGAACTACATTATCTAGGACAAACGTATTTACATCAGGTGGTGAAACAAACGACATCTTAAGTATCAGTTCACGCTTGAGAGTCTTCAGAAGGTCTTGAAGAAGGGCGCACATGTTTAAGTGTCGCTTTGTCCGACTGACTGGGGTTAGGTGGCTTTATCGACATGATAGCTTCGTTAAGTGAGGGTGTAGTTAAGTCACCCAGGTCTTCTGCACTCTGAGGATGATAATGATTATTTAAAATAAAACGTTATCGCTGTCATTGTTGTCGCTGTCATCATTATTACCATCATCATTATCTTCTTCTTCTTCTTCTTCTTCTTCTTCTTCTTCTTCTTCTTCTTCTTCTTCTTCTTCTTCTTCTTCTTCTTCTTCTTCTTCTTCTTCTTCTTCTTCTTCTTCTTCTCCGCCGCCTTCTCATCTTCCTCCCTCTCCTTCTCCTTTGGGGGAGAGGTCTCCGTGGCCAAATGGTTAATCCTCCTGCCATGTGTTCCGAATGCCATGGGTTTGATTCCGACTCAATCATTCAGCTCACGAGTGCAGTTTTTTTTGGAGACTCCTAGGGGTCGTCGTTGGAGCTACGGAGTTCGTGCTTTGTGTGACGCTTTTAGCATGCCGTCCTGTGAAAGAGACTGAGCCATGTGGGATGAAACCCGATGCAATGAAGTCGACACTTTTGTCTTTAAACCGCCTTTACTCACTACTTAATAATGAGCCTACTATATTTGGTCACAAATTTAATTAACTCATTCCTTATATGATGACTGGAACATCCCTTCTTTGGTGAGGTGTGCGATGTTAGCTGCTACTGAGGATGTTGCTACTATATTTATTAAAGATCGTTTATAAAGCTCCCAGATTTATTGAATTTCTAGACCCGCCTGCAGGGCCAGACCCAATGATTTCGCGGGCCTTATATGGCCCGAGAACCTGCCGTTCCGTGCCCCTGGTCTGGGCCCTATCTATAAGGGTAGTTCATTTGAAACCCGTTCCAATGGCTATATTACAAAAGCATGAAAGAAACATTAACAGGTGTGGTAGAATTAAACAAAGCATTCATTTTGAATGAATTATGCACCATGGGTTGGTCAGAAGAAGTCGCCGTAGGCATTCAGGCAAGAATCCCATTGCTTAGGTAGGCGGCGAATACCGTCCGTAAAAAAGGATTGTGGTTACTCACTGAACCAAGTGTTTACTGCGTTCATTACGTCTGCATCTGTGCGAAATCGTTGCCCCTTGAGAGCTTTTTTTTAGAGGTCCGAACATAAGAAAATCACACGGTGACAAATCAGGACTATAGGCTGGCTGATGCAGAATTTCCCACTTCTTCCAAGCTAATGCTTCCTGCACAATCTTTCCAACATGCGGACGAGCATTATCGTGCAACAGAATCACACCGCGAGAAAGCATGCCGGGTCGTTTATTCTTGATGGCTTTTTGCAGCTTGTCTAGTGTTTGCTAGTAGTGGGTAGAGTTGATGTTAACACCAGGTTCTTTAAAGTCGGCCAACAATAGCCCTTCATGGTCAAAAAATGCGTTCAGCATAACCTTACCAGTGGAAACCTGTAACTTGAATTGTTTGGCTTTTGGTGATGCAGCATGCTTCCATCGCATGATCTTTCTTTTGCTACTCGGCTCAAAGTGGTGACACCATGATTCATCGCCTGCCACTATGCGGAAGAGAAATGCATCACCCTCCACTCTGTAACGCAGCAAGTGATTCAAACACCATCCCATGCGTTCTTCTTTTTGGTGGTTTGTCAACATCCGTGGTATCCACTGTGAACACACCTTTCGATATTGGAGTTTCTTACGAACGACCTTTTGAATTGTCCTACATCAAATTCTTTAGCTAGCGAACGTATGCTTCGACAACGGTTCATCTGTACTGCTGCATCAATTTTGGCGATTGTTCTGTTGCAACAATATGCGCTTGACCCGACCGTCGAAGATCTGTCGTGAACTGACGTCCTTTCCGAAACATTCATGCCCAGTCTGTCACAGTTGTCTTCAACACACATTTGTTACCGTACGCTGCCTGCATTCTTCGATGAATGTCCACTGGTCGACATCCTTCAAATGAAAGAAACTGAATCACCGCTCTTTGAGCTTCTTTGGACGGATTTTGCATCAATCCAGCCATTTTCTCAACGGTCAGAAACAACCTATGCATCATGGGACGATAAGCACGTGCTCTTTTATTCATTGGCCAGTACTTATCACTGGACTATAACCTGATCATGTTCAAAGTACGCAATTACGCGCGGTGCGGCACGAACGGGTTTCAAATGAACGCTCCTAATACTTATATATACCTCTACCTTACACATACCATCAAATGCCTACCGACCTACTACCTACCTTATACATACCATCTTATACCTACCGACCTACCTACCTCACGCATACCATCACACACACACACACCAAACACACACACACACACACACACACACACACCTACCTACTCAGTGGACAGACATATAGACATACAGGTATTGATTGAATGGGAGACAAAAAAAAAAGAGATAGATAAATAGACAGTCAGACAGATAGATGGGTTTGGATGGATGGATGGATATAGATGGAGGGAGTGAGGGAGGGGGGAATGTTTAGTAACAAACAAATAATTAAATCTAAACAGAATAAGATGTTCATATCAGTATTGATGGCAGCTGTTGCCGTGACTATAAGTTTACAACGAAAACAAAACTTAATGCGTAAAAAAGCTTAATGCGCTCCTCTTCTCGATGATCTACTTCACACAAACAGTTGCGGTTATCGACTCTACATCTGTCCTTAAGTCTTCTTAAAACAAACAGACATGCCTCGGGTATGTGGTGTCAGAGTTACAGCCCTTGTAGGAAACTACGAGAACTAGGGCGACCAGGCCATCGCCTATCAGAGAAAGAATTCTTGAAATAAAACAACTGTCAAAAGATAACACACAAGTGCCATTTTCTTCACCCATGACGTCTGCTCCGGAAGACAATAAAGTGGCTGTTATTTCCTCTTAAATACAGTCTTCCGAGTTAGACTTGATCACTTAATTTGGCCACAGCTCTGAGTCTATCTAAGGGCCGTAGTAGTATTTAGTGGAGCCAGTGTTTGTGGATGTGTTCTATTTGTGTTAATCTGTAAAGGACGCTGGTTTGTTCTTTCTGGTCTAGAAGGAACTGATATAGGGTCAGTATTTTGTTTTCTTGTTTCTTGCTGAATGAGGTGCTGCTTTTACACTTGATCACAGATAAGGAGCACCAGTTGGATCTTTCCCCCAGGACATGTTGGTGTGTTGGGAAATGAGCAGGCGGATAGATTGGTTGGGTATTCACCGTTGGGTGGAATATTGGTGCACGATTAGGTAGATTTGGCCAGGGCCCTTTGGGATCACGAGTATAGTGTGGAAGAACAGATAAACCATCATGTTCTGGAAAGAATTACGAAACAGGAAGTGACCAGAGGATCTGGCCGACAATCAGGACTCCGAGGAAAGACCAGAAGGACTCATAATCAGATTGCAACTGCTGCCATTAGTGTTTGGACTTTTCGTTGGTTGTCGAGGACGGTGGCCGAGTGGATAAGAATGCCGGCTTCTCCTCCTTGAGACCCGGCTTCGAATCCCCGGTAAGTTATGTATTTTTTTCTGTCGGCGGCAAAAAGAAAATCCTAACCTGCACTGTTTGAGGCAACTGCACTAGCCAGGCGGCCTTAATTCCTCAGGCTCAAGACCCTCCTGTCCAATACTGCAAGGCACTATAGGCGATAGATGGCAGTAGGTGACAGTTTTCAGTTAAAGAAAGGCACGGTGCGCTTATGGGAATGTTACGAGTGCAGTGATATAGGTTCTTGACTGAACTCAGCTCACTTGATGGGAGGTCGGTTGTCACCAAGTTCTCTAGTTTGTCTTCTCATAACGTGCCCAAAATATCATGACTGTCTACGTCAAATTTCTCAAATCAGTTTACAGTTTTCATTTGCTTCTTGTAGGATTTAGTTATTGGTTTTTCTGTCTCTCCATGGTATTCATTGCATTTTCCTCAGACACCACATTTCCACTGCCATTAGATGTTTGTCAATTAGTCTGCTCATTGTCCACGCTTCACATCCATACTAATGTACACTCATTTTCTCGTGCAATTGACATCTTTCTATTAGTCGCTATATTTTTTCCGGGGAGCGACTGGCCAAGTGGCTTAGAACCCTGGGTTCTCCTTCGGGAGACCCGGGTTCGAATCTCGGTAAGGTGTGGATTTTTTACTGTCGGTGGCAAAAAGATCATGCTAACCTGCACAGTTCGTGGCGACTGCAATAGCCTGGCGGCCTTAATTCCTCAGGCTGAAGACACCCCCCTCCTCCGCCCAACACTGCATGGTAACGTCAGTATATGACAGTTTGACAGCATTTTTTCCATCTCGCAAACGGCTACCTTCTCCATAGCAATTCTTGTTCTCAACTCTTCAAGACACCTCCCATTAAATGTTATGACTGTTCTTCCTAGTGACGACCATGATCTATGTCTTCTTACAATTTACTTCTACCCCAGTTGTTCACTGTGTGCAATAACCGCATCTGCTAAGTGTTGCAGATCCCGTTCATTGTCTGCAGTTAATAGTGTATCATCCGAATATCTAATGTTATTCATGTTATTTCCCCCAATGGTGATTCCTCTCATATCCTCCCATATCATATCCTGATATTTAGTAAACGGATACTCCACCTTGCCCAAGGGTAGGCTAGCGGAGGGAAGAATTCATTTTATTTCACCAGCTTCATTTCTTCAGGTGAAGCATGCCTCTTTCCAGGTTTGTCCTCTCTGTGTGGGAAAGCAGCCTGTGTGGTCTTGTACTCCTTCAGTCGCTGAATTGAACGTTCTGCGGGAGGGACGAAATAGAATGTTGCCGTCTCCGGTAATCAACACAAATACAATGATGTATGCATAATTTGTTTTGACGCCTGCTTCTTTAAGCTCGTCCAAAGTGAACTCAAAATAAAAACAGTTAGATATGCATGACACCTGCAAAAAAAAAAAAAAGATATAATTAAAGGCAGACACAATGTACATACTTTACAGCGAACGCAGATCCGGTAAACGGAAACCAGTGTAAAAATAACAATGTTAATAATAACAACGTAACAATAGGACTAGAATAAGTTACACCACAGCACAACGAATCGACGTTTCCATCTGAGTGATCTGCATCGGGAACAATGCAAACATAACTATAGAAAAACATAACATTAGAAAATTTAATTAAAAATTAAAACGTAAAAAGAACAAGTATTGGTATTAAATGTTATGCCATTGCCCAAGCTCCGTGTCTAGGAATGCGGCCCAGAAGTTCAGTTGTGAAAGGTACCAAAATAAGAAAATGTGGAACTGAAGGTGTGCAAACAGTTAGATATGGGTATATAGCGGGATTCAGCAAAGTTATATATCATCATCATCATGTTCCACTACTGCCGTCAAGCGTCGTGGGGAGGAATAAATGGCTTTCCAGCGCCCGATATGTGACACTGGATAGTGTCATTCCATGTGCTTGTAGAATGTCTTTGATGTCGTCAATCCATTTTCTTCTCGGGCGCTCTCTTGCTCTCGTAGCAGATGTTCTTCGATGTAGGGCCAGTGCTGGTAGTTGGTGGTGTTCGCATTCTAAGGAGACGGCCAAACTATTTGATCTTCTGTCTTTCAATATTTGAGGCACAAGGTGTTTATCCGGCTGTCTGATAACAACATTTCTTACTCGGTCTCGGATCGTTAACTTGGCAGCTCTCCTCAAGCATCTCATCTTATCTCGCAGGTGTTGATTTTGCGTAAGTGTGATTTGGATAACATCCAAGTTTGACAATGGTAGCCCAGGGTTTGTTGTGAATATGCTATTTATTAGCAAAGTTATACAGCGGCTATAATATATTATTGATTTCTACTGGATGGATGCGTCCCCACGTGACCTAACTGTAGGCTAGACAGTACGTTGACCTGAACACCAGACGTGAACTTTTTCTCAAGGACACAAGGTCTTTGGTTAATCAGCATAGAATTGGTTCAATCTGTCGATATTCGATAGCGGATGTGTTACGAGGGACATTAGAGCCAGCACCCATGGAGTTGTCCGGAGTTCAATGGTGATTGTCTTCACTAATCACGAACCGAAGAGAGCATGGTCAACAAGGCCGGATGGATAAGAGCATCCGCTCTTAAACTTCTGATGTGCTAATGCCGAAGTAGCGAGTCCAACCACCTCACCTGCCATTTAAACTAAAACGTTGATTTCTCGTCCTAGACTTGGGGGACGTAAATTACAAGTACCTCAGATGTCTCTGTGGGTTCGCCTGATGTGGCGAGGGATACTGGTCATAGGGAAAGCTAATCCACACTAAACAATCAGCCGAGTATTCAATGGTGCATTCACAAATGTTTGCCCTCATCCACCTAAAAAATTTGTCTAAAGTATATGTTGCATCGTTATGAAATCTTTCTTGCCTTCTTATATTATTATATCTTATATATCTTCTTATATTTACTCCCACCCAAGAAATATGTCTGTGATAGGTCCAAAGACAACTGAAATAATAGAAAGTAGCGAAATTTCTTCGATGTTTTGGCAATAATGTATTCTTCTTCTTCTTCTTCTTCTTCTTCTTCTTCTTCTTCTTCTTCTTCTTCTTCTTCTTCTTCTTCTTCTTCTTCTTCTTCTTCTTCTTCTTCTTCTTCTTCTTCTTCTTCTTCTTCATCTGCTTCTCCTCCTCCTCCTTCTCCTCCTTCTTCTTCTTCTTCTTCTTCTTCTTCTTCTTCTTCTTCTTCTTCTTCTTCTTCTTCTTCTTCTTCTTCTTCTTCTTCTTCTTCTTCTTCTTCTTCTTCTTCTTCTTCTTCTTTCGTTCGCTTGAAATATGTCTATAACTGCAATGTTGTCTCTTGTATGAATTTAACTGTCTTTTTTAGTTCACTCAGCGGTCCATAGAGTTTATGTTCCATTGTTTCTCTCTAGGCCAGAAGGTTTGCCTAGATATGTTGTATTTTGGGCAGTCTTGGAGTGTGTGCTCCTCTGTCTGCGACGCCAATCCACATGTACACATGGCTGATTCACCAATCTTGAATTTTGTATACATGTGGTTGCGTAATCCCTTGTGTCCTGTTCTGAGGCGCAGAATAATGACTTGTTCGGTCTGTCCATAACGTGGTAGTCATCTTGAGCAAGTTTTGGTGGCTTTCTGACTGATTTGATCATTCTTTTCTTTTGGTGGTATGTAACGGGCACATCAGTCTGGTCTTCTTTTGCTCCTTCCTTAGCCAATCGATCAGCTGTCGTTTCCGGGTATTCCACAGTGTGATGGTATCCACTGTATGGTGACCTTATGCTGACTGCTAAGTTCAGAAAGTAGTGTCCTTAGTACTGGCAATTTCCCAGACAGGAGCGCCTCGAGTACTGATTTTGCATCTGTCAATAGTAATTTCTCTATTGCTATATTGATTGCCTCAATTTCAGCATCATAGTTATGGCAGTACTTTCCTGTGGTACTCTGGCCGTGTCCCTAGTATTATTTGGGTATTCTATGCACAATCCCGCTCCTCCATTTCGAACAGCATTTTGTGCTGACCCATCTGTGTAGACTCGGATCCAGAGGTTAGTGGGTATTCTTCATCAAGGAAGCCGAGAGTGGCTGTTCTGAGCTGTACATTGTTCTGTTCCTTGTCAAATATCCCTCTCAATTTTGTCTGGATTTGTAGTGATAGTCTATGTTCATCTTTCCATGGAGTTCGCTCTGGAATAATTTTCAGGGGGATAAAAACTGTGGGCAGATCGGTGGTTTCTCTGCAGAGTCGTTTGGCCTGGTGGATAAAACTGCTTCTTTTCAACCGCCCCATAGCTAAGTTTTCACATCTGTTCTTCATAGGGTGGCCTGGCAAGCTGAAGAAATTTTCTGCTTGTATTAGCGTTTTCGTATCTCTGCGCTCTCTCAGTGCTTGTGTCCTCCCCATCTTCTCCATCTCCACTATAGGGGTTGATCTCATCCCTGATGTGGTGATTCTAAGTGCTTGATTCTGCACCTTGTGCAGCTCTCAATTCACGTTAATAAACTTGTATTACAGTAATGCGCGTCAATTCGGGTAACGACGCAAGGCACCTCTCAGCACTTCCGTTCCACTATGTGACGTGCTTCTCATAAGGAAATTCCCGAGCACAGTGGAGAATATTCATGTCTAAACACTGATGTTTCAGTGTGAAGATGTAATTCATTCATTCATTCAGTAGCATGTCCTTTGCAAAACCTCGCTCCCATAACAACCTTCATAATATACACTTCATATCTGACTCGTAAAGTATATACCGCATATAAACATTGCGATCTGCTGTGCAATCTCCAGAACCCAAAAAAAAAAAAAAAATGATGAGTGTACATAATGATAAATGGCAAACTACTGAGCGTAATCTTGCCAAGAAATCAACATACAGCTGAAAGATGCTGATGTTGACAGCGATGTCCTGTAAAGGATATGCAAAACATTTAAACATAATGATAAGATTGTATGCTAAATTTCATGATTTTCCCTCAGTTGGTTACAGTGTTATGAATTTTTATACTGGGGAAAAATATTTGTGAACGCACTATAGAAGTAGGAGCACGTGTACGGTCTACGTTTAGTTTAAAGCGAGCGAACGCACACGGAGATTTATTAGACCGGTCGGCTACTCTCCCCTGGTTCTGCCGGCCATGACGTGATCGACTACTTTCGCCTGGTTCTGCCGGCCATGTCGTGACCCTTGCTCGGGCTCGCTATCGTATGTTGGCGGCTGGTAGCAAAGACACGCGAGAGCTGGGCTACAGGGATGGACCAGTGATGATTGAATTAGGGCGTGACACAAATAGAAACAAAAATTGACAATATCAGAATGCCACGGACATAGATAGCCCACGCAAATAGTCTAAACTAAGTGTGTAAGAAACATAACTTGAAAATTAGCAACAGTAAAATAGAGGTAATAACTATAATCCAAAGAAGAAATTTAAAAAATAAATAAAAACAACAAAGATTCGTCTAAAAGAACACCCAATGAAACAAGTAAAGAGCTTCAAGTACTTCATTCATTCATTCAGTAGCATGTCCTTTGCAGAACCTCGCTTCCATAACAACCTCCCGGAGAATCTCTCTGTCATAAGCAAGATGTCCCGCGTCCGATACACCCATCTGGAGATCATCCGCCACATCATGCACCCATCTTCTCTTTGGCCTTCCTCTTCCTCTCTTTCCAGGCATATACCTCTACATTATTGTTCTCTCCAAACTTCGTGACGTTTCAAATGACCAAAATATTTCAATTTTCTTTGTGTTATCGTCTTTAATAGCCAATCTTCTTCAGTATTCAGCTCTAGAAGTATGGATGCATTTGTTCAAGTACTTAGGAAGGATAATATCAAATGACCAACCAGAACGCGAGATCGAAAATAGATGCACTGAGGCAAACCAGCCGGTCTCCCTGGCGAAAGGGTTAAGGACGTTGTTCGTAATCCCGTACACTCACGTACGAAACACAGTTGAGCGAGATTCGGCAGCGGATCGCGTCGCGCTGGTTACTTACGGAGGTATGTGACTGAGCCGGTCGTTCGAAACGCAGTGGCAAACTACTGAGCGTAAAACTTGCCAAGACATCAACAGCAGCTGAAAAATGCTGGTGTTTACTGCAATGTCCTGTAAAGGATATGCAAGAAAAAAAAAGGCAAACCAATTCATTGGACAAATAGCACCAATACTAAAGAAGAAACACGTATCAATAGTCACTAAGAAAGCACTTCACAACACTCTTCCTACCAACTGTGTGCTACCAATGCCAAACCCGGACAATGACAGAAAAAGAGAAAAGAAATGAAAGTCCTGAGAGGAATACTCAATGTATCAAGAAGAGAGAAAATCTGCAATATCATAGAATAGCAGTCTATGGGAATATCGATGCATGAAGCCGATAAACGTGGAATTCTCCCGCTGTTTATACTTCACCTCGACACCGCAAGGTACAAGATGAAGATGATGAGATGAGACGGACAAAGATAGGAGGGATAAGAGCGCTTGTTCTTAAACTTCCCGTGTGCTGATGCCAAGGTAGCAGGTTTAATCCATGCACCAGTCAGTTAGACTAAAATGTTGACTTCTCGTTCTTGACTTGGGTATGCACATTACAAGTACCTCAGAAGTCGGAGTTGGCTTGGATCACTGATGGCGAGAGACTGATAATATGGAAAGTTAATCCACACGCAACAATCAGTGCAGTACACTAGAAGCAATAGCACGTGTATGGACTACGTTTGAGCTTCAAAGCGAGTGAACGAAAAAAAAATATGATCACATCAAATGCCATGGAAAGTACAGGCGGCTGGTGTGATAGTAAACATATCACCCTGGAGTAAATACGGACAACCCAGGCAGGGAAATTATTTCGGCCTAGTCTAAATGTTCAGTTTTGTGTGTGGAGGCAGTTGATAATAAGTTGAGTTAAGTTAAGCTAAGAAACGACATCACTGCACTCAGGACATTCCCACACGCGCCTCGTCTCCTCTTTCAACAGTCAGCGAAGAGTCATACTGCTGATGGTTCCAACTGCCATCTGATTGAAAGTTCTCCTGGTCTTCCCTCTCAGCTTTGAGATTCGTCCAGAACCCCTGCCGATCCTCCGCCATATCATTCTCTCCACATACGGGATCTCAGTCTGTTCCACCGCCTTCTCCACCTGGTCCCACAGGTACCCGACCACCTCTACATTGTCCACAGGTAATCTACCACAGAGAAGTGCAGTCCCTGTCAGCCTATCAGCCTGTACATTCCCCCACAATCCTGCATGACCAGGTAAGAAAATCCATACAATTCTCACAATCTGTGACCTCTGAATCGAGGTGAGCCATTCCACACGAACCGTTCCTTTCTCCACCTTAATTAGCATACTCGAGTCCGTAATGAATATAGCCGCAGGTCAGCATGGCCGAATGGGTAAGAAAGCGTGTTTTTAAACGTCCGATGTGCTGTTGCCGAGGCTAGGGGTTCAACCCCTACACCGGACAGCTGAACTAAAATGTTGACCTTGACTTTGGGACGTAAATTACAAGTACCCCTGAAGTCGGAGTGGATGGCGAGGGACACTGTTAATAGGGAAAGCTAATCCACACGCAAAATTCAGTCCATCACTACTATAAATAGTGTGTATGGACTACGCTTGAGTACAAAGCGAGCGAGCGCCAAAAAAAAAAATAATATCCAATGTAACTGGAATATCAGCTATTTCTCCCCCACGACTCTTAACCACATAAGTTAAAGAAGATATAAACAAAATGAACCCCTAGGGTGTCAGTTGCTCTATACAGATTTGAGGCGCCCACCATATGTCCAGCACGCCTGAAGGTGGCCTCTACAGGATGTCACAATCAACCCCAGCATTATTTGGCTGTTTGTGATTTTGAATAACGAAGACAAACAATAGATTGTACGATTTATTGGTTGGCATATTTCTTTGCATCGCGTCAAGTATATACTGCAGAAATCGCACAACATAAACTAAAATTATTAGATAAATCATTCAAGCTGAAATATACACATATACACACAGTAATTTCAATTATCTACCAAGATAATTTTAAAATGACTATCATGTCTTACTGTTTGCACAAGACTGGCTTCTGCCGATTAATGACGATTGCTTCAGTGACCTTTAACAAGCGACCATTTTGTGTGTTAAACAACACGCGAAACACATTGTCCCTATCAATCACGAGACCAGTTTCCAAAATGTTTCGTCCAATCTATGACGTTGAATGTTTGTGGTGTGTCGGCCTGGCCAGGATCCCAGCGTCTTTGTGTATTATTCTGTCAATTCTAAACCACCGACGCTGATAACATTGTTAAAAATCAACACAAGGCAGTCATCTTGCAAATCGCATGCAGCTGATTTTGAAAGTTGTGTGCGGGATTAGGAATCGTGTTGGCCACAGACGCAGACACTCTTTGGTTACGAGGCTATATAAAGACGCGCACATGCGCTCTCTCTCTCTCTCTCTCTCTCTCTCTCTCTCTCTCTCTCTCTCTCTCTCTCTCTCTCTCTCTCTCTCTCTCTCTCTCACACACACAGAGAGAGAGAGAGAGAGAGAGAGAGAGAGAGAGAGAGAGAGAGAGAGAGAGCGAGATGTATAAAAGGGATTAACAAGTACATAAATGCATATGATAGCACAATCAGAACACTGATGTTTCTGTGTGAAAATGTAATACATTTCATAATATGCACTACATCTTTGACCCGTAAATTATATACCGCATATAAACAAACATTTAGATCTGCTGTATAATCTCCAGAAAAAAACTATTTTTGTTGGGTGTACATAATTAGTTAGTTAGTCTTTCCTCTTGAGCCTAAGGCGGCGCATAGGGCAGAAGTCATGGCTCTCCATGTCCGGCGGTTCGCTGCTGCCTGTTGTAGATCCTAGATGTTCACTTGGCCGTTGAATGAGCCTTCTCTGATGATGGTTCTACGCAGGGTCTCTCTTGGTCTTCCCCGTTTTCTTTTCCTTACTGGTGACCATAAGAGGGCTTGGTCTTGTCTTGTCCATTCTGAGTACACGTCCGATGTAGTTCCAACGGCGTTTTCTTATAAAATTGGATACAATATCTTGCTTAGTCCTCTTGTCTTATTTGCGTATTGGTTCTGAAATTTGTCCAGTGGAGGGTGTACATAATGATAAGGTTAAATGCTAAATCTCATCTTATGTCCTCAGTTAATTTTTATACAGGGGCAAACAATTGTGAACGCACTATAGCTTTCTTCGCATGCAATATACCACGAGCGACTGAGCACTCATGGCTCTGACCTGATAGATAGGGCATCGATTCTACATAATCAGTCAATGAATTCCACAAGCTTTTAATCTTCTCCTCCTCAGGCCGGCCAGGCAGCCGTCTGAAGACGTCCATAACTCGAGCGCAAGAGATGAAGCCAGGCTGTCAGTATGTCAACCCAGGAGAGGATGATCAGATGGTGAGTCTTGTTGCTGCTGGTTTGATTTTACGCTTTGTGCTTGAGTTTGGTATGATATTCCCAATAATATGAATAACTAAGTGGAAGGTCAGTGACAATATGGGACTCTATCGAGGCCCCGTAACTGGAATGAGTACCCTTTACTATGTCGTAGCCAGGAGCCTGTCCATGAGTGCTCTTAGTCGTAACCAAGAGTTTGCCAGTGAGTGCTCTAAGTCATAGCCAGGAGTTTGTCAGTGAGTGCTCTAAGTCATAGCCAGAAGTCTGTCAGTGAGTGCTCTAAGTCGTAGCCAGGAGTCTGTCAGTGAGTGCTCTTAGTCGTAGCCAGAAGTCTGTCAGTGAGTGCTCTTAGTCGTAGCCAGAAGTCTGTCAGTGAGTGCTCTTAGTCGTAGCCAGAAGTCTGCCAGTGAGTGCTCTTAGTCGTAGCCAGAAGTCTGTCAGTGAGTGCTCTTAGTCGTAGCCAGAAGTCTGTCAGTGAGTGCTCTTAGTCGTAGCCAGAAGTCTGTCAGTGAGTGCTCTTAGTCGTAGCCAGAAGTCTGTCAGTGAGTGCTCTAAGTCGTAGCCAGAAGTCTGTCAGTTAGTGCTCTTAGTCGTAGCCAGAAGTCTATCAGTGAGTGCTCTTAGTCGTAGCCAGAAGTCTGTCAGTGAGTGCTCTTAGTCGTAGCCAGGAGTTTGTCCGTGAGTGCTCTAAGTCATAGCCAGGAGTTTATCCTCATTGTAAATTGGCCTTTTCTGTTACGTGTAACATCTTCAAGATGTTTGATGTTTCTGAGGGTAAAGTGAAGGAAATAGGTTTCGCGTGCCCGATGCTTATGTTTAACTAGGCTGTACCGCAAATCAATCAATCAATCAACCAACCAATCAACCAACCAACCAATCAACCAACCAACCAACCAACCAACCAACCAATCAATCGCCGTCTCCGCAATGAAGGTTGGCTGCAATGGATCTCAACACTGTCTCTCGCCCTGACAGTACATTCTGTCAGACGGATGTTCGTCCATCTTTTGATGTTATCTTCCCACTTGTATCGTTGTCTATCTCTTGCTCGCTTGCCTTCAACCTTACTCTCCATTGTGGCGTTTATAAGAGTGTTATGTCTTTTTAACGTGGCCGAAATATTTAACTTGACTCTGATTTTTATTTCTTTCATCGTCTCTTTGATGGGGGGAAAAAAAAAATGGCAACCGTAAGCGGCTGCAAACCAAAAATCCAAAAACCTACCGCAAAATAATTTCATTACATAAAAGTAAATATCCTATATCGATGTGGAATGTAAGGGAAAGCTACAATAATTTCTCCAAAGCTAGATTTGTGTTGGATAGACCAGCTCTGCCGGCTTCTTGGCTTAGAGGTTATGACTTTTCTCCGTAATCTCGTATACTCTCGTCGGTGACGTGATGACGGTGAGAATCAGCAGTGGTTCGAATCGCACCGGTAACTTACGGGGTATGTGAGCCGGCCGCTCAGAAAGCAATGGCAAACTACTGAGCGTAATCTTGCCAAGAAATCAACATACAGCTGAAAGATGCTAATGTTGACAGCGATGTCCTGTAAAGGATATGAAAGGAAAAAAAAAAGACCAGCTCTAAAATCGACACGACACGCTTATTTTGGGGCACGAATAAACTAATACATAACGTAGCTTCACGAGTTCAGGGAAGGCTTGGCTTGCAGGATTTGAGTTGAATCCCCGCGTTGCCATCATTAGCTTGTCTCACTGTAAACTGGTCTTTTTTAACAACAGGAAATCGTTGGCTACAAAAGCCACAGATGTAAGAAAGCCATGACCTACTTAGCTTACATCCTGACACTGGGTCTTCTGCGTCTACTCTTTTACTGGTTGAGGAACCTGATGCTGTACTCCAGCTGTGTCGTTTGCTCTTTGCCGGAAGCGGAGACAGTTCTGCTCAAGGTGAGTGCTATTTAATTTGCTAGTTCGATAGTAATATGGTGCTGTTGAAATACCCCGAGATCAATATAGAATCCACGGGTAGACAGAACCCGTTACCTTTGATGAAATCTGTCTTCAGGAGGTAAGTGAGATAGTTACATATCCTTTACAGGACGTCGTAGTCAACCCGGACATTTTGTTGGCTGTTTGTGATTTCTTGGCAAGTAGTTCCCATTGCTTTCTGAACGACTTGCATTCAATTATATGAAATTAAGCGCAGGGCGGTCTACTGCCAAATCGCCCGCAGTTGTGTTTCGAACGTGGTATTCGGGATTACGAATTACGTCTGTAAACTCTTCAGAACCGGTATCTGGAGGTAAACCTTACACAAAGTCTTGCCGAAATAGATACACTGACCTTTGAGATGCAGAAATAGGTATGACGCATTTCCCTAGAAAAATTAATTGGAGAACCCTTTGAGGCCTCTAGGACTGTTCAAGCGGGCCGCACAGAGTATGAGATGCAACAACTGATCTAGAATGACACATATCGAATTGACATAGTGATCTACACCGATGGGTCAGTGGTGTGCGAAGGCTAATGATCGTTTCTTGAAAAAGAAGAGTCTGGCATATAAGATTATGACTTCCAGCATGAGAATGAAAGTAGAAGCAGTCACAGCGGCATTCTGTTGGTTAGAGAAGACCACTGCAACATACATTGTATTCGTGACGGAATCAGGGAGCGTGCTTAGTAAGGTGAAGAAAGGAATGTTTCGTGTGGAATGGCTATTCTCGCTTCAGAGGTTACAGATTGTGAGAATTATATGGTTTTTTTTTCCCCACTGGCCATGCGGGAGGTGGGGGTGGGGGGGGGGGGAAATTGAACATACTGATAGGCTGGCAGGGAATGCACCACTTGGTGGTAGATTACCTATGGACAAGGGAGAGGTAGTCGTGCGACTGTGGGACCAGGTGGAGAAGGCGGGGGAATAGACTGAGAACCCGTAACGTTGAGAGAATATTGCGGGGGATCGGCAGAGGTGCTGGAAGAATCTCAAACGTGAGATGGAAGACCAAGAGAACTTTCAGTCAGGTAGCGGTGGGAAGATTAGTAGTATGACTCTTCACCGGCTGTTGAACGAGGATACAGTCGCGTGTGAGAATATCCTGAGTGCAGTGATGGCGGTTCTTAACTCAACTCAACGCAACTCAAACAGTTCATAAATAAATACACACGTTTGTTTTGCGCTTATAGAAGTAGGGGACAGAACTAGAGACTAGAGGACGCACTTTTTTTTTTTTTTTGCATATCCTTTACAGGACATCGCTGTCAACAGCAGCATCTTTCAGCTGTCTGTTGATTTCTTGGCAAGATTACGCTCAGTAGTTTGCCATTGCTTTCTGAGCGGCCGGCTCAGTTATCCCGCAAGTCACCAGCGGGGGTCGAACCGCTCCCAGTTCTCTCCCGCTACGAAACTGATTGATTGATTGATTGATTGATCTAGGAACCGACATCACAGCATTCGGGACATTCCCATAAGCGCTACGAAACTCTGCGTGATAAACGGGATTACGGAGAAAGTGTTGTAACCCCTCGGCCAGAGAGACCGGCCGAGGACGCACTAGACAACATAAAAATTGAAAGCTATAGTTACGACCGGCATTCGAACCTCTCATCTCCAAAAGACGACAGCGCCTCGCTGCGGGAGCAAGTGTACTTCGACGCATGACTAACTAGACCTTGAAAGAGGAACGAAGAAAAAGAAGCATATGGAAACAAGATTAATAATAAACCACACTTTTATATTGTCGTTGTGTTACCACTGTCAACCTTGGGAAGGGAGCTGAAATTCCAGGGCGCGAATGGACACACAAAGCAGGCATCAAAGGCCCACGGGGGCCCCATTCTGGCAAAGCTTCTGCCGGACTCTGTCAACTACGAGTCGATCTCTACAATATGAAAGCCGCCGAAACTGAGCAGCACACTTGATACCTCGTAATTATCTAGCTCAGATCTCCCAGGCGTGATAATCAAAAGCTGTTTCGTTGAAGGTACATCTTAACATATATTTCCGTGGTGGACTTTTGTGTTGGCATTCTGGCAGCGGCATTATGCATAGTATTCTATGTGGGCTGTTAGCTTGTCGAGACTCCTACCTGTTCCACCTTTCACATGGGGCAGCGATGAGCATTTTGTGTGATATTCACTGGTACAGGAACGGAACATAATGGGGCGACTCTTTGCCGTGAAGTTGGAAACCCGACCAACCAACCAACCAACCAACCAACCAACCAACCAACCAACCAGAAGTCGATTCTTGTTCTAATCTCTTCAAGGCACCCCCCCCCCCCCAACAGATGTTATGACTGTTCCGAGATAGTTGTACCAGCTCACTTGTTTAAGAGTTTAAGAATTTAGAAGGAGGTACTCTAGAATTGATAGATACTAATCCAACTGTGACCGATTATATGTGATGATGATGACGAGTTAAATATCCTTAGATGTTAAGTTCTGGTTACATTCCACTTGATTATAAATGTGACGCTTTGAACATTGCTGGTGCTATATCTGTTTCAGGATCAGTATGGGCTGTATTTCGTGTCCAGAGTTGAGACCATCACCAGGGAAGGGACCGGGTATGTTTAGTATTTGATTGGTTATATCATCATCATCATCATCATCATCATCATCATCATCATCATCATCATCATCATCTTCGTCATCGTCGTCGTCATCGTCATCATCATCCACAATTGCATCACTGCTCACTTCATCATCACCACCACCACCACCACCACCACCATCATCATCATCATCATCATCATCATCATCATCATCATCATCATCATCTTCATCATCGTCGTCGTCGTCATCATCATCATCCACAATTGCATCACTGCTCACTTCATCATCACCACCACCAACACCACTACCACAACCACCACCACCACCACCACCATCATCATCATCATCATCATCATCATCATCATCATCATCATCATCATCATCCACAATAGCATAACTGCTCACTTCATCACCATCACCACCATCATCATCCACAGTATCATCACCACCCACATCATCATCATACACAATATCGAAATCACTCACATGATCACCATCAACATTATCGCTACCATTGTCATCATCATTATAGTTATTTTCAATATCATCACCATTCACATCATCATCATCAACATTATCGCTACCACCATCATCATCCTCAGTATCATCATTACTCACATCACCATCATCAACACCATCATCATCATCCACAATATCACCACCACTCACATCATCATCATTATCATTGCCACTTACATCACCACCACCACCACCACCACCACCATCACCATCATCATCATCATCATCATCATCATCATCATCATCATCATCATCATCATCATCATCATCATCATCATCATCATCATCTTCATCTTCATCATCTTCATCATCCACAATATCATCATCACTCTCATAATTATCATCATCATCATCATCATCATCATCATCATCATCATCATCATCATCATCATCATCATCATCATCATAATCATCCACAATATCACCACTCACATCATCATCATCATCATCATCATCATCATCATCATCATCATCATCCACAATATTATCACCACTGACATCATTATCACCACACCATCATCATCCACAATATCATCATCAACATTCACATATCATCATCATCATCATCATCATCATCATCATCATCATCATCACCATCACCATCATCATCATCATCATAATTATTTACATCATTATGATCATCTTCATCCATATCACCCACACTGTTATCGTCCCCACCATCATGATTTTCATTATCATCCTTACTTACATTATCAACATTCCCATAGCTGAATGAATGAGAGCACTTATTCTTAAACATCCGGTGTGCTGATGCAGATATAGCATTTTCAGCCCCTATACTGGTCAGTTGAACTAAAATGTCGACTTCTCATCCTTGACTTGAGGATGTAAATTACAAGTACTTCAGAAGTTGAAGTGGGTTGGCCTGATGGCGAGGGACACTGGTGACAGGGAAAGCTAACTCACAGCAAAAAGTGCACTAGACGTATTAGCATATCTGTGGACTACGTTTGAGTTCAAAGCAAGCGAAGACAAAAAGAAAACCAATATTACCATCACCACTGCCACTATCATCACCACCATCACCACTGCCACTATCATCACCACCATCACCACCATCAGCACCATCACCAACATCATCACCACGTTTCATAGACAAACTATATTTTTCATGGCAGACCTTACATACCTTGTTTGATACAGGTGAATGGGAATATTCTTCAACAAGTGAATCAGTACAATTATCTCGTAACAGTCATAAAATCTGATGGGAGGTGACTTGAAGAGATTAGAACAAGAACCGCTATTGTGAAATTAGCCCTTTGCAAAATGGAAAATATGCTGACCAATAAAAAGATGTAAATTCCAACGAGAAAGATGATTGAAGTGCTACACAGAGCCTGTACTTTTGTATGGATGTGAAGCGTGGACAATGAGCAGACAAGCTGAAAAATATCTGATGGTGTGGAAATGTAGTTTCTGAGGAAGATGCAAAGAATATCATGGACAGACAGAAAAACCCGTGACAAAGTCCTACAAGAAAAAAATGAAAATCATAAACTGATCAGTGAAATTAAACACAGACAGTCAACATTTTTTGGACACATTATAAGAAGAAATAAATTAGAGAACTTGATGACAACTGGTAAGAATGGGGGTGGGGGGAACACGGGGAAGGCAGAGAAGTAAATATCTGGATGGCCTAGCCTCGTGGCATTTTTGAGACAAGAACACAGAGCTTATCCACCACTCTAGTGAACAAGTGAGATGGCAAAACATGATTGCCCACCCCTAACAGCATAGCACATCATGATGCTTGATTCCAAGTGAGAGAGAAGAAGTAACCACATGTAACTTAAATATAACTCAAACAATATCCAGGAAGGTAAGCAATTCAATGAACATAAATCAATGAACAAAGATAGACAAATCCAGCACACTAATATGGCAAAAGTGTCATATCTTCTATGAATGAAAAGACACTCTGGAGTAGATAAGACCTTTGAATGGATAAGAATTGAGGTCTAAATAAATGACCTACATTTGTATGAAAGTACTGACCTAATATATGTTTACCTAAGATAGTTGTCAGTGTGCATTTTTGACTGTAGGTTTCTGCGACTGTTGATTTTAAATAAGGTCACTAACAAATGCCAGATTTTTGTTTGTGTGTTTTGCAGGGTCAAAGTAAGGAAGCCCAAAAAACGACTGTTTATTAAGAAACATGACACAATCAACTACAATCCACAGGTTGGTGTTTTTATATCAATAATTATAACTGGAACCCTGAATTGTCGAAATTAGAAAGAAAGCAGATGCCAAAGAACATTCTTGTGTAGATTGTAAGAATCCCATGGATGGCTAAAACATGATTATCCATGTAAATACATCAAAGATTCCAAATGTATAATTCTCAGAAATTGTAATAGCACTTTCTACTTTCTAGAAGATGGTATACCTATACCACTCCAGTCTTAGCTTTCTGCACTGTAGACATCCTCCCCCATTTCGATCGCCTACTGCTTGAACAATTAGCAGGCAGTGACCACTGACCTATCAAACTTATAATGAATATAGTATATGTCCCACAGGAGCAAAAGCCGTTGCTATGCTGGAATTGCAAATGAACTGATTAGGATAGATATGTCATACTTAGAGACAATTACTGTGAGAACAATTAATTGATTAGTATTTCTGTGTAAGGTACTAGTTTCAGAATGAAAGTTTAATCTTCTTCTTCTTTCGCCGTCAGACATCAATATAAATAAATGCAGAGAAAGTGGCACTCAGATTGTTTATATCCCCATAGAGTTAGTCCTCAAATGGAGCGGGGTGTAGACCAAAATATTTTTCTGTTCTGCATATGTTGGACACTCCTGCAACAAATGTCTAGCATTCATTTTACCAGTTCCACAATTATATTCATCAGCATCTCCTGTCTAAACATGTGGTATGTCAGCCTGGTGTGTCATGTCTGAAGATTATAATTGTCTTGTTTTAATGTTGATAAAGAGATGAAAGTCTCCAAGGCAGTGACTGTGTACTGTTGACCTTCAGCCGTCAATTGAAAATACAATGATATATTTCTCTGAATTTCTGTATAAAATACTCATTTTGGAATGAAAATACAATGATATATTTATCAGCATTTCTGTGTAAAATACTCATTTTGGAATGAAAATACAATGATATATTTATCAGCATTTCTGTATAAAGTGCTCTTTTTGGAATGAAAATACAATGATTTATTTATCAGCATTTCTGTATGAAGTACTCATTTTGGAATGAAAATATAATGATATATTTATCAGCATTTCTGTATAAAGCACTCTTTTTGGAATGAAAATACAATGATTTATTTACCAGCATTTCTGTACAAAGTACTCATTTTGGAATGAAAATATAATGATACATTTATCATTGCAGAATGATGAAAGTCTTATTCGGTATTTCCTGTGCAAGAAAGTCAAGTATATTTGGGATCCGGAACGATTTCAGTTCATTCCTTTAAGGTAGATTGTTATAAATCAGTCCAGCATTTTAATATAGTTGTTGTAGTTGTTGTTATTATGATGTGTTATTGTTGTTGGAACCTCATTGATTCCTGTTGTTTTTGCCAGCATGGCTAGAGAACCAGTGACTGATGTTGACTGAGATTCTTCCTGGCAGGCTAAAACACTACATTCTGTCAGCAAGTGAAGTATCTCACTCCAGAAACTCTAGTCAGATGCTGTCGGCTGCTCTTAAGCTCTATCCACAACCTGCTGAATTAATTTCACATTACCTTAGTCAGGGGGGCTAAACTGGTACTCTACCTTGTCCAAGAGTGTCCTGCAGGCTAGCGTAGGGAAGGAGGCTAAAAAGCTACACTGAGTAAATAATGAAAAATGGCAAGTGGAATTGGTCAGGTTACAAATGCCTCCAAGACGTACTGAGATATCTGTCCGTGAGTTTGAAATAGTGTTAGTAGCAAATACAAAATCATTAAGTAGGTAAGGAACCTATGACAGGTCTTACAAACAGGTAGGATTTAAAAACAGATTTAAAACAGATTTACTTGATCTTAGAAACATACTGCTCATAAATCGTGGGGGAAAGAGGCTAATCACAGGCGCTGGAACTTAAATTACTCCTCCCCACGACACCTAGCGGAATAAGTGGAAGGCAACAACAACAACAATTACGACAACAACAAAAACAACAGTGACAATGTTGATAACAGCAGCAACAACAACAACAACAACAGCAGCAGCAGCAGCAGCAGCAGCAGCAGCAACAACAGCAGCAACAAATACACAATCACAACTGACAGAATGGGCATTGCAGCTAGATAAAGTTGTGTACTGTGTAGCACAGCCAGTGCCACACCAACCCTCCATAGATGCACCCTATGACATGTATGATAGGTCACAGTGTTACTGCCCTTTGCTTCCCTTGTCGGCCTCATTATCAGATCTAGTGCCAAACAAAAAGTAGGTTTGGACCAAACAAAAATGGACGTCTGAAAATGGGAAGTAGATGTTTCACAGTTATGACTTAAAAGTTGTTATTTTGGTAGCAGACATACTGTATTATATATCAAATTAAAGGGGGTTGCATATGGAAAAACTACTGTATTTTAAGCCATTGGCAGGTATGAGAAGTCACTTAAGATGATTAATCATCCTATGACACTAAATCATTTAATATGTGGGTGAGATACGAGAGCTGATGTTCTAGCTTCAGGGGCACCTACCGTTGGGATATTGAAGGTAGACCTTGTCATTGTTCCTTGCCATTGTTCTTTGTTCCTTGTCATTTTTCCTTGTTCCTCATTATTTTTCCTTGTCATTGTTCCATGTTTCTTGTTGTTGTACCTTGTTATTGTTTCTTGTTATTGTTCCTTGTTATTGTTTCTTGCTATTGGAAGTTAGGCAAAGAATTCTTGCATGTAACATAGAACCAGTTTTAACAAATGGCCGACATTCATGAACAATTAGTAAACAGTAATCTGGACAAATTATGGGAACCTGTGTCGCAAAGACAACTTATCACAAACATCAAAAGGAGGCAGTCATCATTTTTTGGCCACATTATGAGAAGACAAAAACTGGAAGTTGTGACAACCGGAAAGATTTGTGGAAAGAGAGATAGAGGAAGACAGCAAGAGAAAATTATGGACAGTCTAGTGCCATGACATGAGAGGGAGTCAACACATACATTGATCCATGCGGAGATCGCAATTTGTGAGGAAGCATGATCACCCACGCCAGTTTGCACTTCACCACTTCACTTCACTTCACTCCACTTCACTTCACTTCACCACGTTCACTTCACTTCACTTTACTTTACTTTCTTTCATTTTACTTTACTTGACTTCACTCCACTTCACTCCACGTAGCTTGACTTTGTTTTACTTCACTTCACTTCCATCTACTTTACTTTACTTCACTTCACTCCACTTCACTTCAATTCACTCCACTCCATGCCACTCCCACATCACTTAACTCCACTTCATTTCATCTCACTTCGCTCCACTCCACTTCACTTCACTCCACTCCACCTCACTTCACTCCACCTCACTCCACTTCACTCACTTCACTTCTCTGCACTCCACTCCACTTCACTCCACCTCACTTCACTTCACTCCACTCCAGTTCACTATACTTCACTTCACTCCAACTCTCTTCACTTCACTTCACTCCAGCTCACTCCACTTTACTTCACTCCACTCCACTTCACTCCATCTCACTCCACTTCACTCCACTCCACTTCACCCCAGTTCACTCCACTTTACTTCACTCCACTCCACATTACTTTACCTATCTCCACTTTACTTTGCTTCTCTTTACTTCACTCCTTCACTTCACCTCACTTCACTTCGCCTCACTTCACTTTGCCTCACTTCACTTCACCTCACTTAACTTTGATCCACTTCACTTCACTCCACTTTACTTCACCCATCATGTTCTGTTTGGCCATTGAAAACAAACACCTACCACCATATCTTCACATATAACCACCACCACTATCATCATCATCCAGTGCATTGCCGACTGGTGTGGGCATCATGCCTCTCCATATCCTACCATCTCTAACGACATGTATCTGTTCACGTACTGACTCCCTTCTGTGCTAAGACACAAGACTGCCAAGAACTTTCCTCTCACTGTCTTCGTTTATTGCTCTTTCCACAAATTTTTTCCGGTTGTTACATGTTCTGATTTTTGTTTTTTTTCATAATGAGAAATATAACTTTATTGACATAAAAATGAGGTTAAATTGTTTCTATTATTATACGTAGGTTAGAAATGTTGCCAGATTTCTGCCAATTTGTTTGCAGTTTTCTTTTATTTCTTCAAGGGGTCTAGATGAAGGCTACAGATTATCCTATTTTCACAACACTAAAGGCCTGAGTACAAAAGACCAGGGCAAACGGTAAGTCTTCAGTTTGTAAAAATCATATAAGTACAAAGAAACTCTTGTTCATAGTTGTGTGAATTGGCAAGTAAAAAGTAACTAGACTTTTTCACTTTTGTGGTATGTTCGGTGCCGGATCACATCATCACTTTGATTCATGTTCTTTTATTTGGTATTGTTGTCTCAACTGGGGAAGGAAAAGATGCTTTTGAAGAGAACTAGTCACCTCACATCATAGTCTTACGATGTAGCTTAATGTAAAGTGCTGGAGATGTAAAGTCCACAGTATCTCACACACCGACACAGCAGACAAATGGAAGGGCTGACTTCTGTAATTAAAGTTGACTGATTAAAAAAAAACTGGATCATTTCAAGCACTCTCTCTCCTTCCTCCTTTTTCTTAACTTGAGGATAATTTTCTTCCACTTCCTCATGCACCATTTTCCTAATTATCCCCCAGCCTTACTTATATTGGTGTTTGTCCCTTTGTGTCAGTGTTTTTTTAAGCTTCACTTTGCATTATTGGTGGATGTTTTCTTTGTCTGAAAAAGTAAAGAACAAATGTATCATTTTTTGTTGTAGTCACCAATATAAGTCCTCCATCACCGATATAGTGCTTGGATTCCTGTAGAAAAATTTACTCTGGAGTCACTACTGTGTGTGCCTGACATGAACAGTCTGTCACAGCAGTCATGCTATTTTGAAATTTCCTACTCCACTAATACACTTGCTGGACTCTCAGGCATGCATCACCACACTGAACCATCATTCGCCTATGAATTCTATAGGTTTCACCCCTTCACTGATAAAAAAATGGATAACAGAATGCTGCTCCTCTTTGGTGCATGTCAAAAGTGGGGTGGCCATCTTTAAACTGTCCTTATGACATCACCATGTTTGTCTGCATCATGATGTCACATGCTTAACACTATATATTGACATTCTTAACAAAGATATTTACAACTAGACAATAGCATGGCTATTGTAATTTCTATCACACTTTTAAGGTTTTATGTGACCCACCCCCGACCCATGTATACTCACATGTTTGAGTTTATGTGGAGTTTGTTCACATTTTCTCTTCTTCAGACGGGTCCTGTATGGTATGAACTCCATTGCTGTTCATGTGACGCCAATATTGGTGCTGTTATTTAGACAGGTAATCTTTTTATTACAATCAATAAAGAAATTATCATGGCAAGGAAAGGCAATGTGCAGCAATGTTGTTCAACATAACATAACATCTTGGAACATTCATAACATCTGAAACATAACATCTTGGAACATTCATACATCTGATGAAAGTTGTGTGTAAGTGGGACATGATTATTACAGGCATTGATATTGCACATTGGGAGCAAGTCGCCACTGAACGTGTTGCATGGAGGGCAAACATCAGAAATGGAATAAAGACAAAGGAGAAAATTATTGCAGATAAGTCACACACTAAGTGTGTGAGACGTAAGATAGTACGTGATGGTGGAAATGACTATGTGTTCACACGCATCCATTGTGAACAAACATTTACAGCTCAAATTGGTATGATCAGTCACATTCGCTACTGCCATGGGTTGTAGTTATTATGCCTGTTTGAAGCACAATGTAACGAAACTATCGTCTATCAAGATGGCAAGGTACCGATTAACAATGGAAGATGTTTTGTGGGGATTAGAACAAGAATCACCATAGCCAGTGTAACCTTTTGCAATATGCTCAATATTTTCAACATTAAAAAGCTGTCGTTTGCAGTGAGATTTGCAGAGAAAAAAAGTGCTGAGCGATATATCTCTAAGTGCAGGTCCGCATGGCCGAATGGTTCTTAAACATCCGTTGTGCTGATGCAGAGGTAAGCGGTTTAGCCCTTAGACCGGACAGCTGGACTAAAATGTTGACCTATCATTACTTGGGGACTTAAATTTAAATTACCTCTGAAGTCTGAGTGGGTTCACCTGATGGCGAGGGACACTGTTAATAGGGAAAGCTAATCCACAAGCAATATTCAGTCCATCACTACTATAAAATAGTGTTTAAGGACTACGCATGAGTTCAAAGTGAGTGAGCACCAAAAAAAAATCTCTTAAGTTGATTGCATATCCTGTACAGGATGTTGCAGTCAACCCAAGAATTTTTTGGCTGTTTGTGATTTCTTGGCAAGTTTACATTTAGTAGTTTGCCATTGATTTCTGAACGACCAGGAACTCATACCATTGTATGAAAACCAACACAAGGCTCTAAGTGCTGGATCAATATATATATGGACTTCAACATGGCAAAATCGTTAAGAGACCTCTGGTTCTTAAACTTTCAGTACACTGGTGAAGAGGTAGCGGGATTGTTTCCTATACACACCAGTGTGGATTTTAACATTGATTCCTCTTTCAGAAAGCAATGGCAAACTACTGAACATAAACTTTGTCTAGAAAATCAAGCTGAGTTGGGGTTGACCACCATGACCTACAAAAGACATGCAATTAAAAACATCATCATCTTGTGCCATGCCGCAGGTATGGGTGATCACGTGTCTCCACAAATTGCAATTTCTGACATCATAGATCAACTCATGTGTTGAGTCCCTTCTGTGCCATGACACAAGACTGTCAGAATTCTTCTCACGCTGTTTTCCTCTATCTCTCTTTCTGCAAATCTATACTCTTATATTTATGTGAACATGGACAATAAAGAAGTATATGTGAATGAGGAAACATTGTAGGTGGTGGACAATTTCGAATGTCTTGGGTCATTAATTACTAACAATGGTGACACAATGAAAGAAATTAAATGATGGATATCTATCACTCTTCAAAGACTAAAAATACTGAATAAATTGTGGAGTGGGACAGATAGAACTACAAAAATTACATTTTTAAGAGCATGCATCTTTCCCATTGCAACATATGAATGTGAGACCTGGACACTTACTAAACAAGCTGTTTAGCACATAAATGCCTTTGAATGTAAATGTTATACACGGGTTCTAAGAATATCTTGGATACAGAAAAGAACAAATGCATCCATACAACAATATCTGAATATTGAAAAAGGTTGGCTACTAAAGACTATAAAACAAAGAACATTGAAATATTTAGCTCACTTGAAACATCAAAGTTTGCAGAGAACAATAATAGTGGGGTCTATGTCCAGGAAGAGAGGAAGAGGAAGGCCAAAGAGAAGATGGGTGCAGGATGCGGCAGATGATCTCCAGATGGGTGTATCAGACTCAGGACATCTTGCTTATGACCAAGAAGTTTTCTGGATGGTTGTAATGGAAGTGAAGTTCTGCAAGGGACACGCAACTGAATGAATGAATGGACAATAAGAAGACATGCTGAGAAACATCTAGTGACAGCAGAAATGTGGTTTCTGAGGGTAATGCAAACAATATCATGGTGAGACAGAAAGACTAATGAGATAGTCCTCCAAGATTCATATGAAAACTAAATTGATTAGAGAAATTAGTCGTCGATGGTCAAGATTTCTTGGCACATTATGAGGAGAAATAAACTTGACAATGCCAAACTTGATGGAAAGAGAGTAAGGGGAAGACAGAGATAAATATCTGGATGGCTTGACCACATGACATAATGAGAATGAGAACACAGACCTGATTCATGACTCTAGTGTTCATGACCACCCATCATTATCGACACGACACATGATGATGATGATGATGATGATGATGATAATGATGATGTTATGAATCAAATATAAAAAATGGTCCTGCGACTTGTGACGATGAAACCTGAACTACTGTCTTGGTACTCAAATGTTTTGTTTCGTTTCCAGTTATTGTCACCATTTTACATCTTCCAACTGTTTTCAATGACCGTCTGGTACATCGATGGCTATCGGGTTTATGCCAGTTGTATTTTTGGTATGACAAGTCTTTCCATCGCAGTCACCATCTACCAGTCCAGGAAGGTAAGTCACTCTTGGCATGTATTGTCTGCTATGTTTAATGATGTTATCTGTAATAATTATTATTTTGATGTTATTATTATTGTTGTGATTATTTTTATTATTATTGTGATTGTTATTATTTTGAACATAGAAGCCACAAACAATTTGTTGCACGATTTATTGCCTGCCATATTTTTTGAACATAGAAGCCACAAACAATCTGCTGCACAATTTATTGCCTGCCATATTTTGCTGCAACTCATCAGGTGCATATTGCAGTGTTATATGTCATCATGAAGCGAATAAACAAATAATACTTTGGCTGAAGTAATAAATACATAATGACTGGTATTGTTCGAATGTGGAATATGTTAGCTGGTAGTCTATTGTTATTATTGTTGTCAATATTATTGTTGGTGTTCGAATTATGATTACCATCATTATATTTGTTATTATGTTTATTAATATTATAATTGTGAATAAATAAACAAATCTGGAATATGGAAGTGGTCAGGTTTTGAAGAAAACAATTTTAAGAAAGGATGGGGAAGTTGCAGAGCCTTCATCAACAAACAAAAAACAAAGTCAAGAGAATACTAATACAACTGCATCCTTAAAAAAAAAAAAAAAACCTAAAAAGAGGTGTGTGTGTGTGCCTGATGCATGCATGAACATGGTTATGGTTATGGTTATCCACTTTTAAAAACAGCATCGTGTGTATTGTCAAGTGGTGTAGGAATTCTTGTCTCCACATGTTACGGTCCTTTTAAGGATAAAGTAATATTCTAATTTTAGTCTAAATAAAAGATAATAAAACCTTATAATTTTAGTCTAAATAAAAGGTAATAAAATATTTTAATTTAGTCTAAATAAAGGGTAATAAAATATTCAAATTTTCGTCTAAATAAAAGATAATAAAATATAATGTTACCTAAATACAAGATAATAAAATATTCTAATTTTAGCCTAAATAAAAGATAATAAAATAATCTAATTTTAGCCTAAATAAAAGATAATACAATTTCTAATTTTAGCCTAAATAAAAGATAATAAAATATTCTTATTTTAGACTAAAGAAAAGATAATAAAATATTATAATTTTAATCTAAATAAAAGATAATAAAATATTCTAATTTTAGTCTAACTAAAAGATAATAAAATAAATTGTACGGAAGCAGTCTCCCGCTGTGGAGTCTCATGTGATTGCACCATCACACTTTTTAGACCAGAGAGCAAGAAGGAATAGGTGGCCAATCTTTCCCTCACTTTGGCAAGTGATGAACTCTGGCATCGAAGACAGTCTAATCATGTTCATAACTTCATTAGTGTGCCTGCCTTAGACTAAACAGAAAATTGAGTTCAGTTGGTGTTAGGTATTATGCTCTAATGGGGGAATAAAGGACTAGCCCAATTACATGAACTTGAACTGTAGGTGAAACCTGGCCAGGCACGTTAGTGCTGCTTTCCAAGGAAAAAGAGCAGATACTATAACCATCTCTTTATGGGAATAGTCAGAGATTTGAGATGGCTGCAGCATCGGAGGAATGAGCACACCTCGGAATGCCTAGCAAGTAGTGACGTTGTTTGATGTAGCATAACATAGCGTAACATAACTTATCATAAAATAATGTAACATAACATTAGGAGTGGATTTGATATTTGCAAGAAAATTTTCACAAAAATGCATTTTTGTTGTCTGTTTTTTGATTTTACAGTTTGAGAGAGCTCTGCGGAATACGATAACCTCGTCAACAGTCACCACAGTCTGCCGAGGGGATGGTGGTGAGTTGCTTGCGTGATTGTGTGAGGACAATCACAGATTTGAATGATTGTATAGGAAGATGGTTCAAGGTTAGAATGGTTATATGAGGAATGAATGATTGTGGGAAGAAAGTAATGGATTTGAATGACTGTAAGAGAACTGAATGATTATGCTAGGAAGATCCTATATCTTAATAATTGTATTAGAAAGGTTATATATTTGAATGATTGTATTAGGAGGGTCATAGGTTAGAATGATTGTATTAGGAAGGTCATAGGTTTGAATGATTGTATTACGAAGGTTATAGGTTTGAAATGGCACGCAATCGAGAGGTTTTTCGACGCGCCACTGAGGGAGATACTGAAGCGAGGATCTGAGCTCTTTGGACTAATACAAAATAGCTTCAAATGAAAACCTTTAAAGTGGGAAAGAAATTACAATACCCATGCCATTGCCGTGTTACCTGTCAATATTGTTGTTAAGGATGTCACGAGTTTTAAGCACATGACATCACTGTGCTGACAAACATGATGCTGACAAACTCGGTGACATCATAAGGACAGTTTAAAGATTTCCACCCTACTTTTGACACGCACCAAAGATGAGCAGTTTTCTGTTATCCATTTTTTTAAAAATCGGTAAAGGGGTGAAACTTATAAATATTCAATGGCAAATGAAGGTCCAGTATAGTGATGCATGCCTGTCAGTCCAGCAAGTGTATGATTGGAGTAGGAAGTTTCAAAACGGCATGGCTTCTGTAACAGACTGTTCATGACTGGGTCAGGCACACCGAATCAGGCACACCTGGTAGTGACCCCATAGTAAATTTTTTCTACAGGAATCCAAGCATTTTATCAGCACTGGTGGATTTGCATTGAATGCAGTGGTGACTACATTGAAAAATGACACATTTGTTCTTTACCTTTTCAGTATATATTCAACAAAAAAAACAAAAACATTTAAGGTTTTCATTTGAAGCCCCTTTGTAGTTCAGTGCGCAATGAGGATTAGCTGTTTACTAAATAAATGATCAACCAGCCACCTATAACTAACTAACCAACCATGTAACTTACTGTGTCCCTCTTATCTGGTATATGTGAATGTATGTTCCTATTATTTGACATATAAATGTTTCTGTTATGTGCTTTAATTGATATGATTTTGTATTATCTAGTATATGTGGATATCCCATCTGAAGACTTAGTTCCTGGCGACGTCATTGAGATTCCTCGACATGGCTGCGACATGCAGTGTGACGCTGTGCTAATAACAGGAAACTGTATTGTTAACGAGAGCATGTTGACTGGTAAGTTGCCTGTATGGCTATTTTAATTTAATCTAAATATAAAAATTTTTTTTTTACATTTTCATTGCTTATGTAATGTTTCATAAAAACTGTGTTTTTATTATTTTTTTGTATGTATCTGTTTGATAAGAATTGTGGTTTTAATACATTTCCTGAATTATGTGTTTGATAATAAGAGAGGCATTGGAGAACATCGTGATGACTGGAAATATCAAGGGGAAGAGAGGCAGAGGCCGACCAAGAGAAAAGATGCTTGATGGATTGAGATGATGGCATGGAGGAATATCATCAGCAGAGTTGATCCAGAACACCAACGACCAAGATCTATAGAGAGACATGAATGCTACGCCAGCTGGCAGGGCACTTGATGATGATGATGATGATGTGTTTGATTTAAAAAGAAACAAAATAAAAACCTATGTCCTAAAGCAGTTTCCTGTTGGGGGTCTGAGATGTGATATGATCATCACATTGTGTGTGCCTGAATGCATGAACAAAATGGCTTTGTGCTTGATAAGAATTGTGGTTTTCATCATATTTCCTGATGTACATGTTTGATAAGAATTGTGGTTTTCATCATATTTCCTGATGTACATGTTTGATAAGAATTGTGGTTTTCATCATATTTCCTGATGTACATGTTTGATAAGAATTGTGGTTTTCGTCATATTTCCATATATACATGTTTGATAGGAATTGTGGTTTTCGTCATATTTCCTTATATACATGTTTGGTAAGAATTGTGGTTTTCATCATATTTCCTAATGTGCATGTTTGATAAGAATTGTGGTTTTCATCATATTTCCTTATATGCATGTTTGATAAGAATTGTAGTTTTCGTCATATTTTCGTGTATTCACACTTGACAAGAATAATTGTAGCTTTAGTCATATTACCTGATGCACATGTTTGATGCACATTCTGGATTTAGTCATATTTTCTTATGCAATTGTTTAATCAGATTTGTGGTTTTGGTTTTGCCAGGTGAAAGTGTGCCTGTAACTAAGACCCCACTGTCAAACCCAACAGGGCTTAAAGAGGAGCACGACCCGGAACTGAGCATGAAGAATCATTCCAGACACATTCTCTTCTGCGGCACACATGTCATACAGACCAGGTTTTATGGCAACCAGAAAGTCAGAGCTGTTGTTTTACGTACAGGTGTGTTATATTGCCAGATTTATTTATCATCATCATTATCACGTGCCTTGCCGACTGGCATGGGCAATCATGGTTCTCATAATCTGGGATCTCCAAGAGAATGTATCAGTTTGTGTGTTGACTCCCTTCTTTGCCATGACACAAAACTGACAGGAATGATCTCTCACTGTATTCCTCAGTCTCTTTCCATAAATAATTCCTGTTGTCACAGTGTGTGAGGAAATGAACAGACTAATAGATTGACTACTACTGCCATGACACAAAACTGTTGTATCACAATATATTCTCACTGCTGCTTGTTGTTCCCTGTAGAGTGTATTTATGATATGTATTAGGTGTAAGTCTCTCTGGTAATGAGGTTACATGACTTTCTCCATAATCTCGTATACACTCGTAAGTAACGTGACGTTGTGCGAGAATTAGTAGCGGTTCTCTCCACGTCGGTAACTTACGGGGTATTTGAGCCGGTCGCTCGGAAAGCAATTTCAAACTACTGAGCTTAATCTTGCCAAGAAATCAGCAATCAGCTGAAAGATGCTGATGTTGACAGCGATGTCCTATAAAGGATATGAAAAAAAAAAATAATTAGGTGTAAGTTTCACAATCTCGATATCCCGGGTTGAAGTCAAATTTGGGAGTGGATTGATTTGCTTTGATTTTCACAATAATATGAGCATTGGACTTCTCATAAAGCAATGGAAACTACTGAACTTTATTGGCTATTACATCTTAAATAGCCAATAAATGCTGGGTTATTATGACATCCCATAAAGAACATGACAACAAACCTTTTTATTAGGTGTAACAGGAAACCAATTTCTTTTCATTATGTTCCATAATACTTAATATCAACAACAGTGTACTTCGAAGAACGAAAGACACAAAGAATAGATTTCATGATTTATTGCCTGGCATATTTTCACTGCATCTCAGGTACATACTGCATAAATCACACAACATAAAGTGAAATAACTAGATAAATCCTTCACGCTGAAATATACACAATTTCACACAGTAATTTCAATTGTCTACCACAGGTAATTTTAAACTGACTATCTTGTCTTTTTGTTTGCACAAACCTGGCTTATGTTGATTAATCATGATGGTTTCTGCAGACTTTAACAAGCCACTGTTTTGTGTGTTAAACAATACGCGACAGTGTAATTAAAGCAATTTTATGTTACTTTGTTTATCAGGTTTCTCTACTTCCAAGGGAGAGCTGGTCCGATCCATCCTGTTCCCAAAACCCGTTAACTTCAAATTCGAGCGACATTCCTACTACTTCATCCTCGTCCTGGCGTGTCTGGCTGGGCTTGGTTTCATCTACACTGTCATCTTAATGGTAAGGGTTTGAATCTTGACAGTTGGGACAAACGTGTAAATAATTGGAGAACAAACTGTATATGCATGTTGTGATTGTAACTGATTCACAAAGCATGCTCTCAAAGGTAAAGACTGGCATGCTTTATGCTGAATGGTCTTGGGTTGTGAGCTTTCACTGGATCTTTTCTCCAGGACACTCTGGTATGGTTGGAAATGAACAGGTAGACAGATTGGCTGGTGGGCGATCATCATTGAGGGCGATTTGTTCCCTTTGGGAGAATGTGATTAATGCAGAGAGCAGATAGACTATCATGGTCTAGAGCAGGGGTGGCCAACCTTTTCAGCAGGCGGGCCAAATTTCAGAAATAATATTTCCTGCCAGGCCATGTACCTAATTTTTTTTTGTTGAATTAAAGTAAACAAGCAAGCGTGCTACAGCTTCGACCACATCGTCGATTCTCACTCCTCAGGCCGCAACATGACTACCGGCGGGCTTTATGCGGCCCGCAGGCCTCGTGTTGGCCACCCCTGGTCTAGAGAGAATGCAGCAGCAAGGGGTGGCCAGAGGATCTGGTCGACAATTGTCGCTCATACATAAAGCAAGATGGACATATTTCAACGGGTATCATTAGTATTGGAACTCTCCGCTGGCTGTTGACGATGAGGACTGAATGCTTATGGGAATGCCCAGAGTGTAATGATGTCAGTTATTGACTCAACTCAACGTCTAAATATTGTATATTATCCTTTATGTGTTTATATCAGATAGAAGAGATGCCAAGAGGAAATCAGAGCATCCAGGTAATCAGAGATGATTATTACCAACTTAACTGGGAAAAAAAAACCAGGTTACAATCTTCAGACTACGGACAGGCCACAAAAGGCTGAAATACCACATGTTTAATAAATTAAAGACAGGAGATACTGATGAATGTAACTAGTGAAATGGCAGCTAAACATTCGATGTAGGAGTGTCCAACATGTGCATAACAGACACAAGTATTTTGGCTTACACCTGCTTCATTTGAGGACAAACTCTTTGGGAATTGTCAACAAGTTGAGTTGACTGCTGCTTTCTTTGCATTTATTCATATTTATGGGTGAAGGTGAACGAAGAAGAAGAAGAAGAAGAATCATAGACTAAGAACAGAATAAAACAAGCAAAAACTTCTTTTTTTATAAAATGAACAATATCTTATACAACAAAGCCTGGTCCCTATCTCAGCTCACATCTTAAACTCATATTTTAGTTGTGTTACATTTATATCGCAACTCACATTTTAGTTGTTAGGTTTATCTCTCAACTAACATCTTAAACTTATAATTTAGTTTCTGTATTAGATTTATATCTCAACTCACATCTGAAACTTATATGTTAGTTCCTGTGTTAGATTTATATCTCAACTCCCATCTTAAACTTATATCTTAGCTGTTTTAGATTTATATCTCCACTCACATCTTAAACTTATATCTTAGTTGTTTTAGATTTATATCTCAATTCACATCTTAAACTCATAGTTAAGTTCCTGTGTTGGATTTATATATTAGCTGACATCTTAGACTAATATTTTAGTTACTGTGATAGATTTATATCTCATCTCACATCTTGAACTCATATTTTAGGTTCCATGCTAAACTGATATCCTAGACCACACCCCATACCCTATCTCTCATCTATATCTATAAAAGAGACTGTATGACGTATGTTTGTTTGTTTGTGGGTTTGTGGATTTGGATGCGTTCGATAACGGTACATCCGATTGAGATGAAATTTTCTACACGTCTTCCTTTCATTCCTTTGCAACCGACTATAATAATTTCTGAATGTAAAATCTTCTACTTATTTAATAACATTTACTTTTCCATTTTCATTATATAATGTCTATATAGCAGGGGCACTTCACTCTAGAAAAGTTATTTCAAGGGGCATAACTTTTAATAACATTTCTAAATACTTTATAGTCATATTGTTGGACTTTCCTGCACTATTGTTACACTCTTTGTCTATAGTTATTTTTAGGCATATGAGTTATATTAAATAATGATATAATCTTTAAGGTATTTTTACAGTTGGCATAAAAATAATGCATTATGCATAACATTTTAACCCATCTTTTTCTACAGTTTTCATTGAATGGTGTGTGGAAGGACATTCTTTTAAGTTACTGTGCGCCAAAAGCTGGGCGAAACCACGCCGGTCAGACAGATAGACAGACAGACAGTCGGGAACGGGAGAGCTTATATGACTACTTATATGAATTAAATTAGATGCTCCCCACCAGGGACTGGGTGAAGCCGGGCCGGGACAGAGAGACAAACAGATAGTCGGGAACGGGAGAGCTTATATGACTACGTATATGAATTAAATTAGATGCTCCCCACCAGGGACTGGGTGAAGCCGGGCCCGGTCAGATAGACAGACAGACAGATAGTCGGGAACGGGAGAGCTTATATGACTACTTATATGAATTAAATGAGATGCTCCCCACCAGGGACTGGGTGAAGCCGGGCCGGGTCAGCCAGCCAGACAGACAAACAAGCAGACAGACTGACTGATAGATAGATAGATCCCCTCCAGGGCCTGGGCGAAGCCGGGCCGGGTCAGCTAGTATTTTATAAAGTATAGCTCATAGTTAGGAAATCCGAGCTCTGATATTAAATCATACCCTAGCTCTCATATTTTATAAAGTAAAGCTCATAATTAGGAAATCCAAGCTCTGATATTAAATCATACCCTAGCTCTCATATTTTATAAAGTAAAGCTCATAATTAGGAAATCCGAGCTCTGATATTAAATCATACCCTAGCTCTTGTACACGTCACACAGGTGAGATATGGCGACGATGTCGGTCACATCATCATTAGGTCTCTGGATCTGATCACAATCGCAGTACCTCCTGCTCTGCCTGCAGCCCTCGCAGTTGGTGTGGTGTTTTCCCAGAGCAGGCTGAAGAGGCAGAACATCTACTGCATCAGTCCACAAGGCATCAGCATTAGTGGGACCATCAATACCTGCTGTTTTGATAAGGTAAATCTTCAGCTTCTCTTGTTCCTTTCTTTCTATCAGTCCGCAGGGCATCAGCATTAGTGGGACCATCAACACCTGATGCTTTGATAAGGTAAGTCTTGAAAAAGGAGAGTCTGGCATATGAGACTATGACCTCCAGCATGAGAATGGAGGTGGAAGCAGTAACAGTTGCACTCCGTTGGTTAGAGGAGACCACTGCCACACATATTGTATTCATTATGGACTCAAAGTGTATGCTTAGTAAGGTGGAGAAAAGAATGTTTTGTGTGAAATGGCTTACCTCGCTCAATTCGGAGGTCACACATTGTGAGAATTGTATGGATTGTTTTCCCTGGCTATGCGGGAGTGTGGGGAAATTAACATGCTGATAGGCTGGCAGGGAATGCACCTCTTGGTGGTAGATTACCTATGGACAAGGGAGAGGTGGTCTTGCACCTGTGGGACCAGGTGGAGAAGGTGGGCGAACAGATTGAGAACCTGTGTTTGGAAAGAATGTGATTGCGGGGGATCGGCAGGGGTTCTGAAAGAATCTCAAAACTGAGAGGGAAGACCAGGAGAACTTTCAGTCAGATAGTGGTGGGAACGATTTTCTGGCTGTTGAACGATGGGATGGAGCGCAGTTGGGAATGTTCTGAGTGCAGTGATGTCGGTTCTTAGGTCAACTCAACAACTAAGGTAAGCCTTCAGCTTCTCTTGTTACTTCCTTTCTATCAGCCCACAGGGCATCAGTATTAGTGGGATCATCAACACCTGCTGTTTTAATAAGGTAAGTGTCATGGACCAATGGGGGGGGGGGGGGGGGGGGGGGGGGTGACTAGAGCTCACACTCTTATCACGGTCAAAAGGGCAGACTGCCTCGAGTGAAAAACATGCCTTCGACCATTCTCTCCTAGCTAGCGACACTCTGCTCTGAGACGGTGTAGAAGTTACACGCGCTCAGACGCGGAGTAGGCAATTGCACTGTTTAAATTGGTGCCTTTTTATGCGATAGTTTTAATCACCCATGTGGATGTGTTTTTACTGTAATTTAACTCTGTGATCATGTCAAAGTTGTGTAATGTGGGAAGATGTAATAGACACATAGTAAAACGGCACGGCGTCCTGTTGAATACTTGTGATTGATATCGTCGTCTGTGACTCTGGAGTGATAGATGGATGAAGAATGGTAGAGTTGAAATATCACCTTATAATAGTCACTCAATGTGTTGATAAACCATAATACAATAGTCAGCAATCTTGTACCAGGAACAGTCAATAATAATTACGACTGGTGTTAACCACAGACAATCATTCGCATCACAACAACATCCATAATTCTCGAGCCAGGTACCAATGTCAGAGTGGTACTTCTGACAGACTCTATTGAGCTTTGGCAACTTAAAATCTGTGAATAAACCTGATTCCTTTGCCACGACAGTAAATCTTCAGCTTCTCTTGTTCCTCTAATTCTCATGAGGGTCGCGGTGGTTAAGGGATCAAGTTTTTGTCGTGAAAAAGCCTCGACCTGTTAGAAGTATGCAAATGAGTTTCCCTGTCTCCTGTTGTAGAACAAATGTACAAAGCAATTAATTTTTTTAAACATGCACAGAGCATCTAATTTATTATGGCTGTTGGCGAAAAGAAGTATCAAGGTTTCAAGCTGCACAAGAGTAGTTTTTCAACTCTAGAAAAAGGTTTAGTTTAGTCGATGGATCAACATCATGGCACACGGGTGTAACCCATAAGTGCTCCGTTCTTCTCCTAACTCAAGCCCGAGTCTGGTGAATCTCAGTTCAGTGCACAAATTCTGTAGCACAGGCTAGGATCCTGAAATACTTTGGGTAGATTTTTAACTCAACATTTTGCCTGGTCAGCACTGTTAGGCTACTCTTTTTCGATTTCCAACTGTCAAGGGATATTTTACATGTGCAATAATACACATGGGCATCCAATCTCACTACCCAGAGACCAGGGTAAATGTTGTTACTAGAAGTCAACATGAAAATATCCAGGCCCTCACCAGGGCTTGAACCCGGTACCTCCAGCACTCGAGGCAAACACCATACTTTGAGACCATTCGGCCCCCTTCTAGAAAAAGTGCAGCAAGCAATGTCACATGCATGCCATCACATGCAATAAAATTGTACAAAGTAAAATAGTCCCGTGATGATCCCAGCTTGAAGTGTACAAAGAACACATGTGTCAATCATATACAGAGCAGCCTGGCTTAGGTTTATTGAAAAGAGTGCACAAAGGCATCTTTCCACACCAGGAAGATGTGTTCAAAGCAATGTCAACAGAGGGAACTAACTGTGACATTCTTTAAGAACAAAGTCATGGAATGGTTCCCTCCCTTTGATGGGGTGACTGTACTCTAAGGAGCAAAGTCGCGTCTCTCATGTCTAGAAAGGTCGTAGGTTAATTTTCAGACTCGGTCTTTCGGTTAGCTAGAGCAAGTTTTTAGAGGTCCCTGAGGTTCACTGCCGGAATTATAAATTTTGTGCACTATGTGACACTTCCAGCACGTTGCTTGGTGGAAAGAAGAGGCATACAGAAACGAACTTCATGCAATGAAGACAATCCTCTTGCCTTTAGCCCTATTGGCTTAAAATCAGTGATACCTGCAGTTTTATGTCCTGGATGAACTGCACTGCTTTCTGCTGGTCTTTTATCAAGTAGTAAAAATAAAGGTTGTCAATTGCAATGAGAATAAAGTGTTGAAATGCTACACAGAACCTGTAGTTTTGTATGGATGTGAAGTGTGGACAGTAAGTAGACAGACTGAAAAATATCTAATTACATCCTTGTGTGCTTGCAGACTGGGACCTTGACAGAGGATGGACTAGACATGCATGGCGTTGTTCGTGTGGAGAGATCAAAGTAAGTCTGTCATTTAGAATTTGTTATTGGCTGAGTACATAGTTAATGAGGGGGTTCTGTTGTCATAATCAAGCAGAAAATATGAGGGGCTTCAAATAAAAACCTTAAAAGTGTGATAGACATTACAATAGCCATGGCATTGTCTTGTAACCTGTCAATATCGTTGTAAGGATGTCAAGAGGATCAAGCATGTGACATCATGGTGCAGATGAAAACGGTGACATCATAAGGATAGTTTTAACATGGTCCCCACTTTTGACATGCACCAAAGATTAGCAACATTCTGTTATCTGTTTTTGATCAGTGAAGGGGTGATTACTATAGAAATTCATTGGCAAATGAAGGTCCAGTATGGTGATGCATGCCTGTCAGTCCAACAAGTGTATAAGTGGAGTAGGAAGTTTCAAAACTGGACACTATGAAAATAAACTTCATTTGGTCGTTCATTCTATTGACCAATTTGCTCTCAATGTGTGATGTTGTTAATATTATGCCACCCACTTTTATTTCTTAGGAAATTTTCTGGTACCCATTTTAGCTGGGTTGAGATCAGTTACAAAATAAAAACCACCACGATGGAGATTCAAACAGTCCCAGCAAGCAAGAATCTCTCCTTATGTAAGAGACCATTATTAGTCTAGCTACTTCAGCAGGCCAGGGGTGGTTGAGAAGTTTAACACGCTCACACCTAAGCCTCCTGTGTGCTGACTGTGCGGTTGTGTCTTACATCACTGTTCTCTCCAAGCCACTGCAGCATTTAATATGGCCAAAGTATTTCAGTTTCCAAGACATGATACCGTTTATTGATAAGTTGTCTATGATGTTCTGATATTGTAGAATGTCGGATTTTTATTCCTCTTGGCCCATGATTTTTTTTTTGTATTTTAATTTGCTCGTTGTGAACTCAAGCGTGGCCCATGCATATGCTGCTACTTCTAGTGCACTTCACTGATTTATGTGTGTCAATTAGCTTTCCATATTACTAGCGTCCCTCACCATCAGGAGAACCCACTCCAACTTCTGAGGTACTTGTAATTTACATCTTCAATTAAAGGATGAGAAGTCAACATTTTAGTCCAACTGATCGGTCTACCTTGGCATCATCACACCGGGAGTATAAGAACCAGTACTCTTATCCAGTCGACCATGCTGACTTCCCCTAACTTCCCCTTGGCCCCCCCCCCCCCCACCCCCGGTAATCTATGTAAGTTCAGCGGCCTCAGTTGTTTCCTGTAGTGATTGCAAAATGATATGTGATTCACCCCCGTTTGTTCTTACAAATTTAACTTAAATTAGTTCAATGGTGTTGTACGAAATGTTACTAATACTGATTAACATATGTATTGCAGTGCCCAGTTTTCATCTGACAGCCACAAAAACTATGTTGTACGATTTATTACTTGATATATTTCACTGCATCTCATTTATTGGTCATCCTGTGCAGTTGAAAGACTATAAAATGGCGTCGCCATAGATTTTTCAACATCTAATAACTGTGAACACAGCATGAACAAAGAAAAAGCATTCTGTATACAATATACGGCTGAACAATAAACAATTGCTCAAATATAATGAGGTGTTAACAATTAGGCAGTTCCAGCTGGTATTGTACAAAGAGAAAGAGTTTGTGGTAAATTTGAAATTACCTTGGGGGGTAACAGATGTTCCACATTCGACTAATACATATGACTTTGTATTTTAATTGTTTTCAACTGTAAGTATTATTAATTTATTCACTTCATCTGATATAGTAACTCTGCAGTATGCACCTGAGGAGATTTAGCGAAATACGCCAGGCAATAAATCGTGCAACATTTTGTTTGTGGATTCTGTGTTTAAGTTCCTCTGAACAGCCCCCATTGTTGTTGTTGATTAGAAAGTCAAAATATTCAAAGTGTGTGACGTTTTCAGTTGAATGCAGTTGTTACAGCTAGTTAAACCCTCTCTTGATACTCTACTGACCAGGTTTGAGCCAATCATCAAAGACATGGATGACCTAACTCAAGACCCCCTGATGACCTGTATGGCCACCTGTCATTCACTGACCATCATCGACAGCATCATGATCGGCGACCCCCTTGATCTGATCATGTTTAATGCCACTAAATGGGTCAGTAGGTTAAGGTTGATTGTTTTGTAGATGTTTGATAAGATTATAATTGATGAGATAAAAAGTTAGCTTTTCTTGTATAACAATTGCTTGTTAACTACCTGGCCTCCATGACAGACGATAATTATTACATTGTTCTTCAAAAAAGGCTTATAACTACAACCCATGGCAGGGACCAGGGATGGAGTTATACTTCTCTATAGCACAAAAGTTATTTGCATCTCCTTTACAGGATGTCACAGTCAACCCCAGCATATTTTGGCATTTTGTAATTTCTTGGCAAGTTTACGTTCAGTAATTTGCCATTGCTTTCTGAACAATCGGCACACCTACCATTTTATAAAAACCAACGGAAGGTGGTCTGCTGCCAAATCCCATGCATGTGCAGTATGCGGGATTACAGACTGCGCCCGTAACTCCTTCGCCACAAAGGATGGGCTGAAGTGTAAAGACCATATGTTGCCCATGCAGCATGATCCTTCTCTCAGCCTGCTTAGTTTACTCCAGAGGAAAGGTAACATTTATACTTCTGGAACAAGATAGGCTGCAGAAGCTGCCGGATCAGCAAAGCAATGCTTTAACTGTCCGCCTGTCGGAGCTTCCATCCTAGAGCAGTTGCCAACCAAGGCTTACAGCCTGATCTGCCCTGCCATGACATTTAGTCTTTAGGTTGCCTTTCCTCACTAGGGTAATGGTAGTACTCTCCAAATTGCATTCATCCACCCGAAGCTGTTGGCACATTCAGATGTGTTGGATTTGGTAAGTGGGCATTTTTTTTTTTTTACATTTGGTGTGTAATCCATAAATCTTGTGTGTAATTTATTACATGTGTGTAATTGATTAATTTTTTTAAAGATAATTTGCTATATTTGTATGTAGTTTTTTACATTATGTATGTAAATTATTACATTTTAAAGTAATTGTTTTACATTTTGAGTGTAATTTATTACATTTTAAGTGTAATTTATTACCTGTTGTGTGTAATTTATTATAGTATGTGCTTAATAATGATATTATGTATTTAATTTATTACATTGTGTGCTTAATTTATTACATTATGTCTGCAGGTCCTTGACGAACCTGGTCCTGATGAGACCAGATTTGATATGATGACTCCAACAATCGTTCGTCCAAAGAACACATCGTTCTCTAGCGGACAAGCCATTGATGATGCGGTATATTTATTTATAGTTTCTACCCTCATGATCCCAGACACCAAAGGGATGTACCATTATTTCAAAACACCCATAACTGTCACTTTAACTTTTCTGTCCTGCTGCCTTGTAATTAGACTGGGGCAGTCAAAGGCTAGGGACCAGGCGAAGAGAGACACAAACCTGCTGCCTTGTAGATAGTCTGGGGTAGTCAAAGGCTAGCTGACCAGATGAAGAGAGAGACAAACCTGCTGCCTTGTAGGTAGACTGGGGATAGTCAAAGGCTAGCTGACCAGATGAAGAGAGAGACAAACCTACTGTCTTGTAGGTAGACTGGGGACAGTCACAGGCTAGGGACCAGATGGAGAGAGGGACACAAACCTACTGCCTTGTAGGTAGACTGGGGACAGTCAAAGGCTAGCTGACCAGATGAAGAGAGACACAAACCTGCTGCCTTATAGGTAGACTGGGGACAGTCACAGGCTAGGGACCAGATGGAGAGAGAGACACAAACCTGCTGCCTTGTAGGTAGACTGGGGACAGTCAAAGGCTAGCTGACCAGATGAAGAGAGAGACAAACCTACTGTCTTGTAGGTAGACTGGGGACAGTCAAAGGCTAGCTGACCAGATGAAGAGAGACACAAACCTGCTGCCTTATAGGTAGACTGGGGACAGTCACAGGCTAGGGACCAGATGGAGAGAGAGACACAAACCTGCTGCCTTGTAGGTAGACTGGGGACAGTCAAAGGCTAGCTGACCAGATGAAGAGAGAGACAAACCTGCTGCCTTGTAGATAGTCTGGGGTAGTCAAAGGCTAGCTGACCAGATGAAGAGAGAGACAAACCTGCTGCCTTGTAGGTAGACTGGGGACAGTCAAAGGCTAGCTGACCAGATGAAGAGAGAGACAAACCTACTGTCTTGTAGGTAGACTGGGGACAGTCACAGGCTAGGGACCAGATGGAGAGAGGGACACAAACCTACTGCCTTGTAGGTAGACTGGGGACAGTCAAAGGCTAGCTGACCAGATGAAGAGAGACACAAACCTGCTGCCTTATAGGTAGACTGGGGACAGTCACAGGCTAGGGACCAGATGGAGAGAGAGACACAAACCTGCTGCCTTGTAGGTAGACTGGGGACAGTCAAAGGCTAGCTGACCAGATGAAGAGAGAGACAAACCTACTGTCTTGTAGGTAGACTGGGGACAGTCAAAGGCTAGCTGACCAGATGAAGAGAGACACAAACCTGCTGCCTTATAGGTAGACTGGGGACAGTCACAGGCTAGGGACCAGATGGAGAGAGGGACGCAAACCTACTGCCTTGTAGGTAGACTGGGGACAGTCAAAGGCTAGCTGACCAGATGAAGAGAGACACAAACCTGCTGCCTTATAGGTAGACTGGGGACAGTCACAGGCTAGGGACCAGATGGAGAGAGAGACACAAACCTGCTGCCTTGTAGGTAGACTGGGGACAGTCAAAGGCTAGCTGACCAGATGAAGAGAGAGACAAACCTACTGTCTTGTAGGTAGACTGGGGACAGTCAAAGGCTAGGGACCAGGCAAAGAGAGATACAAACCTGCCGCCTTGTAGGTTCTGGGGGAAGTGAAAGGCTAGGGACCAGACAAAGAGAGACACAAACCTGCTGCCTTGTAGGTAGATTTGGGGACAGTCAAAGGTTAGGGACCAGTCAAAGAGAGACACAAACCTGCCGCCTTGTAGGTAGACTGGGGACAGTCAAAGGCTAGGGACCAGACAAAGGGAGACACAAACCTGCTGCCTTGTAGGTAGACTGGGGACAGTCAAGGATTAGGGAAAGGAAACCCGAAAAAATGCTGGTGAAGTCTCATGTACTCAGCCACAGGTTTGACAAGACACTGCAACACATGTCATTTAATGATGTTATATTAGGGTGTAACCATTCCATTTTCAGCATAGCACACATGGAATGGCTAGGGTCAGACTTATGTTGGTCACGATTTCTTCGAGGAATTTAGGTATTCCGTTGTCCATAAACTTCAACCCAATACCCAGACAGGTGTCCATTGTGAAGTGGTTAGCCATCTGCCTCTCACTCCAAAAGTTGTGGGTTTGTTTCCAGACTTTGTCATTCAGTTCGCTAATGTAATTTTCTTTGAGACTCCTAAGGGTCATTGCAGCAACTACTGTACAACACTTTTGGCACGTTGCTCTGCTGAAAGAGACCGAGAAATATGGGCTTAGACTTAGTGCTATGAAGTTGATTCTTTCACCTTTAAACTATTTAAATCCAGAGGAAACATTTCTGGTGTAATAACTTATTTTGTGTAAATTATCTTCTGCAGTTATCTGGTGGTGACGTCGGCATTGTCCGTCAGTTCCCATTCTCGTCTAGTCTTCAGAGAATGTCAGTTATCACACGATCTCTTGGAGCCAGCAATTTTGATCTTTTTGTGAAAGGCTCTCCAGAAATGATTGTCAGTCTGTCCAGGCCTGAAACGGGTAAGTGGTGTGAATGTTGTGTTAAAATGTTGTAATGTATGTGTACGGGTTAGTAGAATAACAAGCCCGTATGTCATTGGAAGAGATGTGGCCAGATTAATGGGAAATTGGCTTCTGTCTGTCTGCCAGCCTGCCTGCCTGCCTGCCTGCCTGCCTGTCCTGTCCTGTCCTGTCCTGTCATGTCTGTCTGTCTGTCTGTCTGGTCTGTCTGTCTGTCTGTCTGTCTGTCTGTCTGTCTGTCTGTCTGTGTGTGTGTGGGGGTGAGGGGTATGCCATCTAAATGGTAGAGACAAGTTCTCCCGGGATGGTTAACCCGGTCAACAAATGCCCGCAGAAGTCGGATGTGTCGGCCTAATGGCGCAAGAACGCAGCTTTGCTGTAAACAGGCACAACGCAATCACATCCGAAAAAAAAACAACTCTGGATGAACGAAGAAGAAGAAGATGAAGTAGAGGCAAGTTCTATGTGTTCTTTGGCACAGAGAGAGATAACAAGAGAGAGAAGGACTGTATTCTTGGGGGGTTGGGGGGGGGGGGGAAAGAGAGGGAGATACACAAATCAAAACAAGATCTTACTTTCCTCTCTACACAAGGCGGAATATCCAGAGGAGTGATAGGAACGCCAGAGAAGTAAATGGATTGACGACGTCAAAGGCATTGTACAATTACACAGAAGGACACTATCCATTACCACCCATCGGACATTAGAGCGTCAAATATTCCTCCCCATGATGCTTGATGGCAAAGTGGAAGATGATTAGACATAATTAATGGCTTTGAATTACCAGACCTAAATAATGGCTGTCCTTTTAAAGATGTATTAATATTTGACAAGTACAATTCTGTAATTTTCTTTAATGCTTAGATAGTTGAGTTGGCAAATCAGGAAAATTTTGTTTGTAAAATGATGACTCATTTATTTCAGTTCCATTTGACTTTCAACATGTACTCCAATCTTACACTCAACATGGATACAGAGTGATTGCCCTTGCTTGGAAGCCATTGCCTGCCAAACTCAATTATGTGAAAGTACAGAGAGTCAACAGGTTAGATGATACTGTTTAGCTTTGGATATTTGAGTCATGGGAGAGTTTTCTTTTCCATACACTTGCTTTGAACTTGAGCATAGTCCACACTTAACTTTTGTGTGTGTGCGTGGATTAGCTTTTCCTATTACCAGTGTCCCTCGCCATCAGGCAAACCCACTCTGACTTCTGAGGTACTTGTGATTTACATCCCAAAGTCTAGAACAAGAAGCCAACATTTTAGTCCAACTGACCGGTGTAGGGGTTGAACTCGCTATCAGCGCCCCGGAAGTCTAAGAGCAAGAGCTCCTACCCATTTGGGCATGCTGATCTGCTTAACGGGAGAAAATTGCATATTAACTTTTGTTTTACTTTTCTCGTGCATCTGTTTTTATCTATGTGTTGAGTCGACCAACCGACTGATTTCTGGCGGGGAAAATGTCCACTTTGGTCAGCCAGCAAGGGAAACTTGGAGGACAAGGCAAGAGAAATCCAGGGAACAAGGCAAAGGAAGGAAAGAGACAAGGCAAGGGAAAGCTAGGATAAAAGGCAGGGAAAAACTAAGGAACATGGCAAGAGAAAGTCAGGGGACAAGATAAGGGAAAGCTAGGGAACAAGGCAAGGGAGAGCTATGGAACAAGGCAAGGGAGAGCTGGGGAACAAGGCAAGAGGACAAGGCATTGAAAAGCTAGGGAACAAGGCAAGGGAGAGTTAGGGAACAAGGCAATGGAAAGCCAGGGCACAAGGCAAGAGAAAATGTAGGGGACAAAGCAAATGAAAGCCAGGGGACAAGGCAAGAGAAAGGTTGGGGACAAGGCAAGAGAAAGCCAGGGGACAAGGCAAGAGAAAGGTAGGGGACAAGACAAGAGAAAGCCAGGGGACAAAGCAAGAGAAAGCCAGGGGACAAGGCAAGGGAGTGCCAGGGGACAAGGGAAGGGAGTGCCAGGGGACAAAGTAAGAGAAAACCAGGAGACAAGGCAAGGGAAAGACAAGCAAAGCATACGTATGATTATTTGTTTCAGAGCTTGTCCATTCTTTTCATATTGATCTGTTTTTATTTGCATCATGTGATCCACCCACAGAGACCTGCTGGAGACTGACTTGATCTTTCTTGGTCTGTTGGTCATGGAGAACCGGCTGAAGCCACAGTCCGCTCCAGTCATAAGTCAGCTGATTGATGCAAACATCCGCACCATTATGGTTACTGGTAAGGTCCTTCCTTCCTTCCTTGCTTCCTTGCTTGCTTCCTTGCTTCCTTGCTTCCTTCCTTCCTTCCTTCCTTCCTTCCTTCCTTCCTTCCTTCCTTCCTCCCTCCCTCCCTCCCTCCCTCCCTCCCTCCCTCTTTTAACTCTTTTCCTACCCTTTCTTATTCTTTCCTTTCACTTCCTTCCTCCCTCCCTGCCTGCCTGCCTGCCTGCCTTCATTCATTTTCCCCTCTCTCCTTTTCTTCCTTCTTTCCTTTCCTCTCTCTCTTTCTTCTTCATACCCGTCTGTTCCATCCTGCCCTCCTTCCTGTCTATTATTTTTTGTAGGTAGAGTTTAAAACATTTGAAATTAAGTCTGGGTTACTTTGACCCCTGTCTTTATGATTGCCAACTGGCAATAGATTTCAAACAAGCTTAATGTGTGTACAAATCCATTATTTTTTCACCATTATCCAGAAAGGCTAGGTGTTCTACCCACTGCATAAGCAGTAGTGTGACTTTAAATGTCTGGATGTTGTTTATCCGAATTAGGTGACAATATGCTAACCGCTCTAAGTGTTGCCCGAGAGTGTCAGATGGTGGACAAGACTGACCGCATTATCCTGGTCCAGGCGTACCCTCCACAGAGTGGACAGACTGATGTCACACTGGAGTTCATTTATGCTGAGGATAGTTATGCTAAGGTGGAAGAGGTGTTTGCAATGGTAGGAAATGTGTCATTGTTTGTGTTGGTTGGTTATTTGGTTGGTTGATTAGTTGGTGGGTTAACTGGTTGGTTATTTGGGTGCTTGGTTGAATGATTGATTGTTTGGTTGAATTGTTGTTTGGATGGTTGGTTAGTCAAATAGTTGGTTGGATGATCAGTTGGCTAGATGGTTGGTTGGTTGGTTGAATAATTCATTGTATGGTTGGATGGTTATATGGTTGGTTGGTTGGTCAAATGGTTGGTTTGATGATCAGTTGGTTAGATGGTTGGTTGGTTGTTTGGTTGTTTGGTTCAATGGTTAAATGGGTGGTTGGTTGGTCAAATGGTTGGTTAGATTAGCACTTGGCTAGATGGTTGGTCTGTTTAATAAACTAGTAAATGATCACATCCTAAGGACATCTTAAATCCATTTCTCTATAGGTTAAGTTAAGTTAGTTTCACATCCATTACAGGATTTATCAGTCCCAACATTTTCTGGCCGTTTGTGATTCTTGGGCAAGTTTACTCTCAGTAGTTTGCCATTGATTTCTTAACGATAGACACCCATACCATTGTACGTAACCAACCCAAGGTGGTCTGCTTCCAAATCACCCACAGCTATGTTTCGAACGTGGTATTCAGGATTACGTATTCTATTCGTAACCCCTTCAGCACAGAGCTTTACGGAGTATCTTGGACAGAATCTGTCTAGAGGAAGAATCATCATCCAGTACCTTGCTGGCTGGTGTGGGCGATCATCTCTCTCCACAAATTATGATCTCTGACATCATGGATCAATTTGTGTGCCATGACACAAGACTGTCAAGAATCTTCTCATGCTGTCTGCCTCTATCTCTCTTTTCACAAATCTTTCTGGTTGTCACAACATGTACCAGTTATTGTCTTATAACATGACCAAAAAACGATGACTGCCTCTTTCTGATGTTTGCGATAAGCTTTTTTTACCACCCAGCTTCCTGATTGCTCTTTTTGACTGTCCAATTAATGTTCAACATTCTTCTATAAAACCACATCTCCAAGGCTTCCAGGGATATTTTCGCCTGTCCAGGTTAGAGGAAGAATACCTCACACAGATCATGCAGGAATCGGTCACGCTGACCTTCAGTGTTCATAACTAGGTGTGACCCACTTCCCTCAAAAGAGGAACGAAGAAGAAGAATATTTCAGAAGATTCTGAAGCTGTTAATAATAATATAATAATAATAATAATAATAATAATAATAATAATATCAATAATAATAATGTTTTGTTTTTGTTTTTCTGCGTTTCCATCCTGTTTCAGGATATTGCGGTCAACATCAGCATCTTTCAGCTGTATGTTGATTCCTAGGCTAGATTACGCTCATAAGCACGCCACGGCTTTCTGAGCGACTGGCTCCATACTCTCATAAGTCACTGGTGCAACTCGAACCGCGTCCAATTCTCGTGCACTCACGTCAACCACGAGAGTATTCGGGAATTACGGAGAAAGCTGCTAACCCCTCGGCCAGGGAGCCGGCAATAATAATAATAATAATAATAATAATAATAATAATAATAATAATTAATAATAATAATAACAATAATAATAATAATAATAATTTGTCCTCAAGCAGTTTTCTGCTGTCACATTTTGTAGGCCTGAATGCACAGAGCAATAGATGGCCAATCTTTCCCTCACTTTCCCCAGTTGCTTCTGACTTCGCTAACGTGTCTGCCATGTTACTATTAGCTTCTCTGTACAATCTGTGGCTCATCATTATCATCATGTGCCATGCCTATAAGCATACACAGTCATGTTTCACCATCTCACTTAATCACCAGAGTCGTGTGTCAGCTCTGTGTTCTTGTCTCGACCATGCCATATAGTCAAGTCATACAGGTATTTACTTCTCTGCCTTCCCCTTGTTCTCTTCCCCTCGATCTTTCCAGTTGTCTCCAAGTTCTCCAATTTATTTCTTCTCATGTGTTAAAAAAACTGACTTTCTACATCTAATTTCTCTAATCAGTTTACAGTTTTCATTTGTTTCTTGTAGGACTTGGTCATTGGTTTTTCTGTCTGTCCATGGTATTCTTTGCAATTTCATCAGAAACCACATTTCCACAGCCATCACATGTTTTTCAGCTTGTCTGCTCATTGTCCATGCTTCACATCCATACAAAAGTACAGGTTCCATGTAGCACTTCAACACTCTTTTTCTCGTTGCAAATGTCGTCGTCTTATTGGTCTGTGGTTCATCTGCAGGAAAACCAGAAGATTCAGATTGATGAGGAAAGCCAGCGATTTCACTTTGCTCTGACTGGGAAGACGTGGGCTGTCATACGGCAGCATTGTCCTGACATGCTGAACCGAATTGTTGTGCGGGGTGCAGTTTTTGCCCGAATGGCTCCTGAGCAGAAAGGTCAGCTCGTCGAAGTGCTGCAGGATGTTGGGTAAGTGTTGGATAAGTTGTGATGTTGAGTACTTGTTGGTGTTGGGTAAAATGTTATGTTATGTAATGGTATCCACATATCTTTCAAGAAATGGTTTCTATAAATGTTTGGGAAAATGGTTTTTATAAATGTTTTGGGGAAATGGTTTCTATAAATGTGTGGGGAAATGGTCTCTATAAATATGTGGGGAAATGGTTTCTTTGAAATGTTTGGGAAAATGGTTTCTATAAATGGTTTTGAGGAAAATAGTTTCTATTTATGTTTGGGAAAATGGTTTCTATAAATGTGTGAGAAAATGGTTTGGACAGTTTTGGCAATCAAGGATTTGACTGCATTTTGTTGCTCCCTCCCTCGAGATATTCAATGTTTCTGAGTATTGTCTCACTGTAAATGCATGTCAATGTTTTTTTTTGGACAATGATAGGAGTGTCATTGAAATATTATTTGTATTAATGGAATAGTTGTGGTGCTATCTTAATCAGGATCTTCTGTATGGATGTATACAGCTTCATGTTGTGTTTACTGTTGGTGTGTTGTGTTTTGACGAAGCTAATAGCTTTATGCTATATTTACTGTTGGTGTGTGGTGTCATGTGGTGACGAATCTAATCACTTCATGCTATGTAACAGGCATGTTTATATAATGGTTAGGACCTTATGGTAACTATAGCATAAACGTGGGCAGACTAGGGTTAGTAACCAGCTCTCATCACTCGCTAACAGTAGAAAAACTGGCCAGATTTCCTTCACACACTCAGGCCTACAAAATGCAATGAGCTTAACACTTCACATAGCCACAGCGGGTTCCTGCTTTGGAATGTCTTGTTTGTTGTTCATGTTATCTACTGCAGGTGCTATATTGATATGTGTTAGACAGAATTAATTACTGCGCATATCTTTGTGCTATGTCTGTTGCAAGTACTATGTTGATATGTGTGCAGACAGAAGTAATGACTATGTACATCTTTGTGCTATGTCTACTCCAAGTGCTACATTGGTATGTGTTAGACAGAGCTAATGACTGTACATCTTAGTACTATGTCCAGGTACTGTATTGTTATGTGTGTAGACAGATCTAATAACTGTAAACATCTTAGGACTATGTCTAATCCAAGTACTATGTCGGGACGTGTGCAGACAGAACTAATAATTGTGTACAATTTTATGTTACATCTACTGCAGGTACTAATTACGTATTATGTCTGCTGCAGGTACTAATTATGTGTTATGTCAACTGCAGGTACTAATTACATGTTATGTCTACTGCAGGTACTAATTACATGTTATGTCTACTGCAGGTACTAATGTCATGTTACATCTACTGCAGGTACTAATGTCATGTTACATCTACTGCAGGTCCTAATTACGTGTTGCGTCTGCTGCAGGTACTAATTACATATTATGTCTACTGCAGGTACTAATTACATGTTATGTCTGCTGCAGGTACTAATTTCATGTTATGCCTGCTGCAGGTACTCATTATGTGTTATGTCTGCTGCAGGTACTAATTTAATGTTACATCTACTTCAGGTACTAATTTCATGTTACATCTGCTGCAGGTACTAATTTCATGCTACGTCTGCTGCAGGTACTAATTATGTATTATGTCTGCTGCAGGTATTAATTTCATGTTACATCTACTGCAGGTACTAATTACATATTATATCTACTGCAGGTACTAATTACGTATTATATCTACTGCAGGTACTAATTTCATGTTACATCTGCTGCAGGTACTAATTTCATGTTACATCTGCTGCAGGTACTAATTTCATGTTACATCTGCTGCAGGTACTAATTTCATGTTACATCTGCTGCAGGTACTAATTACGTATTACATCTACTGCAGGTACTAATTACGTATTATATCTACTGCAGGTACTAATTTCATGTTACATCTGCTGCAGGTACTAATTTCATGTTACATCTGCTGCAGGTACTAATTTCATGTTACATCTGCTGCAGGTACTAATTACGTGTTATGTCTGTTCCAGGTACTAATTTCATGCTAATGTCTGTTCCAGGTACTGATTTCATGCTAATGTCTGTTCCAGGTACTATGTTGGTATGTGCGGAGATGGAGCTAACGACTGTGGTGCCTTGAAGACTGCTCACATGGGCATCTCTTTGTCAGAAACAGAAGCTTCAGTTGCCTCCCCTTTCACCTCCAAGACTCCAACCATTGAATGTGTGCCAAAGGTCATCAAGTAAGTGTCCTAGTTCAGGGGTTATCAATGAAATCATTAACATCTGTCAGATGTTATGACAGTCAGTAGTCATACAGGGATGCAGAAGTGTTTCCAAGGTACCAGGGCAGGGTTCTATACTGGCCAAGACCTACTAACTCGTTCTAGTCATGCGTCCTGGACAATAGGTCCCTTCGGGGTCCTGGCTAACGTAGTAGGATCGCTGATTCTTCCAAAGTCGGAGAGTATCTGCCTGCATGGCGAGGAACCACCAGTCTGCACACCAATAAGCCAGACTCGGGATAATGGATACTCACACAAACCTCAGTCCGGTATGACATCACACTAATGTTGGACAACAGAATGTCTTTCATCCGACATTCAGGACTTCACGCTGGAGTTCACAGCCAGCGAACGCAAGCAAGCAAGCAAGTAGTCATACAGTAGGTCATAAAGACAGACAGACAGATAGACATGTAGACAGTTAGCCTGACATTTGGGTAGTTAATAAATAAATGCATGTGCATCGTTTGGTGCCCATAGAAGGAGGGGAAAGAGACTAGAGGACGCTATAGTTACCGACTCTGTTTGTTATTTGACCTATCAATCAATCAATCATGTGCCATGCCGGAAAGCATTTAATATAAAATTCTGAGACCTATTTCAATGGTTAGATACAAATGATACAAATTCCATCCATATTCCATAGCTGTGGGTTCATGTGGATGATAGACCTGGCTAATGAAGACACCCTATTTTAGGGGCACCTAGTTGGTTATGGCCGGTCTCTCTGGCCGAGGGGTTATAATACTTTCTCCGTAATCCCATTTATCATGCAGAGTCTCGTAGCGGGCGAGAACTGGGAGCGGTTCTACCCCCGCTGGTGACTTGCGGGATAACTGAGCCGGCCGCTCAGAAAGCAATGGCAAATTACTGAGCGTAATCTTGCCAAGAAATCAACAGACAGCTGAAAGATGCTGCTGTTGACAACGATGTCCTGTAAAGGATATGCGAATTTAAAAATTAAAAAAAAGTTGGTTATGTGTCGAAGTACACTAGTTTCTACAGCGAGGCCTGTCATCATTTGGAGGTGACAGGTTTGAATCCCAGTCGGTAAGTTAGGTAAACATGCAGATAGACATTTAGACACACATACATTTATAGAGACAGACATACAGCTCACACTATGTGTCATGGATCATATGATGGAGATAATGTATTTCATTTATCAACAGACAGAAAGTGTTAAAACAATAAGAAAACTGATCTTGTACTTCATACACAACTATTATTTATTATTAGTCTCTACTTCTAGTGCTCTTGTCACTACTTCTAGTGCTCTGGTCTCTACTTCTAGTGCTCTGGTCTCTACTTCTTTCTTCTACTTTTGTGAGCTTCAAACAATACGTGTGTATTTATTTATGAACTGTCTTGGTGACCTCAACGGGTTGCCCAATTGATATTTTTATTAGCATGATTGTAAACACAGTCAGGATAACGTTGAACGAATGAACAAACTTTATTTTCAAATTGGGCACATAGGCCTGTCTTACAATCGGCCCTTACAATCACTCATCTGTGATACATCAGTTATCTATTGTGCATGTTACATTCACATTGAAAAAAATCAAACATTGTCAAATGGAAGTTGTGAACATAATGCATATTGCCTTGTTATGAGACAGGCAGGCAGGCAGACACATACACACACACAGACACTGAATGCCTATAAACAACACACAAATTCCAAGAGAAATTTACCTTTTATGAAAACATGGGATACACTTGGAAGCAAGAACAGTTAAAGCCATGGTACAAGACCAGCACATATGGTCGTAGACGCCTGCCAAATTATTGCTGGTGTTACAATATTTGTCATCAAAGGCACTGGACAGCTAATTCATTTCTGAGCTTGATCAGTTGTAGACGTTAATTTCACGTTAGTGTTTTCTTATCACACGCTCTATCGGATCTTGTCTTTATGATTGGCGGTTATATAGTTGAGATAACAAGGTATTCTTTCTCTGTCAACTATTGAAATATTCGTAATGTCTTCACAGAGAAGGAAGAGCGGCTCTTGTGACCTCATTTGGTGTGTTCAAGTACATGGCATGCTACAGTCTGACCCAGTTTACATCCGTCCTGATACTTTACTGGGTATAATGTTTTTACATTTTGCCTTCACAATGACCCTTCTCTGTGTGATCCTTTTTTGTTCACAATGACTTTTCTCTGCATGATCTTTTTGTATTCACAAAGACCCTTCTCAGCATGATCATTTTGTATTCACAATGACCCTTCCTCTGCGTGAAAATGTTGTGTTCACAATGACCCTTCTCTGCGTGATCATTTTGTTATTTACTGTTATTTTTCTCTATGTATCATTTTATTTACTGTTATCTTTCTATGTGTATCATTTTGTTATTTACTGTTATCTTTCTATGTGTATCATTTTGTTATTTACTGTTATCTTTCTATGTGTATCATTTTGTTATTTACTGTTATCTTTCTATGTGTATCATTTTGTTATTTACTGTTATCTTTCTATGTGTATCATTTTGTTATTTACTGTTATCTTTCTATGTGTATCATTTTGTTATTTACTGTTATCTTTCTATGTGTATCATTTTGTTATTTACTGTTATCTTTCTATGTGTATCATTTTGTTATTTACTGTTATCTTTCTATGTGTATCATTTTGTTATTTACTGTTATCTTTCTATGTGTATCATTTTGTTATTTACTGTTATCTTTCTATGTGTATCATTTTGTTATTTACTGTTATCTTTCTATGTGTATCATTTTGTTATTTACTGTTATCTTTCTATGTGTATCATTTTGTTATTTACTGTTATCTTTCTATGTGTATCATTTTGTTATTTACTGTTATCTTTCTATGTGTATCATTTTGTTATTTACTGTTATCTTTCTATGTGTATCATTTTGTTATTTACTGTTATCTTTCTATGTGTATCATTTTGTTATTTACTGTTATCTTTCTATGTGTATCATTTTGTTATTTACTGTTATCTTTCTATGTGTATAATTTTGTTATTTACTGTTATCTTTTTCTGTGTATCATTTTGTTATTTACTGTTATCTTTCTGTGTGTATCATTTTGTTATTTACTGTTATCTTTTTCTGTGTATCATTTTGTTATTTACTGTTATCTTTCTCTGTGTATCATTTTGTTATTTACTGTTATCTTTCTGTGTGTATCATTTTTTTATTTACTGTTATCTTTCTATGTGTATCATTTTGTTATTTACTGTTATCTTTCTCTGTGTATCATTTTGTTATTTACTGTTATCTTTCTCTGTGTATCATTTTGTTATTTATGACTATCTTTATATGTGTATCATTTTGTTATTTACTGTTATCTTTCTATGTGTATCATTTTGTTATTTACTGTTATCGTTCTATGTGTATCATTTTGTTATTTACTGTTATCTTTTTCTGTGTATCATTTTGTTATTTACTGTTATCTTTCTCTGTGTATCATTTTGTTATTTATGACTATCTTTATATGTGTATCATTTTGTTATTTACTGTTATCTTTCTATGTGTATCATTTTGTTATTTACTGTTATCGTTCTATGTGTATCATTTTGTTATTTACTGTTATCTTTTTCTGTGTATCATTTTGTTATTTACTGTTATCTTTCTGTGTGTATCATTTTGTTATTTACTGTTATCTTTCTATGTGTATCATTTTGTTATTTACTGTTATCTTTCTCTGTGTATCATTTTGTTATTTACTGTTATCTTTCTCTGTGTATCATTTTGTTATTTACTGTTATCTTTCTATGTGTATCATTTTGTTATTTACTGTTATCTTTCTATGTGTATCATTTTGTTATTTACTGTTATCGTTCTATGTGTATCATTTTGTTATTTACTGTTATCTTTATATGTGTATCATTTTGTTATTTACTGTTATCTTTCTATGTGTATCATTTTGTTATTTACTGTTATCTTTCTATGTGTATCATTTTGTTATTTACTGTTATCTTTCTATGTGTATCATTTTGTTATTTACTGTTATCTTTCTATGTGTATCATTTTGTTATTTACTGTTATCTTTCTATGTGTATCATTTTGTTATTTACTGTTATCTTTCTATGTGTATCATTTTGTTATTTACTGTTATCTTTCTATGTGTATCATTTTGTTATTTACTGGTATCTTTCTATGTGTATAATTTCGTTATTTATGGCTATCTTTCTCTGTGTATCATTTTGTTGTTTACTATATTTTTCACGGTGTGTCATTTTATGAATTACTTTATCTTTCTCTGTGTATCATTTTGTTATATTTCTCTATGTGATCATTTGTTATGTAATTTATCTTTCTCCATGTATCATTTTATTATTTACTGCTATCTTTCTCTGTGTATCATTTTGTTATTTATTTCTATCATTCTCTGTGTATCATTTTGTTATTTACTATATTCTCCCTCTGTGTGTTATTTTTTAAAATTTACTATATATTTCACTGTTTCATTTTATTTACTATATTTTTCAATGTGTATCATTTTGTAAATTTACTATATATTTCACTGTGTATCATTTTGTTATTTACTGTATTTTTCAATGTGTATCATTTTGTAAATTTACTATATAGGTCACTTTGTATCATTTTGTAAATTTACTATATATTTCACTGTGTATCATCATTTTGTTATTTACTGTATTTTTCAATGTGTATCATTTTGTAAATTTACTATATCTGTCACTTTGTATCATTTTGTTATTTACTGTATTTTTCACTTTTGTAAATTTTGTTATTTACTGTTATCTTTCTCTGTGTATCATTTTGTTATTTACTGTTATCTTTCTCTGTATATCATTTTGTTATTTACTGTTATCTTTCTCTGTGTATCATTTTGTTATTTACTGTTATCTTTCTCTACACATTCATGTTGTTATTTTACTTAATCATTCTCTGTGTGTCACTTTTGTTATTTACTATATTTTTCACTGTGTGTCATTTGTTATTTACTATATTTTTCACTGTATATTATTTTCTTAGTTACTATATAACTTCAAAATACTTCCTGGAAACAAACTGTCTTCATGTGTTTTACATTGTCTAAACCAAATAACAATAACGTCCGATTTCCCCAAAAACATACTGTCTTGACGTGTTTTACATTGTCTAAACCAAACAACGATAACTTCAGACTTCCCTTAAAACATACTGTCTTCACATGTTTTACATTGTCTAAACCAAAGACTGATAACTTCAGACTTCCCTAGAAATAAACTGTCTTCACGTGTTTTACATTGTCTAAACCAAACATTGATAACTTTAGACTTCCCTAGAAACAAACTGTCTTGATATGTTTTACATTGTCTAAACCAAAAAACGATAACTTTAGACTTCCCTAGAAACAAACTGTCTTCACATGTTTTACATTGTCTAAACCAAACATTGATAACTTCAGACTTCTCTAGAAACCGTCCTCACATGTTTTACATTGTCTCTTCAGATTGGAGCCAATGTAACTGATGTGGAGTTCCTGTACATGGACCTTGTTCTGATCACAACTTTCAGCGTTACATGTGAGTTTGTCAGTTGATATTCTAGATTTTTGTCTGTCATGATTTTGTTAAACATGAGAAATCAGCAAGCGAAAGCTGTATTTCAGAAGATGAAAAGTATCTTTTATCATAAATCCCTTTCACTGAGTATCAGAACAATAGTAGGGAAATGTTATATCAATCTTATTCTGTTGTATGACAGTGAGTCACGGAAAGTGAATGAACACATTATGAAGAGCTTGGAAACAGCAGAGATATGGTTTCAGAGACAAATGTTGCAAATAACTTGGATGGTCAGAGCAAGTAATAATGATTGCCTGGAAGAGGCAAATGAACATTATAATTAGAACATTGTATACAACTATAAAAAAGAAACAAACAGGGCTCTTTTCTTCATCTAAGAATAGAAGAGAGACATTAGAGATCATTGTACAGACTGGAAAGATCAGCGGTTAAAAAAGTAGAGGTAAACAGAGTGAAATGATGCTGTATGGTCTAAGGCTTTGGTAGTGGGGAATGTCAGCAGCAGAGTTGATCCTGAACACCGAGGACCGAGATCTGTGGAGAGACGTGAGCACCTGCGCCATAAAGATTGAAAGTTACAGGGTGACACTTTAGGGTGTCCCATAAATGTTTCCTCTTTTGCAGAAAATATCATAAGGTGTAGAAGTTAATCATTCCAGTAGGTTGTAAGGACATTGTATTCTTAATTTCACATGTCCTTCCTGCATTACTCGGACAATATACCCATGTAAGTCTGTGTAAATTAGAAGTGATAGCAAAGTGAGCTTTTAGAGAAAAACAAACAATTCTACCTTCAAGGAATCTACAGTTTGTTCTACAGAAACGAATCCTTGGTATGTACATTTGGCAGGTCACATTGTAGGTTCTGAAATATGGACAATGAATATACAATCTAAAAATGTGTAGCCCTTTGGAATCATGTGTAAAGTGCAGAAGAACAGATAGATCATCATGACCTGATGTTGGTAAGTCTACAGGACACCCATTGATTCCCCAAACATAGTAATGTAAAAGCATGTCTCTGAACTTAGAGTAGCCAACAGGTAGTTGTTGGTTATTGTCTCAAGTTCATGATGGTAGGCAGAAAATCTCTTTATAGATTCAATGGCTACTGTCTGAAATAGCCAAGAAAGAAAATCACAGCAGACTACCAAATGCCTAGAAAACAAGCAGTTTAAAACAAAATGGAGAACGGGACGGGACATCTGGCTTATCTGAAAACTACCCCAGAACGAACTCCATGGAAAGAGGATCACTACAAATCCAGACAAAAGTGAGAGGAATATTTGACAAGGAAGAACAGAACAGTGTACAATGCAGAACAGCCATTCTCAGTTTCCTTGATGAAGAATACCCACAGGACCTCTGGATCCAAGTCTACACAGATGGGTCAGCGCAAAATACTGTTCAAAATGGAGGCGTGGGAGTGAATGTAAAATACTTAAATAATACTAGGGACAGGGCCAGAGTACCAACAGGAAAGTCCTGCCATAACTCCATCCATCCATCATGTGCCATGACGATAAGCGTGGGCGGTCATGTTTTCCCATCTTACTCGATCACGAGTTGTGGATCAGCTCCGTGTTCCTGTCTAGACCATGCCACATGGCCAAGCCATCCAGGTATTTACTTCTAGGTCTTCCCCTTGTTCTCCTCCCTTCGATCTTGCCAGTTGTCAGCAAGTTCTCCAAGTCATTTCTTCTCATAAAATGCCCAAAAAATTTTGACTGTCTACGTCTAATGTTTATAATCAGTTTATGATCTTCATTTGTTATTTGAAGGACTTGTTCATTCATATGATGCCATAACTATGATGCTAAAATTGAGGCAATTAAAATAGCAACAGAGAATTTATTAAATACCAGCCATGGCACACACAACCTGTGGTGCTATTGACAGATGCGAAATCAGTACTCAGGGTACTCCTGTCTGGGAAATTGCCAGTACTGTGGATACTACTATATGAACTAGGCAGCCAGCTTAAGGTCACCATATAGTGGATATCATCTCACTGTGGAGTACCTGGAAATGAGAGAGCTTATTGACTAGCTAAGGAAGGAGTAGTAGAAGAACAACCTAATATACCTGTTACATCCCACCAAAAGAAAATGATTAAATCAATCAGAGAGCCATCAACACCAGTTCAAGATGATTACCACTTCATGGACAGGCCAGAATAAATCATTAATCTGTGCCTCAGAACAGGTTACACAACCAAATGTATACAAAATTTAAGATTGGCGAATCAACCATGTGTGTGTACATGGGGTATTGGTGCCACAGACAGCAGATCACATACTCAAGACTGTCCAAGATATGACATATCTAGGCAAACCTTCTGGCCTAGAGAGATGACAGTGGAAGATAAACTTTGCAGACTGAAAAAGACAATGAACTTCATACAAGCAACAACATTGCAGATGTAGACAAATGTCAAGTGAACAAAAGAAGATGTATAAGAAATCTGTCTTATGATGGAGAAACATTTCAAAAGACTGTCATTGGGAACAAAGTTATACACAGGAAGATGAGGATGATGATGTCCGGCATACTTTTTTCTCCCCACAGTTAGCAGAACAGCCCCGTATGATGAGCTGGTCAAGCAACGACCACTAGTCAGTCTGATCAGTCCAGGTCCTATTTTAAGCATCGTCACACAGATGATGCTGGTCATTTCAACTCAGGTTTTCATGTTTTTCAATGTCAAGCAGCAGCCGTGGTAAGTATACTAGTGATATGTTTGTGATTATTCTTATTAGGCAGGTCCGCATGGCCAAATAGTTAAGAACGTGTGTTCTTAAACATCCGGTATGCTGATACCGAGATTAGTGGTTCAACCTCTAGACCGGACAGCTGGACTGAAATATTGACCTGTCGTCTTTGACTTGGGGACGTAAATTACAAGTACCTCTAAAGTTGGAGTGGGTTCGTTTGATGGCAAGGGATACTGTTAATAGGGAAAACTAATCCACACACAAAATTCAGTCCATCACTACTATAAATAGTGTGTATGGACAACGCTTGAGGTCAAAGTGAGCAAGCGCAAAAAAAATAAAATTGTATTAGTATTATTTTTATATACAAATACGAAGGGGCTTCAAATGAAAACCTTAAAAGTGTTATAGAAATTACAATAACCATGCCATTGTCTTGTAACCTGTCAATATTGTTAAGGATGTCAAGAGTGTTAAGCATGTGATACCATGGTGCAGATGAGCATGGTGACATTATACAGACAGTTTAAAGATGGCCACCACACTTTTGACATGAACTAAAGAAGAGCAGCATTCTGTTGTCCGGTTTTAGATCGGTGAAGGGGTGAAACCTACAGAAATTTATCGATGAATGCAGGTCCAGTATGGTGAGGCATGCCTGTCAATCCAGCAAGTGTATGAGTGGAGTGGGAAGTTTCAAAACTTTTTGGTCCAATGAAGAGGTATAAAACACGCACATCCGAGAGAATTTTTTCTTGTAGGAATCCAAGCACTTTATTGTCACTGGAGGATTAGCATTGAACACAGTTGTGACTACATTGAAAAATGATAATTTGTTCTTTCCTTTTCCAGAATATATTCACACCAAAAATTTTTTTTCTAGGTTTTCATTTGAAGTCGCCTCGTATTAAAAGGAGACATGCAGTGTTATTTTCGTCATGTCATGAGAAGAGAGGTGTTGGGAAACATTGTGATGACTAGAAAGCTCAGTGGTAGAAGAGGCAGGAGACTAATAGAAATGATGCTAGATGGACTCAGACAGTCCCTGGAAGATCATCAATAGAACTGATCCAAAATGTATGGAGCATCTAAACAGCAAAGAAAGCTGCATTAGTGTAGTGGCTAGACACTCGGCTGTCGGCCTGGATGTCGTAGGTGTGATCTGCATGCCTTCATTTCCATCTTTTTCTTTACTTAGATAAGAGTGGATTATTTTGTGTATGCAATATGATGTTGATGTATTAGTATCACTTCATAGAATGACCAAGCAAAGTACCATCATTATGTGCCATGCCGATAAGCGTGGGTGGCCACGTTTTGCCATCTCAAACGATCACCAGAGTCGTGTATCAGCTCTGTGTTCTAGTCCCGACCATGCCATATGGTCAAGCCATCCAGGTGTTTATTTCTCTACCTTCCCCTTGTTCTTGTCCCCTAAATCTTGCCAGTTGTCACCAAGTTCACTAGTTTATTTCTTCTCATAATGTGATTGTCTATGCCTAATTTCTCTAATAAATTTACAGTTTTCATCTGCTTCTTGTAGGTCTTGCTCATTGGTTTATTTGTCTGTCTGTGGTATTCTTTCCATTTTCCTCAGAAACCACATTTTTTAACAGCCGACATTTGTTAACCACCTACGTTTATTAATTCACATTTGTTATCAATCCACATTTGTTAACCAATCATATTTGTAACAACCCATATTCATTAGCAACCCACATTTGTTAACTGACTACATTTGTTACCCAGCCACATTTGCTAAACCAATTGTACAAAATCCCAACTTCCCCAAAGGTTTATCCCCTACAGAGACAACCGAGAAGAAAACTACCAGTGTCACGAGAATGCGGCCGTCTTTCTGATATCTGCCTACCAGGTCATCATTCTGGCTGTCGTCTTCTCCAAGGGAGCACCATTCCGAAAATCCATATTCTCCAATTGTAAGTGTTGATTGTCTCCAACTGTAAGTGATGATTGTCTCCAACTGTAAGTGATGATTGTCTCCAACTGTAAGTGATGATTGTCTCCAACTGTAAGTGATGATTGTCTCCAACTGTAAGTGTTGATTGTCTCCAACTGTAAGTGTTGATTGTCTCCAACTGTAGGTTTGATTGTCTTCCAACTGTAAGTGTTGATTGTCTCCAACTGTAAGTGATGATTGTCTCCAACTGTAAGTGATGATTGTCTCCAACTGTAAGTGTTGATTGTCTCCAACTGTAAGTGTTGATTGTCTCCAACTGTAAGTGATGATTGTCTCCAACTGTAAGTGATGATTGTCTCCAACTGTAAGTGATGATTGTCTCCAACTGTAAGTGATGATTGTCTCCAACTGTAGTGATGATTGTCTCCAACTGTAAGTGTTTGATTGTCTCCAACTGTAAGTGTTGATTGTCTCCACTGTAAGTGATGATTGTCTCCAACTGGTAAGTGTTGATTGTCTCCAACTGTAAGTGTTGATTGTCTCCACTGTAAGTGATGATTGTCTCCAACTGTAAGTGTTGATTGTCTCCAACTGTAAGTGTTGATTGTCTCCAACTGTAAGTGTTGTCTCCAACTGTAAGTGTTGTCTCCAACTGTAAGTGTTGTCTCCAACTGTAAGTGTTGTCTCCAACTGTAAGTGTTGTCTCCAACTGTAAGTGTTGATTGTCTCCAACTGTAAGTGTTGATTGTCTCCAACTGTAAGTGATGATTGTCTCCAACTGTAAGTGTTGATTGTCTCCAACTGTAAGTGTTGATTGTCTCCAACTGTAAGTGTTGATTGTCTCCAACTGTAAGTGTTGATTGTCTCCAACTGTAAGTGATGATTGTCTCCAACTGTAAGTGTTGATTGTCTCCAACTGTAAGTGTTGATTGTCTCCAACTGTAAGTGATGATTGTCTCCAACTGTAAGTGTTGATTGTCTCCAACTGTAAGTGTTGATTGTCGCCAACTGTAAGTGATGATTGTCTCCAACTGTAAGTGATGATTGTCTCCAACTGTAAGTGATGATTGTCTCCAACTGTAAGTGATGATTGTCTCCAACTGTAAGTGTTGATTGTCTCCAACTGTAAGTGTTGATTGTCTCCAACTGTAAGTGTTGATTGTCTCCAACTGTAAGTGATTGATTGTCTCCAACTGTAAGTGTTGATTGTCTCCAACTGTAAGTGATGATTGTCTCCAACTGTAAGTGTATGATTGTCTCCAACTGTAAGTGTTGATTGTCTCCACTGTAAGTGATGATTGTCTCCAACTGTAAGTGTGGTTCCTCCCAACTGTAAGTGTTGTCTCCAACTGTAAGTGTTGATTGTCTCCAACTGTAAGTGTTGATTGTCTCCAACTGTAAGTGTGATTGTCTCCAACTGTAAGTGATGATTGTCTCCAACTGTAGTGTTGATTGTCTCCAACTGTAAGTGTTGATTGTCTCCAACTGTAAGTGATGATTGTCTCCAACTGTAAGTGTTGATTGTCTCCAACTGTAAAGTGTGATTGTCTCCAACTGTAAGTGTTGATTGTCTCCAACTGTAAGTGATGATTGTCTCCAACTGTAAGTGATGATTGTCTCCAACTGTAAGTGTTGATTGTCTCCAACTGTAAGTGATGATGTCTCCAACTGTAAGTGATGATTGTCTCCACTGTAAGTGTTGATTGTCTCCAACTGTAAGTGTTGATTGTCTCCAACTGTAAGTGATGATTGTCTCCAACTGTAAGTGATGATTGTCTCCAACTGTAAGTGGTGATTGTCTCCAACTGTAAGTGATTGATTGTCTCCACTGTAAGTGTTGATTGGTCTCCACTGTAAGTGTTGATTTCTCCAACTGTAAGTGTTGATTGTCTCCAACTGTAAGTGTTGATTGTCTCCAACTGTACAGTGTTGATTGTCCTCCAACTGTAAGTGTTGATTGTCTCCAACTGTAAGTGGATGATTGTCTCCAACTGTAAGTGTTGAATTGTCTCCAACTGTAAGTGATGATTGTCTCCAACTGTAGTGTTGATTGTCTCCACTGTAAGTGTTGATGTCTCAACTGTAAGTGATGATTGTCTCCAACTGTAAGTGTTGATTGTCTGCCAACTGTAAGTGATGATTGTCTCCAACTGTAAGTGATTGATTGTCTCCAACTGTAAGTGTTTGATTGTCTCCAACTGTAAGTGATGATTGTCTCCAACTGTAAGTGTGATTGTCTCCAACTGTAAGTGATGATTGTCTCCAATGTAATTGTTGATTGTCTCCAACTGTAAGTGATGATTGTACTCCAACTGTAAGTGTTGATTGTCTCCCAACTGTAAGTGTTGATTGTCTCCAACTGTAAGTGTTGTCTCCAACTGTAAGTGTTGATTGTCTCCAACTGTAAGTGTGATTGTCTCCAACTGTAAGTGTTTGATTGTCTCCAATGTAAGTGTTGATTGTCTCCAACTGTAAGTGATGATTGTCTCCAACTGTAAGTGTTTGATTGTCTCCAACGTGTAAGTGTTGATTGTCTCCAACTGTAAGTGTTGATTGTCTCCAACTGTAAGTGTTGTACTCCAACTGTAAGTGTTGATTGTCTCCCAACTGTAAGTGTTGATTGTCATCCAACTGTAAGTGTTGATTGTCTCCAACTGTAAGTGTTTGATTGTCTCCAACGTAAGTGATGATTGTCTCCAACTGTAAGTTTGATTGTCCTCCAACTGTAAGTGTTGATTGTCTCCAACTGTAAGTGTTGATTGTCTCCAACTGTAAGTGTTGTGTCTCCAACTGGTAAGTGTTGATTGTCTCCAACTGTAAGTGTGATTGTCTCCAACTGGTAAGTGATGATGTGTCTCCAACTGTAAGTGTTGATTGTCTCCAACTGTAAGTGTTGATTGTCTCCAACTGTAAGTGATGATTGTCTCCACTGTAAGTGATGAGTGTCTCCAACTGTAAGTGATGATTGTCTCCAACTGTAAGTGTTGATTGTCTCCAACTGTAAGTGTTGATTGTCTCCAACTGTAAGTGTTGTCTCCAACTGTAAGTGTTGATTGTCTCCAACTGTAAGTGTTGTCTCCAACTGTAAGTGTTGATTGTCTCCAACTGTAAGTGATGATTGTCTCCAACTGTAAGTGTTGATTGTCTCCAACTGTAAGTGATGATTGTCTCCAACTGTAAGTGTTGATTGTCTCCAACTGTAAGTGTTGATTGTCTCCAACTGTAAGTGTTGATTGTCTCCAACTGTAAGTGTTGATTGTCTCCAACTGTAAGTGTTGATTGTCTCCAACTGTAAGTGTTGATTGTCTCCAACTGTAAGTGATGATTGTCTCCAACTGTAAGTGTTGATTGTCTCCAACTGTAAGTGTTGTCTCCAACTGTAAGTGTTGATTGTCTCCAACTGTAAGTGATGATTGTCTCCAACTGTAAGTGTTGATTGTCTCCAACTGTAAGTGTTGATTGTCTCCAACTGTAAGTGATGATTGTCTCCAACTGTAAGTGATGATTGTCTCCAACTGTAAGTGATGATTGTCTCCAACTGTAAGTGTTGATTGTCTCCAACTGTAAGTGTTGATTGTCTCCAACTGTAAGTGTTGATTGTCTCCAACTGTAAGTGATGATTGTCTCCAACTGTAAGTGTGATTGTCTCCAACTGTAAGTGATGATTGTCTCCAACTGTAAGTGTTGATTGTCTCCAACTGTAAGTGTTGATTGTCTCCAACTGTAAGTGATGATTGTCTCCAACTGTAAGTGTTGATTGTCTCCAACTGTAAGTGATGATTGTCTCCAACTGTAAGTGTGATTGTCTCCAACTGTAAGTGTTGATTGTCTCCAACTGTAAGTGATGATTGTCTCCAACTGTAAGTGTTGATTGTCTCCAACTGTAATTGTTGATTGTCTCCAACTGTAAGTGATGATTGTCTCCAACTGTAAGTGTTGATTGTCTCCAACTGTAAGTGTTGATTGTCTCCAACTGTAAGTGTTGTCTCCAACTGTAAGTGTTGATTGTCTCCAACTGTAAGTGTTTGTCTCCAACTGTAAGTGTTGATTGTCTCCAACTGTAAGTGATGATTGTCTCCAACTGTAAGTGTTGATTGTCTCCAACTGTAAGTGATGATTGTCTCCAACTGTAAGTGTTGATTGTCTCCAACTGTAAGTGTTGATTGTCTCCACTGTAAGTGTTGATTGTCTCCAACTGTAAGTGTTGATTGTCTCCAACTGTAAGTGTTGATTGTCTCCAACTGTAAGTGTTGATTGTCTCCAACTGTAAGTGATGATTGTCTCCAACTGTAAGTGTTGATTGTCTCCAACTGTAAGTGTTGTCTCCAACTGTAAGTGTTGATTGTCTCCAACTGTAAGTGATGATTGTCTCCAACTGTAAGTGTTGATTGTCTCCAACTGTAAGTGTTGATTGTCTCCAACTGTAAGTGATGATTGTCTCCAACTGTAAGTGATGATTGTCTCCAACTGTAAGTGATGATTGTCTCCAACTGTAAGTGTTGATTGTCTCCAACTGTAAGTGTTGATTGTCTCCAACTGTAAGTGTTGATTGTCTCCAACTGTAAGTGATGATTGTCTCCAACTGTAAGTGATGATTGTCTCCAACTGTAAGTGATGATTGTCTCCAACTGTAAGTGTTGATTGTCTCCAACTGTAAGTGATGATTGTCTCCAACTGTAAGTGTTGATTGTCTCCAACTGTAAGTGTTGTCTCCAACTGTAAGTGTTGATTGTCTCCAACTGTAAGTGATGATTGTCTCCAACTGTAAGTGTTGATTGTCTCCAACTGTAAGTGATGATTGTCTCCAACTGTAAGTGTTGATTGTCTCCAACTGTAAGTGTTGATTGTCTCCAACTGTAAGTGTTGATTGTCTCCAACTGTAAGTGTTGTCTCCAACTGTAAGTGTTGATTGTCTCCAACTGTAAGTGATGATTGTCTCCAACTGTAAGTGTTGATTGTCTCCAACTGTAAGTGATGATTGTCTCCAACTGTAAGTGTTGATTGTCTCCAACTGTAAGTGATGATTGTCTCCAACTGTAAGTGTTGATTGTCTCCAACTGTAAGTGATGATTGTCTCCAACTGTAAGTGTTGATTGTCTCCAACTGTAAGTGTTGTCTCCAACTGTAAGTGTTGATTGTCTCCAACTGTAAGTGATGATTGTCTCCAACTGTAAGTGTTGATTGTCTCCAACTGTAAGTGTTGATTGTCTCCAACTGTAAGTGATGATTGTCTCCAACTGTAAGTGATGATTGTCTCCAACTGTAAGTGATGATTGTCTCCAACTGTAAGTGTTGATTGTCTCCAACTGTAAGTGTTGATTGTCTCCAACTGTAAGTGTTGATTGTCTCCAACTGTAAGTGATGATTGTCTCCAACTGTAAGTGATGATTGTCTCCAACTGTAAGTGATGATTGTCTCCAACTGTAAGTGTTGATTGTCTCCAACTGTAAGTGATGATTGTCTCCAACTGTAAGTGTTGATTGTCTCCAACTGTAAGTGTTGTCTCCAACTGTAAGTGTTGATTGTCTCCAACTGTAAGTGATGATTGTCTCCAACTGTAAGTGTTGATTGTCTCCAACTGTAAGTGATGATTGTCTCCAACTGTAAGTGTTGATTGTCTCCAACTGTAAGTGTTGATTGTCTCCAACTGTAAGTGTTGATTGTCTCCAACTGTAAGTGTTGTCTCCAACTGTAAGTGTTGATTGTCTCCAACTGTAAGTGATGATTGTCTCCAACTGTAAGTGTTGATTGTCTCCAACTGTAAGTGTTGATTGTCTCCAACTGTAAGTGTTGTCTCCAACTGTAAGTGTTGATTGTCTCCAACTGTAAGTGTTGATTGTCTCCAACTGTAAGTGATGATTGTCTCCAACTGTAAGTGATGATTGTCTCCAACTGTAAGTGTTGATTGTCTCCAACTGTAAGTGTTGATTGTCTCCAACTGTAAGTGTTGATTGTCTCCAACTGTAAGTGTTGTCTCCAACTGTAAGTGTTGATTGTCTCCAACTGTAAGTGTTGTCTCCAACTGTAAGTGTTGATTGTCTCCAACTGTAAGTGTTGTCTCCAACTGTAAGTGTTGATTGTCTCCAACTGTAAGTGATGATTGTCTCCAACTGTAAGTGTTGATTGTCTCCAACTGTAAGTGTTGATTGTCTCCAACTGTAAGTGTTGATTGTCTCCAACTGTAAGTGTTGATTGTCTCCAACTGTAAGTGTTGTCTCCAACTGTAAGTGTTGATTGTCTCCAACTGTAAGTGTTGATTGTCTCCAACTGTAAGTGATGATTGTCTCCAACTGTAAGTGATGATTGTCTCCAACTGTAAGTGTTGATTGTCTCCAACTGTAAGTGTTGATTGTCTCCAACTGTAAGTGTTGATTGTCTCCAACTGTAAGTGTTGATTGTCTCCAACTGTAAGTGTTGATTGTCTCCAACTGTAAGTGTTGTCTCCAACTGTAAGTGATGATTGTCTCCAACTGTAAGTGTTGATTGTCTCCAACTGTAAGTGTTGTCTCCAACTGTAAGTGTTGATTGTCTCCAACTGTAAGTGTTGTTCTCCAACTGTAAGTGTTGATTGTCTCCAACTGTAAGTGTTGATTGTCTCCAACTGTAAGTGTTGTCTCCAACTGTAAGTGTTGATTGTCTCCAACTGTAAGTGTTGTCTCCAACTGTAAGGTGGTTGATTGTCTCCAACTGTAAGTGATGATTGTCTCCAACTGTAAGTGATGATTGTCTCCAACTGTAAGTGTTTGATTGTCTCCAACTGTAAGTGTTTGATTGTCTCCAACTGTAAGTGATGATTGTCTCCAACTGTAAGTGTTTTGATTGTCTCCAACTGTAAGTGATGATTGTCCTCCAACTGTAAAGTGATGATTGTCTCCAACTGTAAGTGATGATTGTCTCCAACTGTAAGTGATGATTGTCTCCAACTGTAAGTGATGATTGTCTCCAACTGTAAGTGTTGATTGTCTCCAACTGTAAGTGATGATTGTCTCCAACTGTAAGTGTTGATTGTCTCCAACTGTAAGTGTTGATTGTCTCCAACTGTAAGTGATGATTGTCTCCAACTGTAAGTGTTGTCTCCAACTGTAAGTGTTGATTGTCTCCAACTGTAAGTGATGATTGTCTCCAACTGTAAGTGTTGTCTCCAACTGTAAGTGTTGATTGTCTCCAACTGTAAGTGTTGTCTCCAACTGTAAGTGTTGATTGTCTCCAACTGTAAGTGATGATTGTCTCCAACTGTAAGTGTTGATTGTCTCCAACTGTAAGTGTTGATTGTCTCCAACTGTAAGTGATGATTGTCTCCAACTGTAAGTGTATGATTGTCTCCAACTGTAAGTGATGATTGTCTCCAACTGTAAGTGTTGATTGTCTCCAACTGTAAGTGATGATTGTCTCCAACTGTAAGTGTTGATTGTCTCCAACTGTAAGTGATGATTGTCTCCAACTGTAAGTGTTGATTGTCTCCAACTGTAAGTGTTGATTGTCTCCAACTGTAAGTGATGATTGTCTCCAACTGTAAGTGATGATTGTCTCCAACTGTAAGTGATGATTGTCTCCAACTGTAAGTGTTGATTGTCTCCAACTGTAAGTGTTGATTGTCTCCAACTGTAAGTGATGATTGTCTCCAACTGTAAGTGATGATTGTCTCCAACTGTAAGTGATTGATTGTCTCCAACTGTAAGTGATGATTGTCTCCAACTGTAAGTGTTGATTGTCTCCAACTGTAAGTGTTGATTGTCTCCAACTGTAAGTGTTGATTGTCTCCAACTGTAAGTGATGATTGTCTCCAACTGTAAGTGATGATTGTCTCCAACTGTAAGTGATGATTGTCTCCAACTGTAAGTGATGATTGTCTCCAACTGTAAGTGTTGATTGTCTCCAACTGTAAGTGTTGTCTCCAACTGTAAGTGTTGATTGTCTCCAACTGTAAGTGTTGTCTCCAACTGTAAGTGTTGATTGTCTCCAACTGTAAGTGTTGATTGTCTCCAACTGTAAGTGTTGTCTCCAACTGTAAGTGATGATTGTCTCCAACTGTAAGTGATGATTGTCTCCAACTGTAAGTGTTGATTGTCTCCAACTGTAAGTGTTGATTGTCTCCAACTGTAAGTGATGATTGTCTCCAACTGTAAGTGATGATTGTCTCCAACTGTAAGTGATGATTGTCTCCAACTGTAAGTGATGATTGTCTCCACTGTAAGTGATGATTGTCTCCAACTGTAAGTGTTGATTGTCTCCAACTGTAAGTGTTGTCTCCAACTGTAAGGTGTTGATTGTCTCCAACTGTAAGTGTTGATTGTCTCCAACTGTAAGGTGTTGATTGTCTCCAACTGTAAGTGTTGATTGTCTCCAACTGTAAGTGTTGTCTCCAACTGTAAGTGTTGATTGTCTCCAACTGTAAGTGATGATTGTCTCCAACTGTAAGTGTTGATTGTCTCCAACTGTAAGTGTTGATTGTCTCCAACTGTAAGTGTTGATTGTCTCCAACTGTAAGTGTTGTCTCCAACTGTAAGTGTTGATTGTCTCCAACTGTAAGTGTTGATTGTCTCCAACTGTAAGTGTTGATTGTCTCCAACTGTAAGTGATGATTGTCTCCAACTGTAAGTGTTGATTGTCTCCAACTGTAAGTGTTGATTGTCTCCAACTGTAAGTGTTGATTGTCTCCAACTGTAAGTGTTGATTGTCTCCAACTGTAAGTGATGATTGTCTCCAACTGTAAGTGTTGATTGTCTCCAACTGTAAGTGTTGATTGTCTCCAACTGTAAGTGTTGATTGTCTCCAACTGTAAGTGTTGATTGTCTCCAACTGTAAGTGTTTTATCTGTCAGTTGTCATTAACTGCCTATAGTACCTTGCAGTGTAAGGCAGGGGGGTCTTGAGCCTGGGGAATTAATGTCGCTTGGCTAGTGCAGTCACCGCAAATTGTACAGGTTAGGGTTTTCTTTTTACCCCTAATAGAAACACATTTTTCACCTTACCGAGATTCAAACCTGGGTCTGCCATAGGAGAACCAGGCATTCTAGCCACTCGGCTAAAAATTAGACAAGTAAAATATCCTTTTTATTGTATTAGCATTATGTTGCTATCTTCACATTTTAGACCAATCAGCACTTGCCAGGACCTCATATATTAACTGCTGGACTGACTTGTCATACAGTAACAATAGTACACTGGCCGCCTTTCCTGCTGAGGATATTTCCTGGTACCCATTTTTAGGCTAGGTTGATATTTAAAAAATTCCAGCCTATGTGGGGATTTGAACACTCCATCATCATATGGCTGAGCAAAGCATTCGCAGCATTTTACCCCCTCAGAAATCATGTCTCCAAATACTTCCTGATTTGTTCATTCACATTTCCAAGATTCCCTGTCATACAGCAAAACAGGTTTGATATAACGTTTCAGTGTCTGACTTTCAACGAAAGTGTCTCATTACATGACTGGCACCTTCCTGTCTTGACAGATGATAGTTTGTAAAATGGAGTTATATCTCTCCATAGCACAACGCCTGGACTGAAATTAGAGACCATGATCCCCCTCTCGGCCTGCCTAGTTTACTCCGAAGGAAAGGTAACACCAATACATCTTGAACAAGACCAGCTGCAGAAGCTGCTGGATCAGCAAAGCAATACTCAAACTGTCCACCTGTCGGAGCTTCCATCCTAGACCAGTTGCCGACCAAGGCTTACAGCCTGGTCTGCCCTGCCATGACATTTATTTAGTCTTTAGGTTGCATTTCCTTGCACTAGGGTAAGGCCTCTACCCTCCCAATTGTGCTCCTCCGTCTGAAGTCGTTGGCACAATGTGGGGTGTTGGGTTTGGTGAGCACCGCCCAACATTCGGCGCTAACAGAAAGCAGGTAGTACCGTCTACTGTCATATGGTAGCTCAGTCATATCTGACTAAGACCTTATTACCTAAGATACTTGTAATCTTTTTAAATGTAGTGTAAAGCTTATCTGCTTGTCTGTCATGGATCATTTTAGGTACTTAATAAGACAAATGGGCCTTTTGAACTTAAATGTTAAAGAAAAATTCTTAGAGTAGCGTGGACCAAGAAAAAAGAAATACTAACATTCTGGTACTATAGGCAGTAGATAACAGTTTTTTTAAAATGACAGTTTTAATTTGTGCTTTAAGATAAGTTGAAAGAATACATTAAAAAAAAACATGAGTGCGAAAGTGTTGCTGGTATAAATTGTTTCATGTTTATTTCCTGCAGGGCTATTTATGGTGAACATCGCTGTAGGTGTGGCTATGAATATTTGGATCACCATGTACCCAACTGAACCTATAGCTAATTTGATTGGGGTAAGCAAAAGTTCACACGTGTCATCATCATCATCATGTAACTGTTAATATATGACAGATCAGTCTAACTGTTAACAGAAGACAGATCAATCTAGCTGTCAACATATGACAGATCAGTCTGGCTGTTAAGATATGATAGGTCAGTCTGGCTGTTAACATATGATCTGTCAGTCTGGCTGTTAACATATTATAGGTCCTGGGTCAACAAATGCCAGCAGAAGTCAGATGTGTCGGCCTAACGGCGCAAGAACGCAGCTCTGCTGTAAACAGGCACAACGCAGTCACATCCGAAAAAAAAAATCCGGATGAACGCAGAAGAAGAAGAAGATATTATAGGTCAATCTGGCTTTTTACATATGATCTGTCAGTCTGGCTGTTAACATATGATCTGTCAGTCTGGCTGTTAACATATTATAGGTCAATCTGGCTGTTAACATATGATAGGTAAGTCTAGCTGATAACATATGACAGGTCACTCTAACTGATAACATATGATTTGTCAGTCTAGCTGTTAACATATGCCATTTAACAGTACTATCCAAGACTGTTACCATGTGAGCATTTCGTGAGAGCTGAAGACAGACTGTCTGATTTCAAAATTTTTGAATAGTGAACAGAGTCAGATTCTATATTTAAAATTAGTTTTAGTGAGTCATATATGATTGATTATTGCACAGTTTCCATGCAGTTTAATGCAAATTGTTTCTGTTGTTGTCTAAGATTAGCTTCATAAAGGATGCATGAATGAAATAATGTATGAGAGCAGAGAGATAAGAAGGGCAGAATGTCAGATTGATCCGGGTGCCCAATTCTTAACTTGAAAATAAAAGTTTGTTGTTTCATTCGTTTGTTCGTTCCACATCACTATAAAAGATGACGGGCCATCATTGGTGTGTTGCCACACACACTGAGGGATTCTGGCCATCACACACAACCAAGATAATTTTTTTTCCACAGGAATCCAAGCACTTTATCGGTGTTGGAGGATTTGCATTGAACACAATGGTGACTACTCCAAAAAATGATACATTTGTTCATTACTTTTTCAGAATATATTCACACAGATATAATTTTAAAAAAATGAAGGTTTTCATTTGAACCTTTCTCGTATCTTAATCTTGTGTTGTCGATAATATTTTAACTTGTTTTGTATATTTTAATATAAAGTATAATATTCTTTGACAGGACTAACAGAACTTTAATTGTTATCCTTCTCCTCAGTTGGAGGTATTTCCATCGTTAAAGTACAGAGCATTATTCCTGGGTGTCGCGTTCATCAACTTCATTTTTTCATATATCACAGAGGTAAGACATTGAGCTGATGGTATCAGTAATGATGATAGTTGTTGTCAATAATTGCCATGAGGCTTCGATGTAGCTATGACATGACTAACTGACTGGCACCTGGCCGTCTTGACAAACTATAGTTTGTTATATTGTGCTCCCCCAAAAAAAGACATAATAACTACTACACCTCTCCATAGCACAAAGCCTGGACTGAATTATAGAGACATTGTTTTACCCATGCAGCATGATCCCTCTTTCAGCCTGCTTAGTTTACTCCAGAGGAAAGGTAACATCAATACGTCTGAAACAAGACAAGCTGCAGGAGCTATTGGATCAACAAAGCAATGCTCAAACTGCTCGCCTGTTGGAGCTTCCCTCCTGGACCAGTTGCCAACTAAGGCTTAGAGCCTGGTCTGCCCTACCATGACATTTAATCTTTAGGTTGCATTTCCTCGCACCAGAATAAGTCTTGTATCCTCCCAATTGCATGCCTCTGCCGAAGCCGTTGGAACAATGTAAGGTGTCGGGTTTGGTGAGCAAGGCCCAACATTCGACGCTAACAGAAAGCAGGTAGTACCGTCTACTGTCATACGGTAGCTTAGTCATATCTGACTAAGACCTGACTACTGGGGTATGACATATTTAAGACTAAACACAACAACATGGCTTGCTCACACAGTAGTCTGGTAGATGCTGATATTAATATAGTTAACGGAACTTGCAATGTCACCTGAAATATAGTTTATTTCTGAGGAAACTTATCAAAATAAACCTCCGCAGCCAGCTGAGTCACTCACTCTTACTTACGTTTTCGGAGTTCTCATACAGTGTCCACTGTGGACCTAATGCTTACTGGCCCTTTAAACAAGATGTACAGTCCAGTTCATGGTATGCTTTTGTCACACTATAATCTCAATGTCTCCTTCTCTCTGTCGCAGCCTAATCCGGTCACATGCTGACATACAATAGTCGTCATATATAATTAAAGACAGAACTCACTTGTGGGGTACCACTGCTGACAATTGTTAATGTCCTCTTTCATTACACCACAGGTATTCCATTTCTGAATTGATCCCCACACACACATCATCATGATTATCACATTCATGAAAACACACTTGGAGTGTGTACATATTTAATATGACGTATAATTGTCCAAGTGATGTAAAGTACTTGTAAATATAACCCTAGCATGTCTGCTTGCGTCTGATATGTAATCTCTCTAATTTGTGTGGTTTCTATAATGTGTATGACTTCTATAACATGTATGACCTGTTGCTAAGCTGTATGACTTGTCACAAAGCTGTATGACTTGTTGCTAAGCTGCATGACTTATTGCTAAGCTGTATGACTTGTCACAAAGCTGTATGACTTGTTGCTAAGCTGTATGACTTGTTACAAAGCTGTATGACATGTCACAAAGCTGTATGACTTGCTGCTAAGCTGTATGACTTGTCATAAAATTGCCTCATGCCTGAATGTAGCATTCTTTATGCCTAATTTGGAACGACAACTCTGGTCATGAACTTTCCCCAATCTAACCCAAATTTTTGTCACTAGAGCTTACTGGCTTAGCTGCCAGACTGGCTTTCAGGGCATGCCACATATTTCTGCCTCATTATAGTCTGTTTTTAATTTGAACTATTGTATAACTGTCTTTAACTCTTTACATCTTGTCTTTCCGCCATAGTTGCTCGTATCTGGACCGCCGACAATAATTATAGATGAGCCAAGGAAGCTGTCAAGGAATGAAGCATATATCAATAGTTTTCTATTCTTCGGTATGAGAATGGAGATTGAGGCTGCCATCTCATCACTGAAATTGCTTTCCTTAAGGTCACTTACAGAAGTGAATTATTACGGACCCAAGGAGTACGCTAAGTAAGTTGGAGAAAGGAACCTTTCGTGTGGAATGGCTATCCTTGCTTCAGAGTTCACAGATTGTGAGAATTGTATGGATTTTTTGCCCAGGCCATGCAGGAGTGAACAGGCTGATAGGCTGGCAGGGAATGCACCTCTTGGTGGTAGATTACCTGTTAACAAGTGAGAGGTGGTCGAGAGCATGTGGGAACAGGTGGAGAAGGCAGGGGAACAGATTGAGAACCCGTATGTGGACAGAATGGAGGAATCGTCAGGGGTTCTGGAAGAATCTCAAAACTGAGAGGGAAGACCAGGAAACCTTTCAATCAGATAGTGCTGGCTACGATTAGTAGTATGACTCTTCATTGGCTGTTGAATGTTGGACAGAGCGTTTATGGGAATGTCCTGAGTGCAGTGATGACGTTCTTAGCTCAACTCAACTCAAGTTATAGAATGTGACTCTCAGTTCCCTTTTCAGAAAGTTTGGAACTATCGTCTGAAGCTGCAAGAGATAGCTAAGGGTTAGAGAATTTGGTGTGGATTGATAGAAGGTACATTCTCATTTAGGAAATAAAAGACAAAGGAAGAAGAAGATATTTTGTCAGATAAGTTTTGTGAAATCTGGCATAGATGTAATTTTAATTAACACTAAATATATGTGTTTAATAATTGTTTTTCTTTATTTTTAAATCAGAAATTTATAATAGACAATGAGCTTATTCGTGGGAAATTTGGTAGCTACTTGAAGCGATGCTGGCCATCGCAGGATCTGGCCTATCATAAGATTGAATCAGAAATTGAGAAGGACCACTCCTGGCCACCAGTGTCAGACAAAAAGGTTAGTAAAGCCTGTTGTTTCATGTATTCTTTCCCAAATCAGTTTGAGGAAGCCGCAGTAATGTAATGGCCAGGTGTGACAGTGTAATGGCCAGACACGATACTGTAACAGCTGATTGATTGATTGATTGATTGATTGATTTCTTCTTCTTCGTTCATCCGGAGTTTTTTTCCGGATGTGATTGCGTTGTGCCTGTTTACAGCAGAGCTGCGTTCTTGCGCCGTTAGGCCGACACATCCGACTTCTGCGGGCATTTGTTGACCGGGTTAACCTTCCCGGGATTGATTGATTTAGGAACCAACATCACAGCATTCAGGGTATTCCCATAAGTGCTCCGTCCCCATCCTCAGCAGCCAGCGAAGAGTTCCAACACCAATAGTACCAGTAGCAACCTGATTATATGTCCGTCTCATCTTTCCTCTGAGTGTCGAGCGTCGGCCAGATCCCCTCGTCACTCCTCGCTGTCTCATTCTTGCCAGACCATGATGATCCACTTGCTCCTCCGAGGTGTACATGTGCTCCCACAAGGCCGCAACCACTTCTGCCTTGTCATGCATCAATACTCCACCAAGTTTTGCAGAGCCAGCCAATCTGTCTGCCTGTTCATTCCCCAGCACACCGGCATGCCCCGGAAAAAAGATTCAGGCGATGCTTGCCACCCGTGACCTCCGAAGCGAAGCAAGCCACTCTGCCTGAAGCTTGCCTGTTCTCACCTTCCTCAGCATGTTTTCTGAGTCTGTTGATGTGATAGTGTAACGGCCAGATGTGATAGTGTAACAGCCAGACATGATAGTTTAACAGCCAGCTTTGATAGTGTAACAGCCAGATGTGATAGAGTAATGACCATGTGTGATAGTGTAACAGCCAGATGTGATAGTGTAACGGGCAGACGTGATAGTGTAACGGGCAGATGTGATAGTGCAATGGACAGATGTGATAGTGTAACAGCCACACAGGATAGTGTAACAGCCAGATGTGATAGTGTAACAGCCGGATGTGATAGATTAACGACCAGATGTGATAGTGTAACAGCCAGACATGATAGTGTAACGGGCAGATGTGATAGTGTAACAGGCAGATGTGATAGTGTAATGACCAGACATGATGGTGTAATGACCAGATGTGATAGTGTAACAGCCAGATGTGATAGTGTAATGACCAGATGTGATAGTGTAACGGTCAGATGTGATAGTGTAACAGCTAGATGTGATAGAGTAACGACCAGATGTGATAGAGTAACGACCAGATGTGATAGTGTAACGGGCCAGACGCTCACCTGCCGTAGTGATCTTGGGTTCTGTCTGCATTGTGGCGGTTTTGAATTTTCACAAAATAATCCCGAACCCCCAGGTCGAGCAGCCTAACATAAGTGCCAGGAACTGTCTTGGGAAGTAGGCAGCCGATGTGTTACCAAGCACATCAGCCACTCTGTTCCATTTTGTCTATAAAAATATGGGTCAACTTCTATATGCCCAATTGGCCTTGGGTCAACTTCTATATGCCCAATTGGCCTTGGGTCAACTTCTATATGCCCAATTGGCCTTGGGTCAACTTCTATATGCCCAATCGGCCTTGGGTCAACTTCTATATGCCCAATCGGCCTTGGGTCAACTTCTATATGCCCAATCGGCCTTGGGTCAACTTCTATATGCCCAATCGGCCTTGGGTCAACTTCTATATGCCCAATCGGCCTTGGGTCAACTTCTATATGCCCAATTGGCCTTGGGTCAACTTCTATATGCCCAATTGGCCTTGGGTCAACTTCTATATGCCCAATTGGCCTTGGGTCAACTTCTATATGCCCAGTTGGCCTTGAGGAGTGTAACAGAGACCTTGACTTTATGTTACTACAATTTGAATTTGATAGCAAAAGTTCTGGAACAATTGTCCTCCTCTTAATCTTCTCTTTCTTCTCACGCCTCCTTCTTTCCTTTCCTCCTCCTCCTCATTCCTCCTTCTTTTTCCTTCTCCTTCTCATTCCTCCTCCTTTTTCTCATTCCTCTTCCTTCTCATTTCTTCTTCTCATTCCTCTTCCTTCTTCTCATCCCCCTTCCTTCTTCTCACTCCTCCTCCTCCTCCTCCTCCTCCTCCTCATCATACCCCCTCCTTCTCCTCATTCCCCCTCCTCCTCATTCCTTCTTCTTCTTATTCCTCTTTCTCATTCCTCTTCCTACTTCTCATTCCTTCTCCTTCTTCTCAATCCTCCTCCTTCTTCTCATCCCTCTTCCTTCTTCTCATTCCTTATTTTTTTTTCATTCCTCCTCCTTCTCATTCCTCCTCCTTCTCATTTCTTCTTCTCATTCCTCTTCCTACTTCTCATTCCTTCTCCTTCCTCTTCCTCATTCATCATCCTTCTTCTCATTCCTCTTCCTTCTTCTCATTCCTTCTCCTTCTTTCCATTCCTCCTCGTTCTTCTCATTCCTTCTCCTTTTGATTTCTCCTCCTCATTCCTTCTCCTTTTTCTCAGTCCTCTTTAGAGGGAAGTGTATCATACCATGTCATGAACCACGGAGGTCAGTGAGTCCAATTTCAACATACATTTGTCCTTGTAGGGACTAAATATAACCAATACCAGTCCTTGTGAGGACTTAACAAGACCAAGCCAGTCCTTGTAGGGACTAAATATAACCAACACCAGTCCTTGTGAGGACTTAACAAGACCAAGCCAGTCCTTGTAGGGACTAAATATAACCAACACCAGTCCTTGTGAGGACTTAACAAGACCAAGCCAGTTCTTGTAGGGACTAAATATAACCAAGCCAGTCCTTATGAGGACTAAATGAGTTCAACATCAGTCTTCTGAGGACTAAAAGATTTCAAGACCAGTCCTTTTAGAGTAAGCAACAAACAACTGGGAGATTACTGAATCTGGCAGGTCCCCCTAAGGACAGCGCCTAATCAGGACCAATTCAACGCAATAAAGAAAATGCCAATCAGCATGAGCCCCATAAGACCCAAACGAACCCGAAGAGCAGAGAGGAGAAAATATAACCAGTCTTGTTTAGAACTAACTTGAAAGAGAAAAAAGACAGGAAATAATATCAAAACTCACCAAAAAATGCGTACTTCAATTATAACCGACGCTGCAGAAATTGGTTGAACGAGGCCAAATTTTTGTTGTAAATACTGAGCTTAGCAGTTATATATCTTGTGTCTTTTTCATGTTGTGTATCTGTTCTTCTTTGTCTTTCTCATGTTGTGTATCTGTTCTCCTTTGTTTTCTCATGTCGTGTATCTGTTCTCCTTTATTTTCTCATGTTGAAAACATTCAACTTTCCTCTGACAGAAATTTTGTAATTAGTGCGAGAAATTTTCTCAGTCACTGCAAATGGTCCTTTCCATCTGATGTGTATTGTTCTCCTTTGTCTTTATTATGTTGCGTATCTGTCCTCCTTTGTCTTTTTCATGTTGTTGTCTGTTCTCCTTTTGTGCATCTATTTAACGACTTCTGTTCTGCCTTTCATTACTTTCAGTTTTCATTGTCTGTGGTAAATCTGTGACAGTGAACTGTTTAACTATGATCTCTGTAACCATTAAATATGTGACCATGAGCTGTGTAACTATGATCTCTGTAACCATTAAATATATGACTATGAGCTGTGTAAATATGATCTCCGTAACCATTAAATATATGACCATGAGCTGTGTAAATACGATCTCTGTAACCATTAAATATATGGCTATGAGCTGTGTAAATATGATCTCTGTAACCATTAAATATATAACCACGAACTGTTTAACTATGATCTCTTGAACCATTAAATATATGACTATGAGCTGTGTAAATATGATCTCTGTAACCATTAAATATATGACCACGAACTGTTTAACTATGATCTCTTGAACCATTAAATATGTGACCATGAACTCTGTTATCATAAACTCTGTGACCGTGAACTGTATGACCATGAACTCTGTATGTCTCAGGTGGACCTGGCAGAAGTCTTCCAACGGCTGGACAACTACCAGACATCGACGGATACAGACAAAGACAAGACCAAGTTAGAGGATGTCTTAGATTCAGACAATGAAGAATCAGCGTTTGTAGCCACCTCAAAGGTGAGATGCCACCATCAACTACAATAGCCTTTTACTGCTGCTGTTGCTGATACTAATAAACTCTCTGCTGTTACAACCATTCCTGCTGCAGCTGCTGTCTCTACTGCTGCTGCTGCTGCTGCTGCTGATGCCTCTATTACTACTACTACTACTACTACTACTACTACTACTACTACTACTACTACTACTACTACTACTACTACTACTACTACTACTACTACTACTACTACTACTACTACAATATCGTTTCCGTACAGTAGTTTTTCAAGAATGGGTCGGCGTTGACTAAATGATGCACAGTTCCAGTACAGTACTCGAACGTGTCCGATGCCCAATCTGTCACATTTTAACCGCCTTCTGCGTGTGCCCGCCCTCTTACCACGCCGTGTTCTTGTCGGTCGTCTGGTCGTCATGTTAGGCTTAACTATCGCCACCGGGTGCCGATGATACGCCGAAGGGAGTCCGAGCGCGCGTGCACGAACTCCGTTGCACGGTCCGAACTCCATTTCACCACGAAAAACACACTTAATTCATACACATTTCAGAAAAAACACGTTCCATTTTACGGGACGAAAAAATGTCCCGCCATCTTGATTGTAGTCTTACAAGAAACACAGCTCGGCGACGGAACAGTCAATGTCGCGGGATTTCAGGGATTCTTTAACAGGCGACACCTCGGACAGACCATTCTGGTCTGCGACAACATACTAGTGTCTGAGATCGATATGTCTTCCTGGAACAGTGATGCCATGCAAGTGCAGGCATTAAGAATAATGACACCAGTGCAGCTTGTAATCGTGAACGTGTATGCGCGAAATGGGAAGGTCGACGTGCGACAATGGCAGAGTTTGTTCGATATGGATGAAAGGCATATCATCTACTGTGGGGACTTCAATGCCAGAGGCAGTCAATGGGGGAATTGCATCACCAATAGACAGGGAGTAGATCTGGAGGACGCCCTGGCATCTGCTGCCCTAATCTGTCTGAATGATGGGAAGGTCACTAGAATAGCCACTCGACCACGTGACTCTGACAGCGTCATTGACTTGGCTCTGGTGTCGCCCACCATCGCACCAAGGTGCCGGTGGAGCACACTGGGATACCACGATAGTGACCACTACCCTTGTGTCATCCTGATCAAGAAAGACGGGGCCATGAGTCAAAGAAACAAGACAAATGCCTTCCCGTACGACAACACTGGTCAAGACGCCATAAGCAAGATCAGAAGAAGAAAAATAACTTCCTCCTGCAGGAGACAAGAAAGATGGTTGCAGCCACCATGGTGGAATGGAGAGGTCAAGAAGGCATGGCTGGGAAAGAGGCAGGCTGTCAAAGACTGGCAAAAGGCCAGAAAGGCTAACAGGCCACAGGTTGAATTGGCGAACCTGAAGACTGAGGTCGATAGGACGACGACTTTTTTCAAATCCTGCGCCAAACAGGCCAAGGCCGAGAAATGGGACAAGTTCTGCAGGAAGGTGTGCTCCGAGCGATCTCTTACGACATTCTGGCGCCTCCACAAGAGCATGAACGGTGCTGCACAACGTAGGGGTATTCCAGACTTTCAAGGCACAGACCTCGCATGGAAAAAGTCGGATGCGGATAAAGGTAAGGCCCTTCTTGCACGCTACATAGAACAGACTGACCAGAAAGACGAGCCCGCCAGACAGAGGACCACGACGACACTCTCTCAGTTGTGCGAGGGGGTCGGGACAGACGAAGAATGGACAATCACAGCTGAGATATTGCGTGCGATGCTCAAGAAATCACCTAACACCGCCCCAGGCCCAGACGGCATCCGATATGGTGACCTACTGGTGATATCAGATGATGACATGGAAGAACTGGCCAGAGAATTCAACACCAGTATCCAGAGGGGTCAGGTCAAAGAAGAATGGCTACACAGCTACTTGCTGCCGCTGCCAAAACCGAACAAAGACCATTCCAAGATAAGCGGCTACAGAATCATTACGATGCAGAATACTGTTGGCAAGCTACTGGAGAAAATTGTAGCACACAGACTTGCTTGGGACTTGGAACAGCTCGGCTGCTTCCCGCCCACACTTGGAGGATACAGACGCAACAAAGAGTCATGGCTGAATGTGGCAGTCTTTGCTCAAGATGTTTACGAAGGATTTCAGGTCAGAGAAGAGACATGTGCGGCCGCCATAGACTTAGAGGACGCATATAACAGAGTATCTTTCGAGCACTTGATGCAAACCCTCCTCAGACTGAAAGTGCACCCTCACCTTGTACGATGGATAGCTGCAGTTCTGCTCCAAAGGAAGGTGGTGCTAAGATGCGGGAGTTGGTCTTCTGAGCCGATAACGATATGTCCAGGATTGCCGCAGGGTTCACCACTGTCACCAGTACTATTCAACGTGTATACGGTGCCGATCACTGAACAACAGTTGGACGGGAGGGGTAGGACTCTGTCATTCGTTGACGACATCCTCGTGTATCGACAGGGTCGAGATAGACAGGCGGTTGCCAATGATATGCAGGGCGAACTAGATCGAATTTCCTCATGGTGTGCTGATGCCGATGCCCTTGTCAACCCTGCAAAGGCAACGGTTACATGGTTCTCACTAAACAACCATATTGTGAAAACAGACCTGCCGGCAGTAAGAATGGATGGGAGCAGTTTGAGTAGAACCCAGTCAATGACATATCTTGGCGTGAGGCTTGATCGTAGCCTGTCCTTCAGAGATCATGTCGATTATGTCATAACGAAGGCTCGAAAAGGTTTGTCAGCAATGAGAGTCATGGCGACTGCCAATATCGAGCAAAGACTGCTAATACTTCTGTTCCAAGGACTTGTACTTTCACGCATCGAGTATGCCCTGGCCATCCTCACTGTCAGCCCTACACAGATTGGAAGACTCGAAAAGGTACAAAACGAAGCCATGCGCATCATTTTGGGCTGCACGAGAGACACCAGCTGTGTAGCAATGAGATACCTCCTTGACTTCCCGACAATGGAACACAGGATCAAGATCTGGAGAGCTCGTGCATACTTAAAAATAAGTGCAGATGAGCAGCACCCTCTGCATGACGCTATATTCAGAGAAAAGGGTGACAGGCTAAAGAGGGGCAAATCATGGATGGGTCGGGCGGAAGATGTCGTCAGACAGGTCTGCAGTCTTACCAGTATCAACCCCGGCAAGGAATGGGTGCCGGTGCCTCCAGCCTTTAAGTGCACTTTCTCCTGCATTATCACACTCGACAGACGGTGCAGAGAGCAGAACCCTGCCGCTGTCAATGCAGAGGTTAACGCGCTCATCTATGAACACTCAGATAGCCCCGAAGTGCTCATCTATACAGATGGATCTGTTGTAAAGCAGCAGAGAAGTGCGTGGGCATTTACAGCCCGTTCAGCGGGCCGAACCGTTCAAGAATCCAGTGGTGCCCACTCTATGACCACGAGCAGCATGACGATGGAGGTGATGGCAGTTACACAGGCTTTCATATGGCTGGAATCACAGCATTATACCAATGTGTGTGTACTAAGTGATTCAATGAGCATGATTCAGAAGGTCGAAGCTGGATCTGTACGTAGACAGTGGACTGAATCGCTGCGGAAGTCTGTTGTCCATAAAGTCACCTTCATCTTCGTCCCGGGACATGCGGGAGTCGAGGGAAATGAACGAGCTGACAAACTGGCTGGCTCTGCACCCCCTGTAGATGGCCAGCCTATGGATCGTGCCGATGTTATTAATGTCCTTAAAGATTTGGCGAGAACAGAGGATTTTGACGTCAGTGATTCCACATCGCTGTCCAGGATGAAAGACCTGGGAGTAAGAATCGGCACAGCCAGACGCGAGAGGTACATTGGGAAAACAAAGTGCCTCATCAACCAACACAGAACTGGCACTATTAGCCACCGGACGCTGATGCATATGCTGGGGGGAGGATCTGAGCACCTATGGACATGTCCGGAGTGCAACGAAGATACCCCAACTGATAACTGATACTACTACTACTACTACTACTACTACTACTACTACTACTACTACTGCTACTGCTACTACTACTACTACTACTACTACTACTACTACTACTACTACTACTACTACTGCTGCTACTACTACTGCTACTACTACTACTGCTGCTGCTGCTACTACTACTACTGCTGCTGCTGCTACTACTACTACTACTACTACTACTACTACTACTACTACTACTACTACTACTACTACTACTACTACTACTACTACTACTACTACTACTACTACTGCTGTACCACTTCTATTATTTCTACTACTAGTACCACCACCACTGTTATTGCTCTCTCTCTCTCTCCCTCTCCCCCCCCCCCCCCCTCTCCTCTCTCTCCTCATCTCTCTCTCTCTCTCTCTCTCTCTCTCTCTCTCTCTCTCTCTCTCTCTCTCTCTCTCTCTCTCTCTCTCTCTCTCTTGCTTGTAGAACTTGATCATTGGTTTTTATGTCTGTGCAGGGTATTCTATGCATTGTCTTCAGAATCCACATTTCCACTGTTTGTTTAGGAAACTATTAATTATTGTGCTCATTACAGCAGTTGGTCAAACATTCTATGCTGCAGCTCCAGTTATTAGACACAGAACCACACCAATTCCCATCCGAGCAGTAAAAAACTGGTCCTTCTGTATGCCAAATCCAATTTTATTATCAATTTACATTCAAGTGCCAGTCTACCTACATTGGCAGAACAGAGAGGCAGTTAAAAAACAGGGTGGTTGAACACATACCCAATTGGATTGACAGAATAATAAGCAAAGATGATTGGAACCTGGCCAAGCCAACATACCACAAACCTCCAATGTCATTGATTGGCGGCACATTTAGGAAACCAGTCACATGATTGTTTAACACACAAAATAGTCACTTGTTAAAGGTGGCGGAAGCAATCACCATTAATCTGCATAAGCCAGTTTTGTTCAAAAAGAAAGACATGATAGTTTAAAATTACAGTGGTAGACAATTGAAATTACTGTGTGAATATGTGTATATTTCAACCTGAAGGACTTACCTTATTACTTTAGTTTATGTTGTGTAATTTCTGCAGTATGCACCTGACAGGATGCAGCAAAATGTGCTGTGCAGTCTATTGTTTGTGTTTTCATTATTCTAATTATTGTGCTTGTTTTTCTTAATGCACAGGAAGAAATGAAGATTGTGAGGGAAACTTCATTTGGAGGTGAGATATCACAGTCTGCAAGCGAGACGGAAACACTGCTGAAAGTTTCTAACCGAGGTGATGGAGCAGACACTAATCATGAAGATGGGAATGAAATTGTTGTATAGCCCCCTCCACTAGATCCTGTAGCTGTGATTGTTGTATTTATAGTTCAAAACATCTTCATCAGGGTGTGATAACATCATTATGCCAACATCATCATCTTTTGTTCATAAATGTGTGCTAACATTGGTCATATTTTGTGTACATCATGGCATCCCATGAGGTGAGACAGAAACACGGAGCTGATCCACAACTCTGTTGATCGAGTGAGTTGGCAAAACATGACTGCCCACGCTTATCGGCATGGCACATGATGGATGGATGTGTACATCATGATGTCCCAACATTGGTCATATCTTGTGTACATCATGACATCCTAACATTGGTCATATCCTGTGTACATCATGATGTCCTAACATTGGCCATATCCTGTGTACATGATGTCCTAACATTGGTAATATCCTGTGTACATCATGATGTCCTAACATTGGTCATATCCTGTGTACATCATGATGTCCTAACATTGGCCATATCCTGTGTACATCATGATGTCCTAACATTGGCCATATCCTGTGTACATCATGATGTCCTAACATTGGCCATATCCTGTGTACATAATGATGTCCTAACATTGGTCATATCCTATGTACATCATGGTGTCCTAAAATCACTCTGTGAGACATATCCTTTATGTACATCTAGATCATTCACGTTTTAGAAATATCCTCTAATGTACATTGATATATGATGTTGGATAGTTGAAATATTATCTTCTATTTATCAGGATGTTATCACATTAAACTATTGCAATCATCTTCTCACATTCATCCGAACATCCCCTCACACAAAACTGTTGATAATATCATCTTGTGTACATTGGGATGTTCTCAAAATTACCTTATCACAAAACATTCTTTAATTCATTATGATGTTTTTCACATGAAACTGTCACAAACATCTTGTGTACTCTGGGATCTTCTCACATCACCTTATCACAAATGCCCTCTTTCATTCATCATGATGTTGTCACATTACCATATCACAAAACCCTCTTTGATTCATCATGATGTTTTCTCACTTAACTGTCACAAACATCTTCTGTACATCATGATGTTCTCACTTTAGTTCTCACCAACACTTACATTTGATGAGGATGTTCTTACATTAAGTTATAAATATCAATACATTCATCATTGGCACCTTTCTGTCTTGACAGACAATAGTTTGGTGCATTGTGATTCAAAAAGGCTTAATAACTACAACCCATGGCGGTGGCGAATGTGGCTGATAAGGCCAATTCATGCTATAAATGTTCGTCCACAGTGGATGCATGTGAAAACATGATCATTTCCACCATCATGCACCATCTTACGTCTCTCACGCTCTGTGTGTGCTTTATCTGCAATCATTTTTTCCTATGTCTTTATTCCATTTCTGATATTTGCCCTCCATGCAACACGTTCAGCGAGGACTTGCTCCCAATGTGCATTATCAATGCCCGTATCAATCATGTCCCGCTTACACACATCTATGTATCATTGTAGAGGCCGACCCTGAGATCTCTTACCCATCTGTAATTCACCAAAAAAGATGTCCTTTGGTATTCTACCATCATCCATCCTCCTAACATGTCCTATCCATCTAAGTCTACGAAGACTGAGCATGGAATACACCGTCACACAACCTGATCTTTCCAATACTTCAGTATTTGTGATTTTTGTCTTGCCACTTAATACCAAGTATTCTTTGCAGATACGGCATATGAAAGCTGTTTAAATATTTCTCTTGGTGTGAGTAATTTGACCAGGTTTCACTACCATAAAGAAGAGTACTAAGGACACAGGCTTGATAGACAAGGACTTTTGTTTTGGCAGTAAGCTTTCTGTTCTCCCAGACTCTTTTTGATAACATGTTCATTGTTGTTGCTGCCTTACCAATCTCGATGTTGATTTCCTGATCTAGGGATAATTTGTTATTTACCTCTGATCCTAGATATGTAAAATGGTCTACTATCTCCAGTTCAGTGTCGTCAATAAAGATTGATGGTACCCCATGTGCACCTCGTGACATAATCTGTGTCTTCTGTTTGTTAATTGTTAAACCAAATTCAGAACAAGCATTGGAGAATGCAGATAGTAGATGTTGTAATTCTTCCTCAGAGTGGGTCATAATTGCATCAGAATCCGCAAAAAGCAACTCTCTGATTAGTACCCTCTTAATTTTGGTCTTGGCCTTCAATCTCTGAGCATTATAGAGGCCGCCATCTGAGCGTGAGTGAATGTATATACCGGCATCCTGATCACAAAAGGCATATTTCAGTAGAAGTGAAACGTATATTCTAAAGAGGGTAAAGGCTAGTACACAACCTTGCTTAACTCCACTCTTGATTTCAAACTCTTCTGAAGTTGCACCATCAAACTTGATTATACCCTTCATGCCTGTGTGGAACGATTCCACAATGGACAGAAGTGTTGGTGGGCAGCCAATCTTCTTTAGTGTTGAACAGACCCTCACGACTGACAAATCAAATGCTTCTGTGAGGTCGATGAAGGCAATAAACAGCGGTTGATTCTGTTCACGGCATTTTTCTTGCATTTGTCGCAATGAGAATATCATATCAGTGGTAGACCGGTTCTGTCAGAAGCCACACTGTGATTCGGGGTAGACTTGATCTCCTAGGACTTGAAGTCTGGGCAGAACAATTCTGGCAAATACTTTCCCAACAATACACAGAAGTGAGATACCCCTATAGTTGTTACAGTCGCTTCGATCGCCCTTGTTCTTGCACAGTGTTATGATGCTTGAATCTTTGAAATCCTGTGGGACTTGTCCTTCTCACCAGCATTGCTCTATTAGCAGGTGGATCTGTAGAGTGAGTGTGTCTTGCCCATTCCTGATAACCTCTATTGGAATCCCATCCTTACCTGGAGCCTTGCCAGATGCAAGTTCATTTATAGCTCACTTAACTTCTATTATGGTATTTGGTGTGTCCAGGTGGTCAAGAGTTGGCAGGGCCTCTATGGCGTTGAGGGCATCATCCGCTAGTTTGGTCTCACTTGAGTAAAGCTCCAAATAGTGCTCTACCCATCTGTCCATCTGCTGTTTCTTATCAGTGATGACTTCTCCAGTCAAGGTTTTCAGCGGTGCACTTCTTTTGATCACTGGACCACAGGCTTTCTTTATTCCTTCATACATGCTTCTTATGTCTCCCTTATCACTTGCGATTTGAATGGACTCACATAACTTGATCCAATAGTCATTTGCACACTGCTGGCAGCCTTTTTCACATCCTTCCTAGCTTGCTTCAGCTCACTGAGAGTGTTATGCGTTGTTCTTTCCTTGTTTCTTAAGGGAGCTATCTTCTTTTTATCAATCAAGGGCTGCAGTATCTGGCTGTTTGCCACAAACCAGTCCTGCCTCTTTTGATCCATATTGTCGTAATCCCCTACATTAAGTTTACCCCACTTTTCACTTACTGTACAATTTTCTGATGTATCAGTGAAAGCTTCTTCAAGTTGCTGTTGAAACTCAAAGCACTTTTCAGGATTGTGAGTGTTAATAATATTAGTCCTGGGGCTAGATTTGTGTTTAGCTGTGTAGATTCTCTTTGGTCTCAGTCTAACCTTTGCAACAACCAAAGAATGGGAGTCTCCATGGCGAAGTGGTCAAGCTGTTTGGCTCGGGTTCCGAAGGTTGTGGGTTCGATTTTGGGCCGCATCCTTCATTTCACGAGTTAAATTTTTCTGAGACTCCTGTGAGTCGTCGCTAGAGCTACGGAGTTCGTGCTTTGTGTGATGCTTTCCGCGCTGTGGAAAGAGACCAAGCCATATGGGATAAAATCCGGTGCAATGAAGTCAACCCTGTCGACTTTTAAGTGACATTTTAAGCGACAACCAAAGAATGATCCATATCACAGTCAGCACTGTGGTAACTTCGAGTTAATAATGATGTCTCCGTGTGATGATTTAGTCCAGCTGATGCCAATAGCCAGATCTTGGATGTTTCTATGTGACTTTATGCAGCTCTTTTGTTTTAAAAAAGGTGTTTGTAATACATAGGTCATTTCTGGTGCAATGCTCCAGCAGCCTTTGCCCATTTTCTTTGATGCAACGGATGTTGTATTTTCCAAGGCACACTGGCCATGAACTCGAGTCCTTGCTCACATGAGCATTGGAATCACTGAGCATATAAATGTAGTCGGATTTTGGAACTGCCTTGATCACAGAATCCATAGAACAAATCCTTCACATCATCAGAGGAAGCGAGTGTCGGTGCATATGCAGTGATAATGGTGGCAAAACCACAAGAGGTTGCGAAGCGCAGGGATAATAGTCTTTCATTACCCCCAGCTGGGATATCAATCATTCACAGTAGCGAATTCTTCACTGCAAAGCCCACACCATGTTGCCTTTTTTCTGCCTGCCCTCTACCCTTCCAAAAAAAGGTGTAATTGTTTTCCCTGAGTGACCCTTTCTCAGCGAGGTGAGTCTCCTGCAGGCCAGCAATATCAATGTTAAGACGATTGAGTTTGGCATCAATCACAGGCGTTTTTCTCATACCGTCAATATTTGTTACGACAGTGGAAAATCCTGGACACATGGTTATTGCGTTGCAGGTTGCAAGTCGTAGCTTGAGTTTTCTATTTTTCTTTTTATTAGTACCTGGTGCATTGGTTTTACAGCCTGCGATTTAGATTTTGTCCTAGCCCCAAGCACCCATTGAAGCAGGCAGGCTGTGGCAGATCAGCACCCAATTGGCCAGAGGCTGCCCAGCTTGAGGCGGGCGGTAGCTGATCAGTGACACCTGTAGGTGTCTCCCACCGTCAGAGGCAATGTGTGGCTCCCCATGTCTACGCCAATTGAATAGGACTTATAACCCATAACAGTTACCTCTCGCTTTGATTCCGAGACCGGTTAAGACCAGGGATGGAGTTATTGCCACTCCATAGCACAAAGCCTGGGCTAAAATATAGAGACCATGTGTTGGAATACATTCATCATGATGTTTAAAATGTATTTATCGTGATGTCACTAAGTCAATATTTGCTTACATGTATCAGGATGTCAAATGGCTGAATAATCCTCTTACATATATAAGGAAGTGACATCACCAGTATGTCAGAAAGCATTTTCTTATATTTATTAACATGTCCATTTGTTTGAAACATCTCCTAGTAAGTAATGAAGTGACCTCACATAAACCTGCTGAAACATTAAGTTTGAAACATCCATTTGGATGTTCTAAAAACCAGATATCTCTTTAGCAGTCTGTTGGAAGCATCCATCAGAATATCCCTAAAATCTGATGTCCCAGCATTAGTTCATTGCAAGCATCCATCAGAATATCCGTAAAATCTGATGTCCCAGCATTAGTTCATTGCAAGCATCCATCAGGATGTTCTCAAAACCTTGTATCCAAGCATTAGAAGCATTCATCACTTTGCTGGAAGCATTCATCACTTTGTTGGAAGCATTCATCACTTTGTTGGAAGCATCCATCACTTTGTCAGAAGCATTCATCACTTTGTAGGAAGTATCCATCACTTTGTTGGAAGCATTCATCACTTTGTTGGAAGTATCCATCACTTTGTCAGAAGCATTCATCACTTTGTAGGAAGCATCCATCACTTTGTTGGAAATATCCATCACTTTGTTGGAATCATCCATCACATTGTTGGAAGCATCCATTATTTTGTTAGAGGGATACATCGGTTTGTTATAAGCATCCATCACTTTGTTGGAAGCATCCATCACTTTGTTGGAAGCATCCATCACTTTGTTGGAAGCATCCATCACTTTGTTGGAAGCATCCATCACTTTGTAGGAAGCATGCATCACATTGTTGGAAGCATCCATCACTTTGTTGGAAGCATCCATCACTTTGTTGGAAGCATCCATCACATTGTTGGAAGCATCCATCACATTGTTGGAAGCATCCATCACTTTGTTGGAAGCATCCATCACTTTGTTGGAAGCATCCATCACATTGTTGGAAGCATTCATCACTTTGTTGGAAGCATCCATCACATTGTTAGAAGCATCCATTATTTTGTTAGAGGGATACATCACATTGTTAGAAGCATCCATTATTTTGTTAGAGGGATACATCACATTGTTAGAAGCATTCATTATTTTGTTAGAGGGATACATCACATTGTTAGAAGCATTCATCACTCTGTTGGCCATCCATCACTTTGTTGGAAGCATCCATCAGAACGTTCTCAACACCTGACGTCCCAGCATTAGTCCCTTGCACGTATTCTCCTGTATGTAACAATCGGGTATTCCATGAAATGATCATTGTTGTCAAGCCCACTTATTTTTGCTCATTCTAACATCTCACTTGCTGTGTCAATGTCATTACAGACCATGCCTTCTGATGTGTATGTTTGTATGCTCAGTTTTAGTGTGTGAATGTTTTAACTGAGTCTCTACCATGAGCCACATGTGTGGCTTGCATATTGACTTGCAGAGGTATCAAGCCACTTTCTATGGCATCTGATGATAATTAAGTAAAAAGCACTTTTGTCGTAACAAATGTAACATTTGTAAAATTCAAAACAATGTGTTCCCATAGTGAATTTGAATAACGAAGCCACAAACAATAGATTGCACGATTTATTTCGCTGCATCTCGTCAGGTACATACAGCAGAAATCACACAACATAAACTAAAGCAATAAGATAAATCCTTCAAGCTCAAATATACACATATTCATACAGTAATTTAAATTGTCTACCACAGTAATTTCAAACTAACTATCATGTCTTTCTGTTTGCACAAGGCTAGTTTCTGCCGATATTTCTGAGGTGGCTTCAACGACCTTTAACAAGCGACCATTTTGTGTGTTAAACAACACACAAAATGCATTGTCCCTATCAATCACGTGACCGATTTCCAAAATGTGCCATCCAATCGATGACATAGGAGGTTTTTATGTGTGTCAGCTTGGCCAGGTTCCCAACGTCTTTGAGTGTTCGACCACCCTTTTGTTTAACTGACTGTTCTGCTGATGTAAGCTAAATGAGATTGCAGTATTAGAACTTGATCATTGCCTGTGACTTCTGGGTGATTCTTCATCTTATTCCTCCTCCTCCCCCCAGTACCCTATAATGGAGCAAGACCTTCAGCTACTTCAAATGAAGCTGATCTCTCTGTTGCAATCTCCTGCAGCTTCCTGTATGTTGAAGTCTAAAACAGAACATTGGCAGACATCTTGTTGATGTGATCATAATACTCCATTGTCCCTGTTCTCATAATTAGGTCAGCCCAAAGCCTGGTGTTCATGTCATCTAATCATGTGACTCCACTATCCCTTATTCTCATCATCATTATGTTAGTCAGTCTAAAGACTTGTGTTAGAAGAAAATTTGAAGTTACCGTAGTGGAGTATCAACCCTTTGGTTAGGTTGACGCATTAAAATTGTCTAGAAATTGGATGCAAGACATCTGTTCATTCAGCCAGTTTATCAGCCTCTTCATTAAGCCAGTCTATCAGCCTGTTAATTCAGTCAGTCTATCCATCTGTTCATTCAGCCAGTACATCAGCTTTTTCATTCAGCCAGTCTACCAGCCTGTTCATTCAGCCGGTCTATTAGCCTGTTCATTCAGCCGGTCTATTAGCCTGTTCATTCAGCCAATCTACCAGCCTTTCACTCAGTCTATCAGCCTTTCATCCAATCTGTCTGCCTGCTCATGTCCTCTCGCACACCTGCATGTCATGGACAGATAATCCACAATATGTCCTTTGAAATATAAAATGTGCCAAAAGTGTGTGTACATTCTATACTGGTAAATGCAACATCAGATGAAGTTTAAGTTGCTTTTTTTTTTTCTTAAAAATGTTTTTAATGAGTGGCATACAAACATTTTCTCTTAGACAGTTGGCAGGTATCTGAATGTAATATTTTCTGCCTGGCTGCATGATTTCATAAGTATTTCACCAGATGCAACTGTTGTGATTTTGTTTAGTAACCATGAGGAATGATTTTCTATGTTTTAATAAAATAACAGAAATCAACATTAGTTAGTAATTAGTCATCGGATTATCCTCACTGCATATTGAACCAGTGCTTGAATGTCATCTTCATTATCTCCTTCAGCTTGTAGCGGTCGATGACAACTGTATTTTGTTGGTTGACTATTCCTCTTTGCCCTCCCTGCATAGCATGCTTGTCTGGTTTCACCCATTTTGACTTGATATTCCTCTAAAAGTACTGGAGAGTTTTGGCCTTAATAGACCAAAAACTTTAGGAAGAGAGAATCCCAACTGCACCTCCTAGCGGTAGACGATGGGAAAAACACCACGGTGTGGCTAAAGCAGCCCTAGGGACCGAGTATCTACCGGAATAATTGGACAACTCTGCAGAACAGGGCACTCACTTGTCCTGACAGTCGGAAATGGCTGTGAAAGGCTGAGATAACAAACTCCCATGTGGATGTGGAAGGCAAGGGGAAACCAGCACATTATCTTCCCAAGACTTCATGACAAAAATATTTCAGATTCAGTGAACCGAGATCTGTGGAAAGTCATGAACGCCTACGCCAGCCGGCATGGCATTTGATGATAATTCTTGCAGTCTTGTCAGAGTTGCAGATTTGTTTAATCACCATGCCTCCCTGAGGGCACCAGCTCTGTGGCAAAGGGGTTACAAATGCAATTCGTAATCCTGCATACCACATTCAAAATACAGCTGCGGGAGATTTGGAAGCTAGCCACTTTGTGTTGGTTTCTATACAATGGTATGAGTGCAGGTGGTTTAGAAAGCAATGGCAAACGACTGAACGTAAAATTGGCCAGAAATCACAAACAGAAAAAACAAAATGCTGGCGGTGACCGGCACCCATACTATTTCATAAAAAAACCAACATAGTTAGGTCTGCTGCCAAATTGTCCACAGCTATTGTTTTGAACAGGGTCTGCAGAATTACGAACTGCATGCATAGCTCCTCCTCCATGGAGCCGGCTAAGTAACATCTAAGTACTGTCCTGGTTAGACAGACAACAAATAGCATAGCTTGGTTAGACAGACATCAGACTTCATGACCCGGTTAGACAGACAACAAATGACTTGTTAGACAGACAACACATAACATGACTTGGTTAGACAGACAACAAATGACTTGTAAGACAGACAACACATGACATGGTTAGACAAACAACAGATTTCATGACTGTCCGACCGACAAGTCCCTTGCTAAACACATATTAATTGCATATGATTGTTTTAGCGGTGCTTTAGCGAAAATGATACTAAACTGCGCTGCTATTGTCATGTGCACTCTCGTACACGGGTCTGACACCCGGGTTAGTCGCCTACTAAAGTGAACAGGAAAATTGGCCACCTGTTCCCCACATGCATTCAGACCTTCAAAATATGACGCCTTTTCAAAATCACAATACCAAACAGGAAACTGGTTAGGGACAATTTTATGTTACATTATAGATTTTATATTTGTTTAACTGATCTAGTGCTGAGTCACAGACAGCTTATCACAAACATCAGAAAGAGGCAGTCATCATTTTTTGGCTACATTATGAGAAGACAAAAACTAAAACATGTTGTGTCAGCCGGAAAGATTTGCGGAAAGAGAGATAGAGGAAGACAGTGTAAGAAAATTATTGACAGTCATGTGTCATGGCACGGGAGGGAGTCAACACACGAACTGATCCATGACGTCGGAGATCGTAATTTGTGGAGAGACATGATCGCTCACGCCAACCTGCAGGGCACTGGATGAAGTGCCAAACAAAAAGTTGGTTCGGACCAAACAAAAATGGATGGCTGAAAATGGAAAGTAGGGCTTAAACGTACCAGACATGTATTATATATTAAATTAAAGAGGGTTGTATAGGGAAAAGCACTGCATTAATATTTTCATTGAGGAAACTTTTCACAGTGACAACATTTTGGCAATATATAGGGTGTATTTTTAATGACTGGGGATTTTTGAAAATATTGCTGTTCCAAGTTTTGTATTTACCTTCTGTGAACTCATGCAACATAAAAGGTAAATACAAAACTTGGAATGGCAATATTTTCAAAAACTCCACGGTCATTAAAAATACACTCTGTATAAGCCTATAGCAGATACAGAAAGTCACTGAAAACTATTAATTATCCCATGGCACTGAAACTAAAACGTCTCTTCCACCACACGCAGAAGAACACAATAACTGATAAACACTTGCTTAATTTGAGGACAGCTGTGACGGCCAGGGATATTTAATTTGATGATGTTGGACACAGGAGAAGAAAATGTAGGAGATAGTAAAAGATATGGCCGCTTGGCTTAGGTTAGCTGAGGGCATATGTCCTAAAGGACAGAAGGAGGAGGAGGCGATGGCGAAGAAGAAGAAGAAGATGGCGGCGGCGATGATGAAGATGATGACGAAGAAATTGAAGACGATGGCAATGAAGGAGATGACTATGATGAAGAAGACGACGATAGCTAACTTTAAAATAAAATAAACAACATGAAGACTCTTTCAAATAGAAATAATATCATCTATTATATGTCAATATATAGTCTGTGTAAATAATTTTGTATATACAGCACACATACATCAATTGGTATATCGTTTGTGTAAATAACAGTTTAGTATATTCAACACACATACATCAATTGGTATATGGTTTGTGTAAATAACATTTTAGTATAATCAACATAACAATTGGTATATGGTTTCTGTAAATAACATGTTTGTATATACAACAAGTATACAACAACTGATATAACATTTGTAAGTGGCAGGGACATCATATGGACACCTACATGTGGAAATGGGCATGTTTGAGAAACAAAAACCATCAACAAAGTTTACAATGTTTTATCATGTGGTAGTACGGAGTGCATTCCTTGCACCTGTCTGTTGGACTTTAGCTGTGACTTCTCATTCAGAAAGCTGTGGCAAACTATTGAATGTAAGATTGCCTAGGTAATCAAACTAGGGGTTGGAGTATATCACGTTATCCTAATATTACTACTACAGTTACTGCTGCTGTTACTGCTGCTGCTGTTACTACTACTACTACTGGTACTGCTACTACTACCACTACTACTACTGCAGATACTACTACTCCTACTTCTACAACTACTACTACTACTACTATTGCTGCTGCTGCTACTACTACTACTACTGCTCCTAGTACTACTGCTGCTGCTACTGCTACTGCCACCGCCACTACAACTACTACTACTGCTACTGCTCCCGCTACTACTACTGCTGTTCTGTTCTGTTGTTTGTCCATCAAGAATGATGATGACCATTCATTTCATCCAGTGGGTTTTAATGTATGGAGCCATGAGTTCCAAGATGGCTGATAAGGCCTATTTTGCCTCGAAATGTTCTTTGACAATGTGGACAAAGAATGCTTGAAATTCCAGGAGGAGGATCTCCTGCAGTGGTTTTTCTGTCCAGCCTTTTCTTCACAGCTCTTGCAGTCCTGGTTGCTTCACAAGTGACTGCACCCTTGTGTAATGATGTATGCCACGAATTTAAGTCTTTGGCAGCAGTCTCCCAAGTGTCATGATGAATTCAAACAGCTTGTAGTAAGATTTTCAGAGTGTCTTTAAAACGTTTCCTCTAGCCGCCTTGGGAGCTTTTACCATACGCAGCTTGCCGTAAAAAATCACAACCACCACTACTACTACTGCTGCTGCTGCTACCAGCATGGAGGAATGGCACTCAAGACCATTTGTCAAGAACAGAAAATACATGATTCTTAAAGAAAGTGCCCATGCAGATGGCATGGCACATAATGATGACGCTGAAGCCAATGAACACACAACTATATCATGCTAAGTGATCTTTACACAATGCATTTTTTTTTTACACAATGTGGTATTTACATTACATTGGATATTATATTATTTATGAGCATTGAAAACGCGGTCAAAACCTGGTCCCAGTGTAGTTGCTGCCTTATACAAGAAACAAGCAGGCTTCGGACATATACATATGGTTATATGAAATGAAGTGTACAGTTATCGTTCTTTCAATGTTTCTTTTATATTGAGCTGATGGATACATAGAACCAATTGTAACATATGACTGTGAATTAATGCACAAATATACAATTAGTTTTACAAAGTGGAGAGTGGAAAAGAAGAAGTAACAAAGACATTTATGATCTGTTTAAGTCCCAGCTAATCACTGGTATCATGAAGGCTAATAGACAACAATGGCTGGGGCATATAGAAAGAATGGAAGATAATAGGGAAACAAAACTCGCTTACACTCAGGAAATAAATGACCGTAGACCCCGAGGTAGACCAAGAAGACGGTGGAGAGATAATACATATACAGACCTACAAGCACTTGGAATCAACGACTGGCAAGAGAAGGTCAACCAGAGAGACGAATGGAGACGGATTGTATCTGCAGCAAAGAACCTCAATGGCTCGGAACGCTGAAGAAGAAGAAGAAGATGTGGGTTTACAGCAGCAAGATGAAGATATCTTGGAAATACAAAATGAGTAATCTAAATAGGTGAGAGAAGATTCAGCGAAAGAAGGTTAGGTGAGAGATGATTCAGCTATTTTAGCAAGGGAAGATTCAGCGAGGGAATATTTAGCAAGAGAAGATCCAGTGAGGGAAGATTTAACTACTTAGGATAGGTGAGCGCGATGATTATGGAGAGAAGATTCACCCAGAGGGGTTTGTCATGAGAAGATTTAGTGAGGAAACATTCAGCAAGGAAACATTCAGCGAGGGAACACTCAGCAAGGAAACATTCAGCGAGGGAACACTCAGCGAGGATAGATTCAGCGATAGAAGACACTTGTTTCTAAAAGCTCATGATCGATTGAACCACTCAAAACAGCAAATGATAATGACGATGAAAATACAGCATTAAACTTCCAAAAATATAAACATGTTACACAAACTCTATATAAAAGGAGAAATGATTATTCTCACTATCTCACAATCACCAAGATACACTTTCTGATGGCAAACAAGATACAAACATTGAAGTCAGAGCAAAACTGCTAATGTCCACTATAAAATAAACAACTGTTTCTCCTTCTGCTCAGCTTCCTGCTAATCATTCTTGTTCATGTTTCTTCTTCATTCCTTGCTGGTCCTCCTTCTCTTTGTTGTTTTTTGGTTTGTTTAGTACTGTTGTTGTTCTGATATTGTCCTAGTTGTTGTTATTGTTGTTCTTCTTAATCCTCCTTCTAGTCCTCCGCTTATGCTTGTTCATTTCTCTTTTTCTTCACCACCCCCACCCCCTTATCTTCCAGTTCTTCTTGTATAAATATCTTTAAGCAACCACATCACTCCGTAAACATGAATAAAAATTTGCATACTATTACTATTACACAATTCAAGAACCCATCTCTGACTATAATGAACTATCCTTCTTTCATACTGACATAATTCATTGTATGACTTCACTATATATAACAAGGCTTAGGGCCTGGTCTGCCCTCCCATGTCATTTAGTCTTTGGGTTGCATTTCCTCACACTATGTCAGGCATTTAACCTCCCAATTGCGCTCCTCCGCCCAAAGCCGTTGGCACAGTGTGGAGTTTGGCGAAAGCCGCCCAACAGTTTGCACCAACAGAAAGCTATTTAAATGACGCCATCAGATTTGGCCAACTTGTAGAAATGGCTGTCCTCTTGTTGCAGCAAATCCTGTGGGTTGCCGTACTCAATGATAGACCCAGCGTCAAGAACCATTACTCTAGAATGAAAGAAGTACAGCTCAGAATCAACAAAAGTAATTTATAATACATCACAGAGCATAAGGGACAGTGAGGAGCATTTTGTGTGATGTTCACTGGCACAGGAATGGAGCAATATAGGGCAACCCTTTGCATGAAGTTGGAACCGCGACTAACTGACTAACTAAATCACAGAGCATATTACCAACATCTGTGTTTTTGGAGTTAATACACTTTCACAATCCTAGCATTGGGTTCGAGTCAACCGCTGTGACATGGAGATTTTCATGATGATATATTTTAGCTCAGGTTATCTCCTTTTAATTGCACAACATTAGAGCACTGTACACCATCTAGTATTGTACAACATCTAGTACTCTACAACATGTAAATATTGTACAATCTAATACTGTACAACAAGTAGTACTCTACAACAACTAACACTATACGACATCTACTACTGTAGAACATCTAAATATTGTACAACATCAGAGTACTGTGCAACATCTACTACTGTACATCTAAATATTCTACAACATCTTGAGTACTGTGTAACATCAGAGTATTGTAAGACATTTAGTTGATACACATGATACAAATGATACTATACAAAAGCTAAGTACTGTACAACATCTAATACTGTCCAACATCTAAGTACTGCACAACATCTAATACTGTACAAGATCTAATACTCTCAATATGCACAGAAATGAAATCCTCTCTGGGACGCTTCACGGCCCAAGCAGTAGGACACAAGAAGAAAGTTAGAAGATATAGAATTTGCAACGAAAACAAATAACTTTAAAAAAAAATCAAGAATGTGTTAACAATACAGTAAGAATACAAAACGATGTTTTAAAAATCCACAGTGAACACAGCAACATTACACAAAAAATACACCATCAATCCATCACAATTCACCAAAACACACTAAAAGCACAACTTGAAAATTACACCAACAATACATCAACATAACACTTCCTATGCACCAACAATATAACACATATACACCAACATAACATCACTGATACATCATCAATACAGCAACAATAAGTTAACAATACATCAACAAGTCATCTACATAACATCAATGATACACCAACAATACAGCAACAATAAGTTAACAATACACCAACAAGTCATCTACATAACATAAATGATACACCAACAATACATCCGACAAGATACCAATAATACATCAGCAATACAGCAACAATACATCAACAAGTCATCAATGATACATTAACAATACAGCAAAAATACATTAACATTACATCAACAAGACACCAATAATACATCAACAATACAGCAAGAAGACATCAGCATGACATCAACAATGCATCAACAGTACACCAATAAGACACCAACAATATATCAACAATACATTAATAATACAATAACACATCAATAATACATCAACAACATCAACAATGCGACAACAAGACATCACATCAATAATACAATAACAGAACACATCAACAGCAAGTCAACAATACACCAAAAAAAAAAAACTCCAACAAGACACCACCATACACACCTGTTGCAGTCGAGGATGGTGTTGATCCTGTGAGCGACCGTGATGGTTGTGCAGTTCCTGAACACCCTCCTCACCATGGCCTGGACCAGGGTGTCAGTCTCCACGTCCACTGATGACGTTGGCTCGTCCAGGACCAGGATCTTGCTGCGTCGCAACAGGGCCCGGGTCAGACACAGCAACTGTCTCTGCCCTGTACTGATGTGGATAGGAAGGACAGTGTCAGCAGTTGTGTCAATGTCAGCAGTTGTGTCAGTCTCAGCAGTTGTGTAAGTGTCAGCGGGTATGTCAGTGTATGCAGGTGTGCCACGCCCGATATAAGCATGGATATGCTCAAAGTTTACTAATTCAGTGCCAAACAAAACGTAGGAACACACAAGATGGGGGATTCAAATGAAAACTTTAAAGGTGTGATAGGAATTACAATTATTCAACATGGCATTGTCTTGTAACGGTGACGTCATAAGGATAGTTTAAATATGGCCGTCCACTTTTGATAAGCACAAAAGATGAGCAGCAAATGATGGTCCGGTATGGTGATGCATGCCTGTCAGTCCAGTGCGTGTGTGTGAGTGGAGTAGGAAGTTTCACAACGGCGTGACTTCTGCGACACGACTGGATCAGGAACACAGAGTGGTGACCCCAGGGCCGATTTTTCAACAGGAATCCAAGCACTTTATCGGCCCTGGAGGACTTGCATTGAACGCAGTGGTGACTACATCGATACATGATACATTTGTTCTTACTTTTTCAGAATATATTCACCAAAAAAAATAAAGAAAAGGCATTAAGTTTTTCATTTAAAGCCCCGTCGTATAATGTAACGTTCCGCTGACTGGGCATTATAATTACGGTAGATACCCCGAAACAAAACAAATAACACGATGATCCTAGCATGGCGATATATCTATCTTCTGTCCAAATGGGGGGTGGGGTGTCACATGTGACGATGTAATATCCCTCGGCACTAAATCAGTTAAGATAGTCATTTGTTTGTCATGTAAAGAACGCTACAATCAACCCTGACATTTGTTGCCTGTTTGTTTCTAGTTCGCTCCCTTTAAACTCAAGCATAGTCCATACATGTACTATTACTTCTGCTGCATTGATTGTTGCGTGTGGATTAGCCTTACCTGGTACCAGTGTCCCTCGCCATCAGGCCAACCACTCCACCTTCTGAGGTACGTGTAATTGACGTCCCCAAGTCAAGGACGAGAAGTCAACTTGTTAGCTCTGTTTGTGATTTACTAGGCAAGTTTACGTTCAGGAGCTTGCCGTTGTTTTCTTAGTATACTCATAGTACTGAAGTAGGTGTGTGTGTGTGTGTGTGATATGTGTGTGTGATGTATGTGATGTGTGAAGTGTGTGGTGTGTGTGTGATGTGTGGTGTGTGATGTGTGTGGTGTATGAAGTGTGTGGTGTGTGTGTGTGTGTGTGTGTGTGTGTGTGTGTTCTCCCATGTAAATTTTCTATAGGAAGTCACGGTAATTTAGATGAAGATCTAGACAAATAAAGAAGAAGGTGGGGAAGGAGGAGGACGAGGAAAATCAGGGTGAGAAGAAAGAAAGAAAGAAATGTAGTAGGAGAAAGAAAGAAAGAAATATAGTAGAAGAAAGAACGAAAGAAATATAGTAGAAGAAAGAAAGAAAGAAAGAAAGAAATGTAGAAGAAGAAAAAAAAAAACAAAGACAGACATATAGTAGAAGAAAGAAAGAAAGAAAGAAAGAAAGAAAGAAAGAAAGAAAGACATGTAGCAGAAGAAAGAAAGAAAGAAAGAAAGACATGTAGTAGAAGAAAGAAAGAAAGAAAGAAAGAAAGAAAGCACAGAACAGAAAAGGAAAACACACCATCTGCACATGTATCAACTTCACCAAATACCTCAAACTGAGTCCATTTTCCCCGACTTCAGAATACAGGCCATCTGGCATGGAAGAGACGTAGTGTTTCATGTTTGCCATGGTTAGGGCAGTCCAGATTTCCTGGTCAAGGTGTTGGAACTTTGGATCTAGGTTTTCTCGAAGAGTCCCAGAAAATATCACTGGATCCTGTTGGCAAACAGTACATTGTGAACACAGTAGTGTGTCTTACATGAAAACCGTAAACTGATAAGAGAAATGAGACGTGGACAGTTAAGATGTTGTTTTAAAAAGATGTTGTACAGTGCTTAGATGTTGTAGAGCATTCAGTTGTTGGATAGTGCTGTAATATAGGACAGTACATATATGTTGTACAGTACTCAGCTGTTACATATTGTTCTAATATAGGACAGTACTTAGATGTACTATATAGATCTCAGCTGCTGGATAGTACTGTAAAAAAGGGACAGTGTGTATATGTTAGACAGTGTTCAACTATACATATTTTTCTAATAGGGGAGTACATAGGAGTTATGATGTAATCATTATTGGATACAATAGTTAGTTATTTGCCCACTACAGTACGTAGCAATCAACCCCATCATATTATTGTTTGTGATTTACTAGGTAAGCTTACATTCAGTAGTTTGCAACTGCTTTCTGAATAAACCGACTCTCATACCATTGTTAAAAATCAACACAAAGCGGTCTGATTCCAAATCTCCTAAAGCTGGTTTTAAATGCGATTTGACAATCTCTCTTACTTCTCCTTTGCGACAGACGCCTGCAAATGTTTAATATATATATATATATATATATATATATATATATATATATATATATATATATATATATATATATATATATATATGTTTTACAGTATTAGATGTTGTACAGTAGTATTAGCTGTTCAGTAATAGATGTTGTACAGTACTTAGATGTTGTTCAGAGCTTAGATATTTTACAATACTCAACTGTTGGACAGTGCGTGGACATTGCTAAACACAGGAAAGCTATTAAAGGTGTAGGGTGAGTTATGCCAGTACCTGTGGTAATATGGTTATCTTTGACCTGAGGTCGTACAGTCCCAGGGCCGAGATGATGATGTTGTCGATGATAATCTCACCCGCGCTTGCCTCCAGGAGGCGAAACAAGGCCAAGGTCAGTGATGACTTACCGGCTCCCGTGCGACCAACTATGCCAATCTGCGGATGGGAAAAACATATAGACACCACGTGGATGGGACAAACCAAACCATATAGTTAACACGTGGATGGGACAAAATATATAGTTAATATTAAGATGGGACACAACATATAGTTAACAATGTTTTGTTTTTTTAAGTTGCATATCCTTTACAGGACGTTTGCAGTCAACACCAGCATTTTCTGCTTTTGTTGATGCCTTGGGAGGTTTACGTTCAGTAGTTTGACATTGCTTTCTGAACGACTGGTACCCATGCCATTTCGTTAAAAAGCAGCGCAACGCGGTCTGCTGCCAAATCGCGTGCAGGTGTGTTGCGATCGCGGGTATGCGAGATCACAAACCACGTCCATAAATCATTCGCCATGGAGTTTGGCAGTTAACACTTAGATGGGGCAAAACATATAGTTAACACGTGGATGGAACAAAGCATATAGTTAACACGTGGATGGGACCAGCCCACAAATATAATGAAAGATTAATGAAGCCTCCCCAATTAACTAACATCCACGTGTTAACTATATGTAACACGTGGATGTTAGTTAATTGGGGAGGCTTCATTAATCTTTCATTATATTTGTGGGCTGGTTGCAGGGGTTGGTTGGTGAGACCGTTGGTTGTATGGTTGGCTGGTTGGTAAGTTGGATGGTTGCGTGGTTGGTTGGTTAGATTGTTGGTTGGATGGTTAATGATTAATAGTCTGGAGCGACTTTCCATATCTGCCATGGGCTTATATAAGTAGCTTTCCCTATGCATCCCCCTTTAAGTTGATATATAATACACGTCTGCTACCATATTAACGTTTAACTCATAACTGTGATACATCCCGACTTCCCATATTTCGCTTTCCAATTTTGCTTGGTGCAAATCTACGTATTTGTTTGGCACGAAGTCAGTTGTCTGGTAGTTTTACACAGTTTCTTCTCTTCAGTGCACAAACAACTTACTTCCTTTCTGTAAGGAAACTATGTGTTGTTAATTATTTTTGTCTGTCAACAGTATTTCTGATATTGTTTTCAAGACTTCTATCTCCACTTTGAAATTACTTCAGAATAGTCAATGTGCTACTGATTGTGTTTTTATGCACCATTTTTATATTCTTGAGAACCCATATACAAACAAGCAAATAAAAACAACCCATTTAAAAATGACGTACAATTGACTCACCTTCTCTCCAGGCTGAATGACACAATCCAGTCCTCTGAGAACTGGGTCAAGTCCGTCCCTGTAACGAGTGGAGTACTGTCTGAAAACGATCTGACCTTGATTTGGCCACTCACTGGGTGATCGTACCAAGGTGTAACGCGCAGCCTGTGACGAGGAACGAAAACGAAAAGTATTATATATATATATATATATATATATATATATATATATATATATATATATATATATATATATATAAAACTATTGGTGTTGGCTCTTCTAAGGCTGCTGAGGATGGGGCCGGAGCGCTTAGGGAATGCCTCGAATGCTGTGATGTCGGTTCCTAAATCAATCAATCGATCAATCAATATATACCTGGACAATGACAGAAAAAGAGAAAAGAAAAATCACAACAACAGAAATGAGGTTTCTGAGAAGAATACTCAACGTATCAAGAAGAGATAAGATCAGAAATGAAGAAATCAGGACTAAAGTAGGGGTTAAAGCTGCTCTAGATTTTATTAGAAAGCAGCAAGTCAAATGGTTTGGCCATGCAAGTAGGCTACCAGTCAACAGCATGCCACAACAAGCAATGATGTACAGACCAGATGGAAACAGAGGAAGAGGCCGACCACGTAAACGTTGGACTGAGGGAATAACAGAATCCATGGGAATGTCGATATACGAAGCCCATAACCGGGCACTCTCACGAAGTTTATACTTCACCTCGACACCGCAAGGTACAAGAGGAACATGATGAGATGAGAGATGATATATATATATATATATATATATATATATATATATATATATATATATATATATATATATTTTCATTATCACGCAAGCTCGTGTGTGTGTGTGTGTGTGCGCGCGCTCGTGCGTGCATGTATCTTCCACTGTCACCACGTCTCTATCTTCATGTAGTATTTTGTGGTTGTGTGCATTTTCAAGCATCATATCGTGTGGATTTTCACATACCATTGTGTGTTGCTTTCAGTTGTATTGTAGGGATCTATCTATATAATTGTGTGGATCTTTCTATACCATTGTGTTATTGAGTTGAGCTAATAATCGACATCACTGCACTCGGGACATTCCCATACGCGTTCCGTCTCCTCGTTCAACAGCCAGCGAAGAGTCATACTACACTTGTGTGAATCTGTCTATATCACTGAGAGGATCTTTCTAAACCATTGAGTGAATCTGTCTATACCTTTGAGTTGATCTTTCTATACCATTATGTGAATCTTTCTATACCACTGAATGGATCTTTCTATACCATTGTATGAATCACTGTATACTATTTTGTGGATCTTTCTATACCATGTTGTGGATCTTTCTATATCATTGTGTTGACCTTTCTATACCATTGTGTGGATCTGTCTATACCATTATATGGATCTAATGTTTGTGTAGCAGCAGAAATTTCTTCAATTCCACATGCCCATAGATTTTTAAAGTACGCAAGAAACTCAAGTGCCCTCCGATATTTTTCGGCGTTATCTGAGCAGGTCAAACGTTCGATACACTATTTTAGTATAACGGGGATTAACTACACATGTCTTATTGTGTAAATATTCAAACTCTGCTTGGTGATGTGACCAGGTCTGGACAAGCAGAGACAGAGAACCTCGTGTCCCAGTAAACCCTACACAAATTGGGTCTTAGTCGGATATAACTAGCAACCGTAGGTCAGCATGGCCGAATAGACAAGAACGAGTGTTCTTAAGCATCCGGTGTACTGATACCGAGGTAAGGGGTTCAACCTATACACTGGACAGTTGGGCTAAAGCCGCTAAAATGTTCATCTCTCATCCTTAATTTGGGAACGTAAATTACAAGTATCTCTGAAGTCGAAGTGGGTTCGCCTGGTGGTGAGGGACACTTTAGGAAAAGCGAATCCACACACAAAATTCAGTCGAGCACTACTATAAGTAGTAAGTATGGACTACGCATGAGTTCAAAGCGAGCGAGCTCAAAAAGAAAAAATGACTGACTACCTATTACAGTAGACGGTACTACCTGCTTTCTGTTAGCGCCAAATGCTGGGCGGCGCTCACTAAACCCGACAGCCCACATTGTGCCAACGGCTTCGGGCGGAGGAGCGCAATTGGGAGGGTACAAGCCTTACCCTAGTGCAAGGAAATGCACCCTAAAGACTACATGGCAAGGCTGGACAGACCAGGCCCTAATCCTTGGTCTGATCTAGTATGGAAGATCTGACAGGCGGCCAGTTAGAGCATTGCAATACTGATCTGCATCTTCTACAGCTTGTCTTGTTTCAGATGTATCGGTGTTATATTTTCTCTGGAGTAAACTAGGCAGGCCGAGAGAGGGATCATGCTGCATGGGCAACACATGGTCTCTACAATTCAGCCCAGGCTTTGTGCTATGGAGAGGATTAACTGCATTTTATAAACTATCGTCTGTCAAGACGGCAAAGTGCCAGTTAATCAGTCATACAGTCAATCAGTCAGTCAGCCAGCCAGCCAGCCAGCCAGCCAGTCAGTCAGTCAGGTAGTGGCTGTACTCTACCTCCTGGACCAGCCGTGTATATTCCTCTACTCGTTCCACGCTGACGATGTTTGTTTCAATGTCGCTTGTGGTTCTCACCAACCATTTCAGTGCTTGGGTAATCTGTGGAGGGGTGAGTGTCATAGGTTATCAAACACAGGATAGTGATGGTGTTTATAGTGTTGATGATGATGATAATGATGATGATGTTGTTGATGATGATGATGATGATGATGTTATTGATGATAATGATTATGAAGATGATAATAGTTTAGTTTAGTTTAGTCGTTGGATCAACATCACGGCACACGGTTTAACCCATAAGTGCTCCGTTTTCCTCCTAACTCAAACCTGAGTCTGGAGAAACTCAGCTCAATGCACGAACTCCGTTGCATCGGCGAGGATCCTGAAATACTTGAGGAAATGAAGATGATGTTGTTGTTGATGATGATTTTGGTGATAATGATGCTGTTGATGCTTATGATGATGATTGTGATGATAATGACGGTGAAACTGTTTATTATGATGTTGATGATACAGAAGATGATGATAATGTTATTGATAATGATAATGTTGATACTCTTGTTGTTGTTGTTGTTGTTATTGTTATTGATGATGATAATGTTACTGATGGTAATGATGCTATTGTTGATGATGCTGATGATAATAATGATGATGATAATGATGATGGTGATTTTGTTGACATATTGGCTGTAGAAAAATATCACGAATACTGTGCTAACGAGCACTTACTTGTATACTCATAATCTTTAACAAATACGAGACATTATATTTTTTTACAAGCATTGATATCGCTCCCTGGGAGCATGTCTCCGCTGATCGTGTTGCATGGAGGGAAAAGATAAGAAATTGAATAAAGACAAAGGAGAAACTATAAAGAGTATAAAATAACATAAATTTTGTTGCGTATCCCTAACGGGACGTTGCAATCAATACCAGTATTTTTCAGCTTTCTGAATGACCGGCTCACATACCAGCACGTTATAACACAACGCGACACGGTCTGCTTCACAAATCGGTCACAGCTGAGCTTCGAACGCCTGGTACCCGGCTCAAGAACCGCGTTCTCAAAGAGTATGGACAACGGAAAATCTTATTCCAGGACACAACATTGTTCTTAAACAAAACTCCTTGCAAGGGTAGTGAGGATCTAGCTGTTTGCGCATGCGCAGTAGCGATTATAAAAATTATTGTCCAACTACCAACTTGGACCGCGTAAGAACAACGAGGCGTTATTATTATTATTATTATTATTATTATTAGCTTTTGGTAAATTATTATTTTGTGGTCAGATGATGTGAAAGCTTGTGAAATCTACAGAAGAATGACACGTCAGTATGGAGACACTAGTTTGAGTCAGGGGCGAGTGTATGAATAGATCGAAAGATTTCAAAGGAAACAATCGTCCCCTCCGGTTAAGAAAAGGAATCCCTGGGGAAAGCCAAGATACCCATCTTTTGGAAGATCAAGGGGCCTGATATTGGTGCATTTCGAGGAAAGGGGTGAAACTGTGACTGGTGCTCGATGCAGTGACATGCTTGTGAACAAACTGAAACCTGCGATACAATATAAACGCCGGGTGTTTCGCCGAAAAGGAGTGCTGTTACTGCACGACAACGCCCGCCTCATACAGCGGATACACTACATGCTCTGAAATATGAGGTCTTGAAACACCCAGCATACAGTCCAGACTTGGCGCTATCGGACTTGCACTTGCTTAGATACTTGACAAACATTTGTGGGGTCCGAGGTTTGTGGATGACAACGAGGTGATGGAGGCGGGACAAAATTGGCTTAAGGCTGCACCCAGAAATGTTTCCCTAGCAGGCATCAACAAGTTAGTGGACAGGTGGACCAAGTGTGTTGCCAGACAGGGAGACTATTGCCATATGACAGGCACGCCAGAAGAAGATGCAAGGAAAAGGAGAAAGGGATTTTTCAAAAAGGATGCACCAAAGTGGACGATGCACAGGAAAAACCAAGGGAGACACGAGACGTCATAGGACAACAAAGGGTCAGACGTTGTGAGGCTGTGCTACAAAACGGTTGTGTTTTTCTAGAGCCAGTGTCATGTGAATATCTGGATGGAATGATTATGAGGATCGGCAAGTAAACAACAGGAGGAGGAATTTATTGACAAAGAAGCAATCAATGGAAGGACCGGGAGCACAAAACCTAGGCGAATCCTGAATTCGGAACTGAAATAGAAAACTAAGCTTCAAGGTGAACAGGATAGAATAGGGAGGTCATTCGTAGACAATAGATAGACGCCGACCCTGCGTTAAGGGCAGTTTATAGTCTAGAAGAGCTAAAGCCTATTATTATTCAGCACATAATTAAATGTGTGTAAACGTTCGCTGGATTGCGTCAGTTTCTGTCACATTTTTCCCGAAGTTCAGGTGAGAACTTTCTTGTTCTAAGTTAACGAGTTGAAGAAGCTTTTGATTGGGACTTCATGTTGAGTATTACTGGAATTACGTCAAGGCAACTATGTTGAGAAATATATCCCTCCTCTCTCTCTCTCTCTCACACACACACACACACACACACACATATACACGCGCACGCACGCACACAATTTCTCATATGCACTATTATTTTTTTTAAAGTTATTCGTAAAATTCCTGTCACTTAACGACATCTTTCGTTCATGGAAACACACATATTACCTGTAATATTACAAATTACCTGTAATGGCACAAATTACTTGTAATGACACAAATTATCCACAATGACACAAACTACCTGTGCTGACACAAATTACCTGTAATATCACAAATTACCTATAATGACACACATTACCCGCAATGATACAAATAACCTGTAATGACACAAATTACATGCAATGACACAAACTATCGTACTGACACAATTTACCTGTAAGGCATAGCTGACAGACAAGCCTAAGACAGCTCCGTTGATTCCCGGGGTCATCAGGGAGAACACAGCGCTGAAGAACACCACCAGGCTACCGATCCCCTCGACCCAGATCCCTAGCCACCTGTAGGGATCATAAATATATTTTAGTAACAATTTCTCCCAATGCAGTTTCATGCCATGACAATACAAACAGATATGTGTGAGTAACTCCTGTGAAAAAAAGTTAGATATACTAAACACAGACACAGTGTACATACCTTACAACGAACTCCACAACAGTAAACGTAAATCACAGGTCAGAAATCCCAAAACGAAAAATACAAAATGATAATAATAATAATTTTAAAAATAATAAAATATAAATAAGTATACCACGTCACACGAATGGTTCCATTATACTAATCTTCAAAATGAACAACACAAACAGATTTAAAGAAAAATATGAAATTATAAAATTTAATAATATTAAAACACAAATCCTTCGTTGTGGGAAGGCGGTACAGAATGGACGGCGCAAAATAAGAAAGAGGTGGTATGTCGCAGTTATGACTTAAAAGTTGTTAACATGGTAGCAGACATATTGTATTATATATCAAATTAAGGGGGTTGCTTAGGGAAAACAACTGTATATAAACTCATGACAGATATGGGAAGTCGCTTAACACGATTAATCATCCCATGTCACTTAATTAGTTGACAAAATGCCACATTCACCTGTTAGCTGTGATGTAAGCGAAGTAAAACAACTATTTTTTTTTTTTGTCGACCAGACTCATCTGTTAGCTTTGATGCCAGCTAAGTACAACGCCTGGTTTTTGTCGACCAGACTCATGTTGTTAACTGTGATGCCAGTGAAATAAAAGAGCTGGTGTTTGTCGATCAGACTCATCTGTTAGCTGTGATGCCAGCGAACTAAGACGCATGGTTTTTGTCGATCAGACTCACCTGTTAGCTGCGATACCATCAAAGAAAAACATCTGGTGTTTGTCGATCAGACCCACCTGTTAGCAGAGTTACCAGCGAAGTAAAACACCCGGTTTTAGTCGATCAGACTCACCTGTTAGCTGAGATGCGAGCGAAGTAAAGCACCTGGTTTTTGTCGATCAGACTTATCTGTTAGCTATGATGTCAGCGAAGTAAAACACCTGGTGTTTGCCGACCAGACTCACCTGTTAGCTGAGATGTCAGCGAAGTAAAATACCTCATGTTTGTCAATAAGACTCACCTGTTAGCTGAGACGCCAGCGAAGTAAAACACCTGGTTTTTGTCGATCAGATCTGTGGAAGTCTGCACGAATCGCGCAACAGAATCAAAGGCTCTGATCACATGACATCCCGTCAGAGTCTCTGAGAAATGCGAGTATATTGGTGACCTCGTCACGGACTCGAGTCTCTTCAACTGGCGGCTTGTGGGCACAAAGAACCTCTGTGGATTGAATCGTATAATGTGCATGGTTTGTTGTAATTGTTGTGTCTACTTGAGTTGAGTTGAGTCAAGAACCGACATAAAGCACCCGGGATATTCCCATACGTGCGCTGTCTACTTGTATTGTAAAAGTAAAAACAGTTCCATAACCTATACTGTTATTAGTTTAGTTTAGTCGTTGGATCAACATCACGGCACACGGGTTTAACCCATAAGTGTTCCGCTTTCTTCCTAACTCAAATCAGAGTCTGGAGAAACTCAGCTCAATGCACGAACTCCGTAGCATCGGTGAGGATCCTGAAATACTTTGGGTAGATTTTTTAACTAAAATTTTGCCCGGGCAGCGCCGTTAGGCTACTCTTTTTCGATTTCCAACTGCCAAGGGATTTTTTACGTGCGCAACAATACACACGATCTCACTACCCAGAGACCAGGGGCAATGTAATTACTGGACGTCCACGTGGATTTTTTAAATAAATCCCGGTCCTCACCGGGGCCTGAACCCAGGACCTCCAGCACTCGAGGCGGACACCATACCTCGAGACCACTCAGCCCCCCAAAAATTGCCGGCGGGGAATCGAACCCCAGTCTCCCGCACGACAGGTGGAGATACTGATCACTACACTACCAGGACTACTGTTATATGGATGTGAAACATGGAAAATAAGCAGACACGCTGAGAAACATCTGATGGCTGTGGAAATGTGGTTTCTGGGGAACATTCAAAGAATACCATGCCCGGACAGAAAAAAACCAGCGAGTAAGCTCTACAAGAAACAAACACAAATCGTAGATTGATGAGATAAATTAGGCGTAGAGAGTCAATATGTTTTGGGAATTTTATGAGAAGAAATAAACTAGAAAACTTAGTGACAATGGCAACATTGATAGGGAAAAGGGCAACGGGAAGGCAGCGAAATAAATACCTGGATGACTTGGCCATATGGCATGATCGAGACAAGAACAAAGAGTCTATCCACCACTGGTGATCGTGTGAGACAGCGAAACATGACGGATCACGCTTATCGGCATGGTACATGATGATGAGTTCCATAACCGATACTACAGCTAGGATGGGGATGTTAAGCCTTCACATAGTTTAGGTCATGTCATATGAGGTACAATGGTCACTTTCTTTTCCCATCATACTTCCCCCGCAGACAATTGCCAGAAAACTGAAACGCATCTTATGCTCATTTTGAGTATAATGGGATTATACCAGGAAAAAAAAAATAATTGTGTTTCTGCCGAGACCACAGCTATATAAGGGGTGATTTTCCTCTCGGGTCATCGTGTTCTAATGACGTTTATTGATTTTACTTCTCGTTTTTGCCGATTGGTTTTACAGTTCGCGGCGGCTGCATTAGCCAGCGTCCTTAATTCCTCAGGATCAAGACCTCCCTGCCCTACACTGCAAGGTACTATAGGCAGTAAATGACAGATGGTAGTTTATTGTACAACAGCAGTTAGTAATTTAAAGTGATCCTATGAGAGAAATTATGCAAATTTGGTGTTGAACCAAAGAGTATCATTCTAGTAATGGTCAGAATTGACCATTGAGAAATTTCAACTCTGCCTCAGGGCCGTGCGGTAGATTTTCTCAGTACGATGCAAGTCTTCGAAATGCCACCCCTTAACTATTTTTTCTTTCAAAATGCCCCCCTCTTATGCCGCCCCTTACAGTGCCGCTTGATGCGGCCGCCTCTCTGTATCATAGCACGGAACGGCCCTGCTCTGCGTGCGAATTAGAAGAGGAAGAAGAAGACGAAGTAGTAGTAGTAGTAGTAGTAGCAGTAGTAGTAGTAGTAGTAGTAGTAGTGAGTGGCACCTTACAGTCTTGACAGACCAAAGTATGTGAGTTGGAATGTGGCCAAAATTCCATCACAATGCATGGGCAGAGCTTCAGAGAAACATGTGGTGCCCAAACGACATGTTCCCTCTCTCGGCCTTGCTTTGTGTACTACAGAGGAATGGGTAACCAATACGTCTGGAACAAGGTAGGCTGCAGACGCTGGCGGCTCAACGTCAAACCTCCGAGACCTCGCCTCCACGAGCAGGTGGCGAGTGGTGGTTAGACCCTGGAACCCAAGGGACCCGACTTAGAAGCGTTCAGCAAAGTCCCACAGGTGAGGGCCTCGTACGCGACTGGACCGTAGGACGCGTACATCTGTCAATCACAAGTTTCCGGACCTGTGTAAAGCGTGTACTACCGTCAGACTCCCCGCCTGACTTGTGCGGATCCCGCGACCACCGGGAATAGGCTCGCTGGAGATATTGCTCGTCTGTTGCGAGCAAAGTGGTATTTCAATTGCGCTTGCGCTCCCACCTATGCTACACCCTTCATGTGTCTTCACAAAGTCGGACTACAGTCAAGCTCAACTCTCTGCATACTGTTGAGCTAGTAGTAGTAGTAGTAGTAGTAGTAGTAGTAGTAATAGTAGTAGTAGTAGTAGTAGTAGTAGTAGTAGTAGTAGTAGTAGTAGTAGTAGTAGTACTATAAAAGAAGAAAAAGTAGTAGTAAAGAGAGGCATTGGAGAACATCGTAACAACTGGAAAGATCGAGGGGAAGAGAGGCAGAGGTAGACCAAGAGAAGTGATGCTGGATGGATTGAGACGGTGGCATGGAGGAATATCAGCACCAGAGTTGATCCAGAAAACCAAAGACCGAGATCTATGGAGAGCCATGAACGCCTACGCCAGCCGGCACGGCACTTGATGATGATGAGTAGTAGTAGTAGTAGTAGTAGTAGTAGTAGTAGTAGTAGTAGTAGTAGTAGTAGTAGTAGTAGTAGTAGTAGTAGTAGTAGTTGTAGTAGTAGTAGTAGTGTTTGTAGAAGTAACAGCAGCTGCAGTAATAGAAGTTTTTTTTCTTTTTTTTTTGTAATAGAAGTAATAGTAATAGTTTCAGCAGTAGCAGCAGCAGCAGCAGCAGCAGCAGCAGCAGCAGAAGAAGAAGAAGAAGAAGAAGAAGAAGAAGAAGAGTCTCACCTGCATGGCTAAATATGCAACAAACAGGGGGATAATGATAGTGGTGAATATCGGAGTGTTGATGCTAATCACTAGCAGTGTGGCGATGACAGAGAACACACAGGTGACCCACATAAAGACGATCTGGGGGAGTTGGTTGTCCAGGACGTCCACGTCACGTGAGAACCGGTTGATGATCCGACCAAGCGGCGTTGTGTCGAAGAAGCTCATTGGTGCTTTTAGGACACGGTCCAACATGGCTGCGTGTATACTTGAAGCAGCGGCGACCATTCTCAATGACGCTACACAGGCGTAGACGAATATAAACATGACTGAAATATATACAAACATGAATGAGGTAAATAAAAACATGACTGAAATATATACAAACTTTTAAATATATACAAACATGACTGAAATATATACAAACATGACTGAAATATATACAAACATGACTGAAATATATACAAACATGAATGAGGTATTTACAAACATGACTGAAATATTAACAAACTTTTAAATATATACAAACATTACTGAAATATATACAAACATAACTGAAAAATATACAAACATGACTGAAATATATACTAACATGATTGACATATATACACACATTATGTAAATATATAGTAACATTACTGGGATATAAATTAACAGTACAGAGATATATGCTAACATTACTGAAACATATACACACATTATTTAAATATATACAAATGTTACTGAAATATATACAATCTTTTACATATATATAAACATGACTGAAATATACAGAAACACTACTACTGAGATATATACTAAAATTGCTGAAATATACACACACATGAATGAGGTATATACAAACATGACTGAAGTATATACAGACTTTTAAATATACACAAACATTACTGAAATATATACAAACATTATTTAAATATATACAAACACAACTGAAATATATATAAATATATACAAACATTACTGAGATGTATGATAACATTACTGAAATATATACAAACATAAATGAAAAATATACAAACATGACTGAAATATATACTAACATCACCGAAATATATACAAACATTATGTAAATATATACTAACATTACTGAAATATATACTAACATCACTGAAATACATACAAACATTATTTAAATATATACAAACATGACTGAAATATACACAAACATGACTGAGATATATACAAACATTATTTAAATGTATACAAACGTGACTGAAATATATACACGCATTATTTAAGTATATGCAAACACGACTGAAATATATGCAAACACGACTGAAATATACACAAACACGACTGAAATATACGCAAACATGACTGAAATATACGCAAACATGACTGAAACACGTAGAAACCATGCACCCAACCACCCACACCCACACTAATATTACTGAAATATATACAAACATTGCTGAAGGATATACACACAATACTGAAATATATACACACATTATGACATATATAGAACATATTATTGAAATGTATACAAACATTGCAGACATATATACAAATATTACTGAAGGATATACACACATTACTAAAATGTATACAACAATTACAGAGATATATACGAGTATCAGACAATGAATTTGGAAATGCGTTCAGTGTGCACATATGTCACTTCGCCAATAATAATAATAATAATAATAATAATAATACAGCGAAACAATAACAATGAACATGGTATGGTGACGAACAATCACATCGGACGCTGTCCAACAGAGAATACATAAATACACATGTATAGTTTGTTGCTCATAGACGCAGAAGAAAGAAGCAGGGATTATACCGAAGTAGAATCCAAAAATGGTATCGAACAAGGGTGATTTGTCAGCTACCGAGCGGGTCGTGGAATCCAAATAAAACACACACAAAATACCTAGATAGCCCGAAAAAAGAGGAAAAACATACACATGGATACACGGAACGTTTTACTGGATGCACGAACATACAAACCTTGGGCGGCGCCCAGAGCCCCATACACTATCATGTAGTGTTTCTGTTTCTGCATGTTCCTGGTGGTGTTGGCGGTCTGCAGGTCGGGGTCGCCGGTCCACTTGGATAGCCAGACACTGGACAAGACGCTGGAGGCCTTCAGGAATATATATACAACATCGCTGAGATGGTTAAGTAATGCCAGCCTACACAACATCAACAAAACACACCACCAACAAAACACAACAATTTCACAGCACCAACACAACAATAACATAACACAACACAGCACCATCACAACACAAATAAGATGCCAACATTCCACCGACACAAACACAACACCAACAAGACGCCATCATTCCACCGACACAAACACAACACCAACACAACAAAACACATTCGTTACATTGACTTGTTTCACATTGGTCCAATTCTTATTGTTGTTGCATATGCGTATGTCATTTTTCCGTGTGACAACTAAAACCTCTGTTTTTCTGTTATTCAGTCTAAATTCTTTGCTTTAAATTTCTGTTGCAATTATTTCTATAATTTCTTGTACCTGGGTTCCCTTTTCTCGAGCCACATCATGCCATCAGCATATCGCAGGCTGTTTACACCACACACATAAGAGTTACTGTAACACTGACTGACTGACTGATTGACTGGCACCTTGCCATCTTGACTGATGCAAGTTTGTAAAGTGGAGTTATACCTCTCCTTAGCACAAAGCCTGGGCTGAATTTAGAGACCATGTGTTGCTCATGCAGCATGATCCCTCTTTCGGCCTTTCTAGTTTACTCCACAGGAAAGTTAACACCAAAACGTTTGGAACAAGACAAGCTGCAGAAGTGAACTTAGACACGCATGGCTTAATCTTTGTGATAAGCATATGATTACTGGCAGCACCAACCAGATATCTATCACACAGACGGGGACTATTTATGCACACGTAGGCTAAGCGCAGCATCGCTCAGCGCACCCTCTTGGTATCCGGTGATACATGCAAAACCACTAGACGCCCACCGGACTGACCGAAAAGCTATTACAATAACATAACATTTGACCAAACGGCGGAAACATTAACAAGTACTATGACAATAGCAATAAGACTACAATATGAAAACAAAGCGCCATAAAGTCTTACCTGGTATAAAGTGAACATAGAGAAAGCTGCCATTAATGAAAACCAACCGACATTTCTGAGGTACGATCCCAGGACGCTCAATCTTACCTGCAAGAGATACACAAGACTTTCTTATTCTTTTCCTCAAGCCTTGCTGGTGTTTAAGGAAAGGAGCAGGTGGACAGAATGGCATGGTCTGCACCGCTGCATGGGGTATTGGTGCACTAGAAGGCAGATATGGTCAAGGCAATTTCGGGTCACGTTTATAGTGTGGATAAATAAAGTTAGCCTAGATAGAATAGCATTGCAGGGTGGCCACAGGATTTGGCTGACACTCAGTATTCCAAAGAAAGGCCAGATGGACACATAATCAGACTGCAAGTGGTACCATTAGTATTGGGACTCTTTGCTGGCTGTTGAAGATGACGATGGAGCACATACTTGAATATCCCGGGTGCTATGATATCGGTTCTTGGCTCATCTAAGCTCCACTTAATCTCTTATTATCTGCCATTTCCAAGATGATCCACTTAATCCCTTATTATCTGCCATTTCCAAGATGACACACTAAATATTTAAAATAAATTTGGATTTAAAAATCTTATCATCATCATGTGCCATGCCGATATGTGTGGGCGGTCATGTTTCGCCATCTCACACGATCACAGAGTCGTGGATCAGCTCTGTGTTCTTCTCTCGACCATACCACTCGGCCAAGCTATCCAAGTATGTACTTCACTGCCACCCCCTGGTTCTTTTCCCCTCAATCTTGCAAATTGTCACCAAGTTCTCCAATTTATTTCTTCTCATAACTTGTACAAAATAATTGTGTCTGTCTACGTCTAATTTCTCTAATCAGTTAACGGTTTTGATTTGTTTATTGTAGGACTTGGTCATTGGTTTTTCTGTTTGTTCTGTTTTTGGTATTCTTTGCATTTGCCGCAGACACCACATTTCCACAGCCATTAGATGTTTTTCAGCTTCTTTGCTCATTGTCCACGTCTCACATCCATTCAAAAGTGCAGGTTATATATATGTAGCACTTCAACACTCTTTTTCTCGTTGCAAATGGCACAATTTTATTGGTCATAAACATCATATAGGTAATCTCATTGTAAATACTGAGCCTGTTATGTGAAGTGTGACGTGTTCGCTTAAACTTGGCCATGGCAAAGCGAGATTCTTTTTATATTCCACTAGCTGACCCGGCCCGGCTTCGCCCAGACCCTGGTGGGGAGCATCTAATTTAATTCATATAAGTAGTCATATAAGCTCCCGTTCCCGTTCCGGACTATCTATCTGTCTGTCTGTCTATCTGACCCGGCCCGGCCTCGCCCAGACCCTGATGGGGAGCATCTAATTTAATTCATATAGGTAGTCATATAAGTTCCCGACTGTCTGTCTGTCTGTCTGTCTGTCTGACCCGGCCCGGCTTCGCCCACTCCTGGTGGGGAGCATCTCATTTAATTCATATAAGTAGCCATATAAGCTCCCGTTCCCGTTCCCGACTATCTACTGTCTGTCTGTCTGTCTGTCTATTATTAGAAAGAGCACTTGAAAGATCTTTAAATCTTCCCCAACAATTAACTTGGGTAAATGGAGCGTCTCATTTAATTCATATTCGGCCATTGCTCCCGTTCCCGTTCCCAAAAAAGACGACCCGGCCCGGCTTCGCCCAGTTCCTTATGGGGAGCATATAATTTAATTCATATTCGGCGGAGGGAGGAGGAGGCGAGAGGGGGAGGGAGGAGGAGGAGGAAGAGGGAGGAGGAGGAGGGAGAAGGAGAAGGGAGGAGGAGGAGGGAGGAGGAGAGGGAGGAGAAGGAGGCAGGAGGAGGGATTAGGAGGAGGAGGGAGGAGGAGGAAGAGGGAGGAGGAGGGAGAAGGAGGGAGGAGGAGAAGAGAGGAGGAGGAGGAGGAGAGAGGAAGAGGAGGGAAGAGGAGGGGGAGGAGGGTGAGGGAGGAGGAGGAGGGAGGAGGAGGGAGTAGGAGGGAGGAGACGGAGGGAGAAGGAGGAAGGAGGAGGAGTGAGAAGGAGGAGGGAGGATGAGGAGCGGGAGGAGGGAGAGGGAGGAGGAGGAGGGAGATGGAGGGAGGAGGAGGAGAGAGAGGAGGAGAAGGGAGGAGGGAGGAGGTAGAGGGAGGAGGAGGAGGAGAAGGGAGGAGGAGGGAGGAGGAGGAGGGGAGAAGGGAGGAGGAGGAGGGAGGACGAGAGAGAGAGGAGGAGGGATGAGGGGGAGGAGAAGGAGGAGGGGAGGAGAAGGAGGAGGGGAGGAGAAGGAGGAGGTGAGGAGGAGGGATTAGGAGGAGGAGGGAGGAGGAGGAGGGAGGAGGAGGAGGGAGAAGAGCGAGGAGGAAGGAGGAGGGGGAGGAGGTAGGAGGAGGGAGGAAGAGGGAGGAGGAGGGAGGAGTAGGAGGAAGAGGGAGGAGGAGGAAGAGGGGGAGGAGGAAGGAGAGGGGGGAGGGGGAGGGGAGGAGGAAGAGGGTAGGAGGCGGAGGGGAGAGGTGAAGGAGGGAAGGAGGATTATAACGCATATGCCTGTAGATAACTGCAGCGAAAAGATATTTGAGAAATATGCAACAATTTTACATATATAGCAATGCTATTAGAAGTTATGTCCCCTCGCTATATATACATTATAATGTAAATTAAATATTAAATAATATTAAGTAAATAAATGTTTGTACTCTAAAATAAATATGACAGTTGGCAGCACGGGAATGAGAGGAAGACGTGTAGAAAATTTCATCTCAATCGGATGGACCTTTCGCGAACGCATAAAATACATACAGACATACTTACAGACATACATTCTATTTTATATATAAGATGTCGTGTCATGTCATCACATCTGCATGTCTTATGCACTGCCAATCATTTCTGATGCCGGCGTTCCTCCATGCCATGATATACAACTGTCCAGCATCTTCTCTCTTGGTTCATATCTGCCTCCTTTTCCACTGTTTCTAAGCTCGGAGAGAACGAACGAACGAACTTTATTTTTAAAGGGTTAAGAATTTTATGAGCAGTACAGACCAAATGGAAGCAGAAGAAGACCCGATCATGTAAACGACGAACAATGAGGGAATAACTGTGTCCATGATAATCACGATATATGAAGCCAATAAACGAGCACTCTCCCGCTGTTTATGCTTCACCTCGACACCGAAGGTGCAAGAGGAACAAGATGAGATGAGAAGAGGAAAATTTTGGCACGCAGGCCCGTCTGACATTTTGCCCTTTTTATGTTTCTGCTCTCATAGATTATTCCATTCTTACATCATTTATAACACTAATCTTAGACAAGGTCTTAAAAAAAAAAAAACGACAACAGAAACAATATACATTAAAACAAATGCAAACTGTGCAATAATCAACAATGCAGGATCCATTGAATTAATGTTGACATAATTATAGGTAGCTAAGGTAGGTATCACCCACAAAACCACCTACCAACTAAACCACCACACCTACCCACCAACCCGAAAAACAACCAAATAATCAACCACTCATTCACTTAACAGCCAAACAACGAACCCACATACTCACTTACACACCCATCCACTAATCCACCTCACAAGCACTTTCTGGTGCTCATATTATGGCGCAGTGAAAACCACAGAACTCCTAACTCCAAGACAACTCGAACACGATCATCAGAAGTACCT